>JASVER010000089.1:4027969-4050248 GCA_030449065.1 Oceanodroma leucorhoa | reverse complement strand
CCA
Organism: Oceanodroma leucorhoa; assembly: GCA_030449065.1. Classification (NCBI taxonomy): domain Eukaryota; kingdom Metazoa; phylum Chordata; class Aves; order Procellariiformes; genus Oceanodroma; species Oceanodroma leucorhoa. The sequence goes on along the minus strand of JASVER010000089.1, from coordinate 4,050,245 downwards.
TCCCTGGAGGTGTTCAAAAAACGTGTGGATGAGGCGCTTCGGGACATGGTTTAGTGGGCATGGGTACTGGGTTGATGGTTGGACTCGATGATCTTAGAGGTCTTTTCCAACCTTAATGATTCTATGATTCTATGATTCTAGGTCCCTGAGCTGCCCCATGATCGCCCGGCGTGCCTGCTGGTGCTTCCCRCTGCCTCCGGCCCACGTTGCAGCCTCCCCTTCTTCCGCAGCTTTCCCCTCCCCGGTGCGGAGGGGACGCTCGGGAGGGACGTGGGGGAACCCAGCCCTTCCTCAAGGGACGCGTGTTCTCCACAGGAAGGATTGGTTTGTTAGAGCAGGAAAGAAATGTTTGGCTGCCTCATCAAGTCCATAGCTCTAATTCTTCTACTACATTTCTAGATGATGAAGTAGGATTGCTCTCCTACCTGGGCAGGTAACGTGGCTGCGCTTCTGGGGCGCAAACCTGTGTGTTGTACGCAGGTGCATGGCGAGGAATGGCAGCAGGAAGCGCTGCAGGTGTCCAGTCCTGCCCCCAGACACTTGCTGAGTCCAGAAAACAACCACAAATGGGTGAGGAAAGAGTCATAGCGGAGAAAAGCCGGTTTGTGTTTTGTTTTTTTTTTTTTTCCTGTACCTGCCCTGTCCCCTTTAAACATCCCCCAGGTCCCGTTCCTTCCCCAGGAGCCCACCACCGTTTGTTGCTGGTATCAAGCATGAAAATAGGGTCCGCTGAGCTCGAAGCGGGTGACTCGGTGCCCGGCCCGGTGCTGGGAGCGGGGGGAGAGCAGCAGATGGCACTCGAGCATAAGCTGAGCATCGCGCCGCCGCCAGCCCGTCAGCCAGTCTGAATTATTCTTGCCTGAACTGTGCAAAAGAAGCGTAGCTATTCAGGCTCCCAGTCCTTGAAGGAAGACGTATAATCTTGAGCCACAAGATGCGTCTATAGGACCTTGATTTACATGCTTTGGATGTTCCTCTCTGCTCGCAGGTCCAGATTGTATCTCTGCTTGTGCAGATTTGTCCTTACACAGTGTCTGGACTTGAGATGATAAAGAAAAAGTGTTACTTTTTACTTGCAGAGACTGACCCCTAATTTGCTTGGATTTTTTTTCTGTGATTGTGGCGTGCCTTCCCGCACAGAGCTAGCCCGGTGCACAGAAGCAAGATTTTTTTTTTTTTTTTTTTTTTCAAATCAGATAATTTTTTTTTCTCCTTAGCCAAAATGAAGTGAGCTCATTGTGCTCGCGCTGAAAAATGGACTTGCAGATGTGGATAGTGAAAAACACAGTTCAATGTGCTTTTTACAAAGAGGCAACAGCCGGACAAGTACAAATGAGTCAGGAAAAAACATTCCTGTTGAGATGCTGCAAGTATAGTGCATGAAGGTGTTTTTATTTTGTTTAATTAGCAATAAATTCAAACCTTATTTTCATATTTCCGAGCCCATTTGTATTTTAGAGACACATCACAACCTGAACGTATATCATTACTCTGACATAGACACAATCGGCACTTTCAGGAGCCTTTTTGTAGGCAAATGATGCCGTATATCACAACTGTATTCTTACTTTGTTTTTTAAGACACCACAAAAATAATTCAAACCTGTTCTCACCACCGAGGGAGAAGGAAGCAAGGACTCACAGGAGCCAAGTTCTGTCTCTCCGGGTTTTTCTGAGAAGCCCCGTGCCCGGGCACCGCGAGCGAGGCGGCACTGCTGCCTGCCACGGGCCGCGCTGCCTCGAGCCGAGTGGCACGGTGCTGCCCGGGTGAGCAGGGGGAAGGTTGTCCTTAGAGACCCGTCATACAAACGAAGGCTCGGATATTGCCGGTATAAAGTCCTGTGGAGCAAATGAAGTCAGCGGTGCTGGGCTGGCTTGTCCCAGCTGCTGCCTCGGCCCAGGATTTTAAATGCGTGTTGCGTATTGACTGTAAGTGTGGTCACTTTTGTATTGGGAAGTATATCTTGGCACCCGGTAAAAACAGTGCGATCCCAGGGCCCCCCCCTTTTCCTTTTCTTCCTCCTCCCGAAGGCAGCGAGTGCCGTGCACGCCTGCCCGGACAGACCTTGTGAGCTTTGTGTTAACAGGCGCAGAGTGTGGCAAGCTGGAGGATAAACCGTCTTGCAAAGTAAGAAGTCTGGCCCTTGCGCAGATCTGAGTCCGCACATGGGAACCTGTGGTGATGTTCGTGCAGACGCGCGTATTTGAGGGCTCTTTTTACCTCCTGTAGTGCTCTGTGCTGCTCCAGTCCCTGTGAGTTTCTAGTTTTCCTCCCTTAGTTGCCTTTACTTAATGTAGACTTGTATTCCCAGGGCTGCTTTTGAAGCCTCCGGGACGGGGGCTCACGGTGCGTGCTGGGCGTGCGCGGAGGTGCCCCTGGCTGAAGAGCTTCGGCTCCTCAGCCTCGCAGGGGACGGTCCCCTCCGTGTCCCAGTGCTGTTGCTGCCACTTGCAGGGTCGTCACTTCACCGCAGGGCTGGCAGTTGGCAAGGACAGCTGAGCTTTCAAGCAGACAAGCCCCGACCCCAGATTCAGACTGCGCTCGTCCTCCTCTGGACCCTTGGGGGACTTGCCAGGGGCAGCTGAGATGGGACAAGACCCCCCCGAGGTGTGCGGGGCCCCGGCAGCCACAGCCTGTTCCTGGCTCTGCTGCTCGCTTGGGTTTTGACCTTGAGCAGGACACCCGGGATGGGTTTGCCCCGCTGTCTGCGGAACATCCCAGCCTCAGGCCGTACATGCCTGGACTCCCCCCTTACTGAAAATGGGGAGAAAAACCTACTTCTGAGCCCCCAGCTCTCTCGTGTGTGAGACCCATATAAATATATGGATTTTTGTTAGCAGCTTGACCTCTTGGGCAGTGTTCTTGCTCTGCAGTGAAGAGGTGCCCTCTTTCTTCCACTTGTCTGACTCCTGTGTAATAGAAGGGCTAAATGCTTATTACTTTTTTGTAGCCTTTTCCAGTTGCCAATCAAACATGTCTGGTTTGGGGGTTTGTTTTGTTTCTTTGTTGCTGTGACTATGCAGGATGCTCTATCTCGCTGTAATTACTGTTCCATCATTGTCTTGGCATGAAAACATCTGCTGTCTCCCTGCGATCTCCACTTCTCCCATTTCTTTTGAGAATTTCATGGATCATGATGACCTTCTATTTTCCATAACATCTCATGCATCTCAGTGTACACAGCTGTTTCTCTTGCGTTCCCCTGTCTCTCCATCTACCTCTTTTTTTTCCTATCAGCATCTCCAATGCATTCAGAATTTCAGCTCATCTGCTTATCAAATCAATATCTCACTTGCCATCTCCTCTGCATCGCAACTGCTGTAAACACAGCACCTTTGCACCTAACCGCCCGGGCTGTTTTCTCCTCTGAGCACAATTCACCTTCCAGCTTCTGTCTAAAGTCTTTGTTCTTCTCGTTTAACATCTTAAAGTTAATTTTCTCAGCCTTTTTATTTTGATTACGTCGTACTCTCTGGCTGTCCGGGTTGGAGGTCCATCCGTGCCGCCGCTCCTCGCGAGCGGGCGGCGATGTGCTGCAGGATGGGTGGAGGGTGCTGCCGTCCAAGGCGAAGTCGCTGCTGGCTGCTAGTGACACACTTCAGCGAAGTCAGAGCGCGGGCAGGAGAGGAGCCGTGCTGCGCGGGGCCGGAGGGAGGGGGCTGCTGCCGCCCAGCAGAGGCAGGGAAGGGGCTGGAGAAATATGGCTTCGAGTACTGGGTTCGTGTGACCTTGTTTAAAGAGCCTGGGGTCCACGGGTATGATGAACAGAGATACTCCAGTTTTTATTCCATTCTGGCACCTCTTATTACTAGGACTTTACTAGTATGCCTCTTCTCTTAAAAAATATTAATAAAAAGTCAGTCCTATATCTACTGCAGATGGACTAATAAAACTCTTGAGTATGACAGGACCTTAAATCTTTTTGCTTTGTTCCTCGTCTGTAAAACGTGCATCCCGGTTCTCCGCCTCCTGCTCCCACGTCTCGCATGTCTCCCGGCCGTGCTCCCGACGGCAGGACGCCCCATCCCGCTGCTCCTCCGTACAGCTCCCGGCACAGCGGCCACCCAGCCTGGCCCAGGGCACTAGATGATGCTGTAGCAAAACTAATCCTGAGAATATTAAAAGCGCATGTTTTTTTTTTTTTATTTTATTTTATTCACCCTCAACACATGGTCTTTATAGATCTGAGCTGGGAAAGTCCTACTCTTGAAAGCCTTTGCAGAAGTTTGGCACGTGGAAGGTGTGACTGAGAAATATCTCTTTATATGTTGGCAGAGAAGAGGGGTGTTGGTAGGGAGCAGAAAGCAGGGTGGAGATTAATGAATCGTGCAATAACTTCTTAGATGGACCGAAATAATGCTGTGCGTACATCATAGTTTTTTCTTCTTTCAGGAGTATAGCTGTTCATGCAGAGATGGCTTGCATATTTTTTTATACAGATATGCATTATATGTGGATACTTGTGTATAAGTAAGGCTGTAAAATCATAGATTAAGGGATCTATTCATCCAAAAAGAGTTATGTGGCTGTCAGAGTGCATGATGACTACCTGATTCGAAGGAAAAACTCTCCAATGAAGATGCAAAGCAACATGTTTGGTAAGGATTCAGCACTCCGCGTCCTTGCCCTGGCGACGCTGCCAGAGCGTTACTGATGGTCTTGGAACGTCCTGGCAAAACTGTCCGGCTGCTTGTAGGAAGGCGTGTAATGGGAGCGGTTACACGATTTGAGGGTGGGATGTGGGTGACCAACCGGAATGCTGAGAGGGCAGTTTAACCACCCGTCCAACGTCTGCAGCTCCTGCAGGAGCCCTTGCTCTTTCTCTCATGCAAGATGCTGGGTTGGGCACACTGCAGTAGGCACAGGTAGGACAAGTCCTACAAACCCAAAATTCAGTTGGGAGCCAGCTTACCTGTGCACTATCCAATGATGGCTGCGCTCGCAGGGACCCAGCTGGAATTACCTGTGAGCAGAGCGAGCTGCAGCTGCCTTTGCGTGGAGGGATGCTGCGGTGCGGGTGGCACCTCCGCTCCCTCGGAGGCTCCTTGGGAGGTTAACGCCAGCCAGCGTCTAACACGGGATGCTGGTCGGCTTGCTGGCAAAACCAGGTATCATCTTCCACAAAGAAACTGCTGGAGCTGGTTTCTGCCCTCACCTCCTCCGCGGCTGTGCTAACTGTTTTTTAGGCAAATTGCTTAACCGCTCCGCGCCTCTGTTAAATGGGTGCAATCATAGCAGGCACCTTTTGCGGGTGCTTTTGTCTCTGTAAAGGAAAACATGCTGCAGAAAACCACAGCAGCAGCCTGGCTCCAAACGGGGGCTCAGGTGTGGGGCCAAGTGTTGATCTGGCATGGGCCAAACCAGAGCAAAACAAACGGAAATCGAATAGGGAATAAACATGATAGGAAATAATCTCTGTCACTTAATGTACTCCACTGACTTTGAAATAATTGGCTATTTCCTGGGCATATCCAGATGAGCTAAACAGTGTTCTCCCTTTTGTATACTTGTGATCTTTCAGAGACCCGATCGTCCACTTCTCCCTCCCCCTTTGCCTCTTGGGTCTCCCTCTTCCACAAATCTCCACTGGAGTTTGTATTTTTCCCCCAACAATGTCTCAGAAGAATCACAAATGTGTAATATGTGTCCCAACGCTTGTATTTTAATAGCGCGAAGCAAACCACATCAGCACAGGCAATTTCACATTCAACACATTATTGCTATTTAAAGCGCAGAGGTATAAAAATGATTGGCAATCCAGCTCTCCCAGAAATCACAGGCTGCTGCTGGCTGCCAGATTGTGATTTTTTAATATTGGCTGCTCTGTGCAGTCGTTCCCTCACCTTTGACTTGCAGATTTCTCGACGTTGAAATAGCAAAATCATTTTTGGCTGTAACAGGCGCATTGCTTGCTGCTGAAAAGAAGTAATTATCATTAAATATATACATGTGTGTGTGTATACACAGACACGTCCACACACACGGTGCTGAGTGGGTGGTCAGTTTTTCCAGCTGAGCAACCTTTTGCATTTCCCCAGCTTTGCAAATACATTTCACCTGAGCCTCTGGCTTTCGGAGGGGCGTGGGGGGTGGATGGGCAGGTGAGATATTGTTTTGTCTCTCTGTTACCGTTATGGAAGAGGGAGGGCAAGCAGGCTTCATCCCGGAGATGGTGATAGATGAGGGCTCGTGATTTTCTTTTTCTCAGGGCTGTAATAGAGATCTCTCACTGAGCCGAAAGGTGTTAGTTGTGTCAGTGCTGTTTACATAAACATGTTGCTCTGGGTTAATGTACAGTGTGATTAAAGATTAGACCTTTATGAATTTCTGTTTAAGGCAGCCTTACCCTGGTTACATTAAGTATGAAGTGACAAAAAAATAGCCATTCCTGCATGAAAATAAGACTTTGTCTTTACTGGAAATAATGGCCTTGGAGTTTTTTTATACATGCTATATAAAATCTAGGGAATACAACATAGTTGGGTAGGTTTTTTCCTAATGTTGCTTCCTGAGGTCTCTACTCCATGCTCTGCAGCAGGATGTCTTGTAGCTGGTTGGATGGAGGAAGGCAGGGACATCCTCATCCTCACTTCTGCTCAAGGAGCTTTGCAGGAGAGGGAGCGGCTGCAGTCTGCTGGGGCAGGTAGCGGAGCTCTCGGGGCACCCCTCGTCCTTTCACGCTGCCGTCTTCCTCGCACAGACCGATGGTGAGGCGGGGGAAGAGCCGGCTGCGGYGGCGTGGTCCGGGCTGGGACGAGGGCAATGCCGTGGGGAAGGCGGCAGCGGGACGGGTCCGCCCGGTCGGCTCTGCTGGGGGTCAACAACGTGGTGCGGGAACGCCAGGGCTTCTGCCTCCCTTTCCGTGGCAGCAGGATCAAACCTCTGCTCTTCGCCGGGAAGATTTGCCTGAAGAGTGGTGCCGCTCCAGCCCCGGTGACTTCCCCGGGTGCCCGTGGAGGGGGGTCCCTGCCTCCCACGAGGGGTTTGCTCGCAGCAGCCGCGCTCGCTGCCCGGCGGGGATGTCTGCCGCCGGCAGAGCAGCAACGGGGCTCACTTAGCACCGTGACATTAAGCAACGGCCTTTCTCTTTTCTAAAAATACCTTTCCCCTCTTGTTCCCCACATGCAGCAGAGAGGACAGCGTGCYGAATCCGATGGCTCTAAGGGGGATTTACCCACCCGCTGCCGAAGCCCCGTCCCTGCCCACRGCTCTCAGTTCCCAAACACCTCGGCGTCCCTCTCTGCGCTGGGCCACGCTTGCTGGAGCCGTTCGTGCTGTGATTAACAGCGTTGGGACACGCGAGTGTCCTGGAGAAGAGGAGGCTGAGGGAGACCTTATYGCTCTCTACAACTACCTGAAAGGAGGCTGGAGCGAGGTGGGTGTTGGTCTCTTCTCCCAAGCAACAAGCRAAAGGATGCGAGGAAATGGCCTCAAGTTGCGCCAGGGGAGGTTTAGATTGGATATTAGGAAAAATTTCTTCACTGAAAGGGTGGTCAGGCATTGGAACAGGCTGCCCAGGGAAGTGGTGGAGTCACCAYCCCTGGAGGTRTTCAAAAAACGTGTGGATGTGGCACTTCAGGACATGGTTCAGTGGGCATGGGYGCTGGGTTGACGGTTGGACTCGATGATCTTAAWCGTCTTTTCCAACCTTAATGATTCTATGATCTATGAGTGGCTCCCACCCTGCGCCCCRWGTTGYCTTTTCGGGGCTGGGCGAGCTCTTCCCYGCTTGCTGCCGGCCCGGCACCTCTGCACGTTGCGGTGCCGGTTGCTGTCCTAATGCTAGTTATGCTGGTTTTGTTAAACCCGTTAACTGTTGGTGTGAGCAGAGCTGCTGCGTGCGCGCTCTGCGCTGCCGGCTGTGCTCGGGCTCGCCCGCCGGTGAAGCAGGCAGGGTGTGCGGCCGGGGCTCGCCGCCGAGGGCTGTGCCGGGGCTGCGGGGGGAGCCGAGAGCTCCCATCGGCTTCTGGGCCGGGAAAGGGGAAATCTCTTGGGCGATCTTGGAGAAATCTTGGTGTCTCACAAAGATGCGGATGGTGCAAAGCCCTGGCAAAAGGCTGCCTTCGGAGCCAGGGAGCCGGCGGCAGCACTTTGTCACCATATTTACACTTCTACTGCCCCAAGGTGATGCATTTGGCTCTCCTCCACTTGCGGAAGGGATTAGCTACTTCATAACATCCAGACAAGATAATCTCTCCAATTTTGCCTGGAAGAAGTCCCTGACAAAGAGCAGCAAAGCTACAATAATGCCAGATGAAATAGTAATTGAGTTTGCCTTCTTATGACTTTCTCAGCTAAGTTTGTGTTGGTTTTAATTTTATTTTTTTTGTTGTTGTTGATATGGAACAGCTAAATACTGTCCCTGTATTGATTCAAACCAGCAGTGTTATATCTGTGGTAAACCACAGCGATACAAGGAGGTGAGCAAAAAGGGGAGGGAGGAGTAACTGTAAAAAGTTTTTAAAACTTCCATGTATTTTAAAAAAAGACTTTAAAAGAGATAAAGCTTTGGTAATTGTTACTGCCCATCACCTGCTCCTTCGAGTGACTTGTATTGACAGTGGGTTTGTAATCATACCTGTGTCAAACAGATGCACGGGGCTGTCACACGGGGATGCCAAACAGGGAAGGGACGCGCCGTGGTCCTGGTGCCGGTGCAGAAGCCCTTTGCTGCCCAGAGCCGCTCGGCTGCGTGGTGAGGGGGAGCCCCGGCACAGGGAACTGGGGGAATAACGCTCGAGAGAGGAAGGAAGGGAGTCAGCAAGGTAAAATGTGACTTCCCTGATGTCTCTCAACACTTAAAGGCAGCACCTGAAACAGAATTGAGGACTTCAGCCTCTAGACTATGGTTCCTTCACGTAGTATTTCCAGGACTTTTTCTCCAGCCCTGGTGTGACAATACAGTAAATCTGGATAGGAAGTGCTCAGATATAAACTCATCATCCTGATCCACCATGTATTCAAAATATTTTGGAGGGTCCATTTTGTATCAGATGGCTTTCTGTTTTATGTCAGGCTGGGTACCACCCGCCCCTGCGCCGCTATAACCGTGTGTGTGTGTGGTGTGCTCCGACCACGGGAAAATCGATGCGAAGAGAAATGGATTGGCACAGACATGCCAAAATTCCTACCCCTTTTCAGTCTCCAGTAGCTCCCCATGCTGGGCTGGAAATTCRGAGGAGTATGAGAAAATCTCAGGGGAAACATGGGATATTGGGACAGTTGCAACCAGGATTAAAAAACAAAGGCAGAGATCTGAAAGGGATATGAGCACTAAGGCGTCAGCGCTTTCTCCCCTAAGGTGAGGAATTTTGTGCCTCTATGGGCAGCATTACTCCACTGCTGCCCGCTGAACCKCCCCCGCCCCGGACAGTGAGTGGATCCTCGTCCGCGGTGGCATTTCCTACATTTCCCTCTGGTCCACCCCCCTGTGTGATGGGGGGCACCGTCTGCAATGGGTCTTAGAGATGCACAGTACTAAAATGAAAGCAAAATGGATTAAAAATCAAAGAAYTTGGGAAACAACTCTCTCTTTAGTTTTTGGAGACATTTAGTCTTGCTGTATTTATCCCTCTGGCCACCGAGGAGGTGACTCAAATGCAGGAAGCCACCCCTCACTTTCATGGCAAAAAGCTTTGTGCGCGTTGCTGATCTGACAGCTGTGCTGACGAGCGATACACACCGCAGGAGGAGCGCGTTTGAAGGGAAAGGTTCAGAAATTTGTCTCCAAAATCGTGTGATGGGCTGCTGCGACTAAACTTTCAAGTCGCATTTCTTCATCAGATTATGTTTAAAGTAGTCTGCTGAGTAGCTTTGTTGTTGCCTGTTTACCCGAATGATGGTTTTATGAGAAATCCCACGGACACCTGGAAGGATGCGGAGAGCCCTCGGAGGTTGCAATGCTTCCTCCGCACGGGCGAGGAAGATGTTTCCAGCGAGACGGGGTCATGCCAGGGTTTGCTCCCAAAGAGAGACCAGCAGCAGGAAYGGGGTCTGTCCCGTGCAGTTTGTGTTTATTTGGTGTCTTTCAAAGCAGACGCAGAGCAGAGAGCAGCGCTGCGGGGCCGTCCCTGGACCAGCCCGGTGAGAGCTCCAGCGCGGTCTCTGCGCCGGGGGAAGAGGGGAGAGGAGCAAAGCCCTGGCCAGGGAGGAGGCACCGGGGTGATGCTCACCCTTCCCAGCTGCAGTGGCCCCTCTGCCCGGGCCTGGGCTCTCCTGCTGTAAATATCCCGCTGTATCTGAGCTCAGGTTGCTGGGTTATTCCCGATAAAAACGCTGGGAATCTTGAGCGAAAGCCTGCTGGCTTAAACATGGAAACAGAGGCACCTGGGCTCAGCCGATGCAAACTGAGCTCCTCCTCGGTCCTTCGTGCGCAGCGTTTCCCACCAGTCAAGTACCACTGAAGGCTCTGAGATGGTCCATGGGAAACAGGGCACAAGGAGTCTGGCGTCTGGGTGGGGAATCTGGGTATAAATTAACCCTACGCTTGTAAGTTTTTCTAAATCTTGGCTTCAGCCTTTTGGCAGCTGGGGGGTCTGAGGCCGTTTGTGGGACTGCAATCCCTGCAATACTTGTTCTTTGGATAAACTGCAGACATAACTCGTCTGGGCTGGCAGCATATGCAATGTAAAATGTGAAGAAACCCTAGGGAGTTTCCATTGGTTTCAGTTTGTTCCTAAAATCGTTTTCACCTTCTAAGTAGCATGKCACGGTAAAGCCTGTGGGGTATTCTCCAGGAATGGCAGCTGTTCTCCAGAGACCTGAAAACAGTACTGCTGGTCCCAGCTGGGTACCCGAAAGAAAATAAAACCCAGTTTTAAAATAAACAGTGCAAGTTTCCAAAAGTTTTTTAAAATAATAAATTAAAACGTACTGGCTGTCCTGACCATGTTCTTGCTGGTGGACGTTCRGGTGGTGAGAGGCTAACGTTATGTGACGAGTAATGCATCACTGGAGCAATGCTGCTCTGATGATGTATTACACTAATACATCATGAGAGCGACAGAGCTTTAATGATGTATTGCTCCAAAATGGCCTCAGTCAGGAAGAACAAGTCCAGGAGACTCTGTCCACCCTAGCTAAGTATTGCGCAAATTTTCCAAGTTCTTTCTTTTCCTTGAAAGAGCGTCCTGATAAGAAACAGCGYGAAGAGTAGCCGTTGAGGATCCTGGTGGGCCTCCAGGCGTGGTTCCCAAATGATGCGGAGATTTTGATTTGGAAAGGTGAAGCTGAAATGCTCTCAAGTGCCAGCTAAGCAAATGTCACCTTCTGGAGTGCCGCCGCGCGTTCACCTCAGCCTCCTCCAGCAGCCTTGCACCAGCTTTGCCAGCAGCGCCGGTGCCTCGGGTCTGCGCACGGCTGGTGCCTCAGCCCTGAACCCTGACAGCACCTGGTCCTGCAAAATCGGGCGGGCAATGTCGCATACAGGAGACGTTTGCCAGTACCATGTTACCCCACCAATGTTTTAAGGATAATGTATGAGCCTGCTGTCAATCTTGGTCTCCAAGCAAAACATGTCATCCTTATTTCCTTCCTCTGCTCGCTAAGTAATAGCCACATATATTTTTAAAGGGATTGTCTTTTGGATTCTTTTTATTTGTCATCTAGTATCACAGCTCTAAAGGTCACATTTTTCAAGTTCTTCCCTTGGAGCTTCAAAGACTATACATTTACTTTAAACAAAAAGAAAAGAAAAAAAACAGCAATTTTAGAAAACCGCTCCACACCCAGGGACTCGGGAAAGCTCTAAATATCACCGCCAAAGCTCAATGCTCCCAGCTCAGCTTAAGAGCAGCTTGATTTTGCTTAGATATAACCAGTTCATAAGTGTATTCACACTTATAAATCGCACATTTGTAGTTGTGCCTGTTCAAAAACAGGTTACCAAAACCAAGTCTTAAATCCCCAGTTCTTATTTCAGTTAGTTAAATGTACAACTAACCCCGTGYCAGCCAGGTTTAAACTAATTCAGAAAAGCTTGCACAGAAAATCCCAGGGCTGACCTGGGTTTGAATCCCTTTTGCTTCCATAAGCGCATCTCTGCAGACCTGGCCCGGAGCTGATTCTCCAGCTCCTCGCGCGGGGTCCRCGCGCTGCCGGGCTGGCGGACGGGCCGGCCGCGGTCTGCGTCAGGGGCGAATACGCAGTCCTGTTCCGGCCGGATTCGTTAGGGTGTGCGTTAYCGTGCCCAGGCTGTGCAAAAAAAAAGGTGGCACCCAACCTGGCACGACGTCTGCCGAGACAGAGTCATGCGTACACAGTGCTTTGAACTAGCTTTAACTGGGCAGAGTGGATTTTGTACTGGTTTGGGTTTTTGAGGCACGGGGCCGTAGCGTTTCTGATCCGACACTGGGAACTCTCAGCCTGGCTCCCACAATTGTAGCTGAACTGATTTAAGGTAGGTTTTAAAAATGTCCTGCTCCCGCAGTGTGGTACCCGGGGTGCCGGCTCGCCCCAGCTCCAGGCTCTGCACCCCACATCACGACGCCGTAAGGCAAACCGCTGCGGGGGCGGTGGGGGGACGTAATCTCAGGGCAGCCACATTTAGCCAGACGACATGGTAGGGCACCTACGCCAGTTTATATCTGGCTGTGTGTCACCTCCAGGAGGACACACGGCACCTGATCCGGCATTAAGTTAGAGGGGAGAGAGACAATACCCGATCCGCCCGAGAGCCTTCGTTTGAAGTTAACCCATCAAAGTATTTTTAAATAACTATGAAGCAGCAGAGTGGCTGTATTACAGGTTAGTGATCGCAGCATTTCTTGATTTGGTATCTGGAGGCTGAAAACCAGGTTTGCTGTGCTGTCAGCAGTGACTTGCACAGGCTTTTATCCATGTTCAAGCGTGGATATTAAGCCGCCATGTGGCAGGTGGATGATGCAGGAAGAGAAATGAAGGACCCAAAGATCTGGATCCAGCTCAGAAGGACCGAGGAGAGCGTTGTTATAGATCTTGCCACCCCAAATCTCTTTTGGGCTTACTTTCCTGAAGAAGCCTGTTCAAATTATTTGCATAGCTTGATCTTAACATCGATGAAAACTCCAGTTGAACTTTGGCCAAGAAGTGACATGTATGTGAGGACCAGTTGCTTAATTCTGTTTACATCTAAATTGCTGCAGTAGACCTTTACTTCCTTGAGAGTGATTTTCCTTGGCTCTTTAATTTCATAGAACAATATGAAAGACATGAATCTTCATGAAACTCCTCTCCTAATGCAGCAGAGACTCTGCAATGTTCGCAGCCTTTGCTTTTTATCACAAGAAGTCCCAGGGGAGGTTCAAGGTAGGATCCTTGTCATCTCGGCTCGGCAATCGCAGAAAGCCAAATAAATAAAGCAGGAAGTCGGCAAAGCCCTGATTCAGCAAAGGCACAAGCACAAGTTCAGCATTAACCTCTGCTTGAGATCATTTGGAACAAAAGAGTTAATCTCATGGCTGCCCAAAAGTCAGACCGGGAATCCAGGACCTTGACAGTTGGCGCATCAGGGTTTTAAATCTAAGGGGAGAGATTGCTTAAAGATGAGGAATTTCTTAAATATGGGAAGAGGACAAAGGGTTGGTATGGAGAAAAAGAACGCTCCCTGCTATGAGGACGTTTATTGGTAATGACTCAAAGATTGGGTTTTGGCCCGTGGCCAGACGTGGTGGTCTGGTGTGATTTAGTCCAAGGCACTGATGCCCTGACGAAGGGCAGCATTCAGGTGACAACATGTGGGGACGGACGAGTCCGGAAGAGGCTGTCGTGGGGACCCAGYGACTCCTCCTCGCTCGCATCCCCTCGCCGGGCTCTGGGCCGGGATGCGGGAGATCCCCGGGCAGCGCAGCGAAGGGCCGGAGAGCGTGGTGGGATGTTGGGGCAGGAGCTCAGCCATGGGCTGCCGGTGCTCCGTCCTGCTCGGCAAACGCTGCTGTCAGCCACCCCGGCATGAATGCACTGCCGAGGGCTCTCGGACGCGGGAAGGACTGCGTATGGCTGGTAGAGGTCAAAATGCCCTCCCAGGTGAGGGGGTGCAGAGATCTGCCTGTTTTGGGTGCAGCGGTTTTGCCCAACGGCAGGTTGGAGCAGAAAGAGGGAGCGGAGGATGCTTTCCGCAGAGGTGGGTTGCAGTTTAAATGCGTGCGACATCCCCCGAGGAGGAAGCACGATGCTCTCCGAGCCTGAAACCCGCTGCATCCCGCGGGTCCGGCCGCGTGCGGGGCCGGGCCGGGTGCCGGCGGGGCTCAGCTCCCACGAGCCCAGAGCAGCGGGCAAGCTCCGGCTTCGTCTCTCCTGAGCTCTTCATGCTTATCTGATCTGCGCCTCCGTAATGATGTGGTTAGAATTAAATTATGGTGTTTTAATGTAGTTACAGCTACATTTACCAGGCACATTTCTTCCTGACGTACAATGCTGGAATTTAAGATATGGCCAGAGGCTGCATATGACTTCTTGTCTCCCAGGCTTGTTTCAGCCTTCCCACGTGCTACGCTGGGCCCTGGCCAGAAGGGCAAACTCTGGAGTCCCGTTCACATCTGCTGCTGGAAAGCCACTGAATTAACGCTGAAGGTAAATCCAGGATGGCGGGACCAAGGAGCCTTGGTAATAGCCACCGCGTTCAACGAGCGAGGCTCCTGCCTGCAGACTGCCGTAGCGTGACGGGGTAAGCGTAGCTGAGAATACAGCCCCTTGCATGGAGAGGTTCGCACACTTGGGTCTGGGGCATTTTTATCCTTGCTTTTCAGCTGCAGGAAAATACCTTCAAAGGTGCGTGCACGAGCGGTTGATCTTTAGGCAATATACATTGCTAGTGTAACTATGACAATTTTATACCCATTGAAGATCTGTGCTGAGATAGTCTAAAGCTTCATGGAAACTTTCTTGCTCATGTCTCCCTTGATGGGAACTTAATGGTAATGGAATTTGCTGTRTCAGCAATAAGAATTATTTGATTAACTGGAGAGAAGTAAATAAACCAGTTAACTTCTAAAGTCAGACAGGAAACACCAGAAATTGGTGTGTTTGCCATTTCCAGTGTGCCAGAGTGCCCAAACTTCAAAATGTCACCATTGGCCAGAGGAGCGTATGGCTCGGACAGCTAAAGGGACAAAATACTCCAGAGGSAGTAGCGGCCACCGCGGTGCCTCTCCTCTGGGCGAGGCGACGTGACGGGACGTGTCCTCCCCGCGCTCCTGACAGCCAGGGAAATCTGAAAAATTCTTTGTTCTCACCATTAGATCAGCCACTGAATGCAGATGCTTTGGGACATAACTGTGCAAGAGAGATGATCTGCACGGCAATTAACCCGGCGGAATGAACGGTTCCCTTTACCTCCTCCTTGGGCCTCATCACATATGGCCTCCCACCCTTGAGCCTCGCCAGGTTGCGTGGTGTGTCCAGATCTCGTAACGGGCTCCCCCAGATCGTCCCTGTCAGAGGGGCTGAACTTGCATAATTGCGAGGATCCCCGCCATCTACAGAGAGCTGGTTTTGCTTCTCAGCCTTTCAGGGTGTTTTCATCAATTTTGATCTGCCTGTTGGAAATTTATAGCGATGATGCCCTCTGGGGAGTGACTTGTTTTTCCTACCCCCGATTCAGCTTCAGACTTGTGAATTTTTTAAGTGCATATGCATATATAACTGTGTGTCTGTATTTATACAGATACTGCCTGTGCACGTTTTGCAGTAATTCTCCTTGGATGCTCTTGCTTTCTCCTGCAGTCAATTTTTTTGAATGACATGGAACTGATAATGAATGTGGTTTCAGTACGGAATGATCGGGCTCGTCTCATTCCACCTCTCCTGGTTTTGAGCAAGAATGTGAGGACTTGCTGTGTCTATTTTAGATTCCATCATGAAAGGAATAATTGAGATTGAGATTCTTAGTCACTCAATGCAGAAGGTCAGGGAATTAATGCTGTGTTACATCCAGACCATTCATTTACTGTGCCTCCTTTTTTTTTTCCCTTAACTGTCTGTAGGGGAAAACAAATGTGCCACAGGGAAGGTAACGCATCTTCGATGCTGCGCACATCCCCAGCCTCTGATAATACACACTGTTTATCTTTATTTTGGGGGTGTTCCAGGGCAGTTTTATCATCATAATTGATTAGTGGCGACAGGGAAAAAAAATCCAGGAGTAACAGGAAGAAATGATTCCAGTGAATCCATTGACTCAGTTGTAGCATTGATCTACTTCTGGGAATTATTTATAGGAGAAGATTCATAGTTCATAATATTAGTTGGGACTTTGGGAACAGTTTATCAGAGGATCTTAAAGGCCTTTGGTTACAATTAATCAGGTAGAAAAATAAGGTAGACGGCCTCGTTTTGGTAGAGGGAAGGAAATGGGATTCCTGGCGTAACTCTAGCCACGGGTATTTGTGGCCCAAAAAGTGCATCTCCCCACGGTGCAACACCGGCAAGAGGCGGTGGCATCGCCCGGGCTCTTAGGTGCTTCCTCGGGCCGGGGCCATAGGAGCMGCACAAGGACGTCCTGCTGCTGCCTGTCGCTTGCACCGGGGCACGGTGCTGGCCGAATGCCGGCGGCGGCGCTGGAGCCCCTGTCCTGCTGCTGCTGCTGGCCTCTGCCCCGGCACGGCCACGTGCGGCGGAGCAAAGCGAGCGCAAGTCTGCTGGAAACTGCTGCCAAACTGCCCCAGAGTGAGAGGCAACGCAAGGGGTAACTCAGGTTGCTCAAATATTTCTAAACGCAGAAATGGGTGCCTGGATTTCCAGCTGCTATCAACTGGCATAGTTAAGGAAAGGTCCKTGAAAAAAACCCGCGCTAAACCCCTCCTTAAGGTGAAGTAGAGGTGTCTGTGAGATGGTCGCCTGAGCCAGATCAAGCAGGAGAGCTGCACAGGGACAAAGCAAAACCTCTTCTTCCCCTGCCTCTCCTCCCCATTTTGTTTTTCTTTTTAACTTAACTGATCTGTATCCTGCAATCCTACCCGCAGGAGAAATGACACATCTGAAAAAAGCAGGAGGATTTGTTTAAAGTGGTCTGGTTGGCTTTTTTTGGTGTGTATATATATATATATATATATAGAATTGCTTGGATGTAGTAAATAGAATTAAACACTGTAGTTCTGAAAAACAAAATTCTCAGGGCTGTCTGTTGATTTCAAAGCTGATGAAAACAAAGCAGGCTTTGAAATCTTTCCTCACAGAGCTTCCCCCCCGCCCCCATTATGATCTAAAAGATGGGCCTGATAATATTTGGGTTTTATTCTTCTTTTGAAACAGTTGAAATATGCCGTTTTCTCAATTAAGATGAAAATCCTCATGTTTTTAACAAGGTCAGTGTAATGTCTTCATTAGCAAGATGCTGAAATAACTCGATGCAGATCTGGAACTTCAGCGTCTACCCAAGGAAGTCTAGAGCCACCTTTGCACTAGGTGTGAACCGGTATTGCTTCCTTAAAATTACTGGTTCTGGGATAACCTATTTCAGTTTAGGGACTGGCCGCCGTGTTTTTAAATAACTCCTGTATGCGCAGCCAAACTCAAGTGGCTTTTGTTAGTTCTTCCCTGGCAAGGTGCTGGCGAAGGGGCAGCGCCCGGCCTCGGGTACCTGCAGATCTGGCAGAAGGGCAGTGTTCGGGTGTCGTGTTTTGTGGTTTYGTTTCATGTGAGTCAGCAGCTGGCAACAAAAAGAAGGACTGGTGACCTSGGAAGACGTGTAGAGCTCACTGCTAGGAAATGCAGGTGGATGTTAAAGGRTGGACAGCCTAAAAAAACCCACCATAAAAAATAGCTAACCCACAAAGTCTGCACTCCGTTGAGATTTTGCCTACGAGTATCACGACAAAGCTGCTGGGTGCTGTGCATTTGAAAGCCTGTCCTCCGTTACGAACGCCGGGGACATGTAGAAAGCCTTCTCCCAGCTCTTTGGAGATGTGGCTTGTTTCTGGCCAACCCTCCCTGACCCCCACGACCGGTCTGAAACCACGGCCCCCAAAGACGTCGCTTCCTTCCTCCGTGCCATATTTTCTCCGAGACAGGGTTGGCAAAGCTTATCTCCCAGCGTGTTTCGTAGCTTGCTGTAGACACTGGGGGTAATGCCAAAGGCAGAGATGCATCAACAAGACCAATTGTTTGCAATGACATATTCTGCATTTTAAATGATCTTTGATTTCCTGGCAGCTCCCCAGCGCATTGCCCCTCCGTAATGCTGTCTAAATACTGTTTGTCAGGTGCAGCCACGTCTGGGTAACAGGCAGGCCAGTCCGCGGCGCACTGTTAGTCACCGGTGATTTCCGAAACCTACCAGCCGATCAATCTCAAGAACTTAGTAAATGATAGATGGAATATAATATAGGTCATTATTTCTTCCCTATGCATGAAAATGAATTATTCAGTAAAGATTTAGACCCTTTTTATTATGACACTGAATTTATAGAGCATACAAAACATAAATGCAGATTTCTCCTGCACCAGATAGATGAACTCATTCTCCCGGCAGTGTGAGTTAGACGCAGCCATTCAGCATCGCCGCACGGCATAGACAAGATGTCCAAATGGCTCGGGCACACGGCTGCGATGTGGGCGATTAGGACCTACACCCAGCTCAGCCGCCGGCTTCCTTACTTGGTGTAGTATTTTCAAAAGCCCCCAGCTGGTTTAGGAGCCCAAGATCTATTTATTTCAGAAATCAGGCTCTCAGGAGCCATGCATCTTCAATGGGATTTGGAGTCACATGTTACTTAGGCCTTATAAATGTTTATCTTAACAAACCCATCATCTCAATCTCTGATCTGTAAAACAGAGTTGCCATATACCGAAGGGAAATCAGTAAGGCTAAAACCTGTTAATGAGAAGTAGGTGCTGTATGAGTACATGGACAGATGTGGTCTTCCTGAATTCTGTCTACAGAGCTACTGTCTAGAATTTGGGTTGGTTTGTATCAATAGCAGTAACTTTCCTTGTTATTGGAATAAATGCTCCAACTTTTAATTGTGCAGCTAGGGAGAATGTTACCACTGACCAGCAGTTACAGACGTCAGCTTCGCAGTTCGTTGGCTACTTCTGAAAGTCTGCTGGGAGTTCAGATTTTTAGCATGAACATTAGAGCCCAGAGAGGAGGAGAGTAAAGGGCAAGCCTGCAAATTCTCCCTGGTTTGGAGAAAAGGCTGGGGACTGGGGCTGGAACAGCACCTTTGGAGACGGGTGCTGTCTGCTGCCTGCTACAAGGAGCAGGACAGCGGGTCCCGGTTTGTCACCCATCGGCTTCATCCGTGCACCCCCAGAGCATCCCTGGTGAAGTGGTTGTGGCTTTTGTTCACTGGAACACGGGGCAGTGAAGTGGTCAGTCCCTTTTTTAGGGCTACGCTGTCCACGGAGGGTTTGGGGACAGAAACACGGCAGTGCTGACGCTTCTTCTGAGCCTTTCCTCTCTCTCTACGTCCGCATCCAGGGCGGCAAAGTGGGGTGCCTGGGGACCAGACAGCAGGGAAACTTGTTTCCTCTGGACATAGCCCAAGCATTTTACTAATTTTACTAACTCCCTGGGCTAAATTCTGCCCTAGGTAATGTTAGARTAACTTGCTTCTCAGAAAGCTGGGGTGTAATTACCTGTCATGGGTGCGTGCTGACCGGGATGTAAGTGGAGGTGACAGGTAGGGTAAATGGGCTCACTGGTTTTTGGTGACATTACAGAGGATCGCAGGCGGCTGGACTGGGCGTGCTCTGCAGGTGCAATCGGGCAGCGGTTTGCACTGGGCTGTTTTCTGATGCTGCAGCGTCCTCCGCTTCCCTTGGGCACACCGTGACCTCGGGAGCAGGCTCTGCCCTGGGGCTTTCCGGGCACGCGGAGAGGCGCGAGGGGAGCCTCAAAGAGAAGGGAAAGCTCTGCGCCTGCTTTCCTGGGTGGCTGTCCTGGGCTTTCTCAAAATCAGTCATTACTGGGATTTTCCTCCTGCAAGCACCATCAAATGGCCATCGCCAAAATGCCTGGAGTAAGGACCCAAGTGGTTTCCAGCTTAATGTACGTACATTAACTGCTCCGGTTTGTAAACCTTACCGAGGGCAAAAACAAACACAGTAATGGAAGGCTGGCTGAAAATGAGCTGAATTTGTAAATCTCAGCAGCATGTGCAGGAGAAATAGCAAAAAAGACTGAATAGATTGAAAGTGGTCACCTGCCTGAACCCGGCCACGGCTCTGGGAAAGGCGGAAAGGAGAAAGTACTGACTGATAAAGTCTCTCAAAAGCCATTTGACCTGTAATTTTCACTGATGTAAGGGATAACAGTGGAGATTTCGTTTTAATATATAGAAATCAAAAATTTTTTTCCTGAGCTGTAATCAGCTCCGCTGAAGTTCCCTCTGTCCATCAGCAAAATCTGTCTCGTGCTTGTTCTTTCTGGAACCCCTTTAAAATTCTGCACCGCGGTGAGAGAGATTAAAGGGGTAATATAACCCCAGGARCCACACTCCTGATGAGTAATTTCCCGGTGATTATTACGAGAAATAGCTACGGTCTAAAGGAGGCTCAGAGGGGGGAGAAAAAGACCGTTCTTTAATCCCCCTCCATCCGTTTACCTTGCACACCGGTGCCGCTCACCCCGCTGGGGCAGGGCCAGGTCAGCTCCTGTCCCAGCCGGAGCAGCCGGGGTCTTCCCTGCCCGCCTGGCCCCTGCCCGCTGGTGGAGCCCCTCTGACGAGCACAGAGACCCGCGCGGGCGCCCGCCGTGCTGCTGAACCAGAATTCAGCACTTCATGACCAAACAAACCCAGTAAAGGGAATTTTATCAGATTYTACAGTGGTTGGCATCAAAACATGAAGATGGCTGTTTCTCCGGTAGGCCTGACCTACCAGACCTGTGCACGTCCTCTAACTTACGCCTTGTTCATTAGTCACTGCTGGAAAGTACATTCCCACGCTGCCCCCCCCAATAAAAATAYTATAATCCCTGAGCTTGAAATAATTGGCAACCCCAAAATAACTCTTGCAGGCACGGCCRCCGAGCCAGGAGGGCTTCAGTTAGGAGGCACTCGGTCTCGGGCGAGCTGAGGTTCTCAAAATCAATGGATGTTTCTGAAAATGTAGGGCAACGTGGCTCAGTCCCGTTGGGCGGGCGGCCTCTGCTCCCGCTTAGCGCTTCTTAATTTAGGTGAAACTGATTGCTTTCACCTTATATAATTACGACGATACTTGGCAGCCCCATTGCTGCCTCTGTCTGACGCTGCAAAGTGCTATTCAAACACCGAGCGTAAAACACAGGAGCTGAGGGTAAATGCTGTCACTCCCGCTGGCAAGTGCCCTTCTGGGGCAGGAGGCTGCAGCGGCGCTGCCGGAGCCCCGGGACATGGCGGCACCGGGGTGCAGGAGCCCTGGGATGCGGGGGCACCGGGGTGCAGGAGTCCTGGGACATGGGGGCACCGGGGTGCAGGAGTCCTGGGATGCTGGGGCACTGGGGTGCAGGAGTCCTGGGACATGGGGGCACCGGGGTGCAGGAGTCCTGGGATGCTGGGGCACTGGGGTGCAGGAGCCCTGGGACACAGGGGCATTGGGATGCAGGAGCCCTGGGACATGGAGGCACCGGGATGGAGCCCTGGGATGTGGGGGCACTGGGGTGCAGGAGCCCTGGGATGTGTGGACACTGGGGTGCAGGAGCACCGGGACACGGGGGCATTGGGATGCAGGAGTCTTGGGACACGGGGACATTGGGGTGCAGGAGCCCCGGGACGCGGGGACACTGGGGTGCAGGAGCCCCGGGATGTGGGGACACTGGGGTGCAGGAGCCCCGGGATGTGGGGACACTGGGGTGCAGCCGCCCTCTTTGAGCAGCCCGAGGAAGCTGTAGGTTAAGGGCAGGAGCGCTGGCAGGGCCCGGCTGGGCGCGGCGCCCAGGCGAAGGGCAGAGCGGGTGCTGCCGCCCAGGCTGGGTGAGGGGACGAGCGGCCCCCCGCAGCCACGCCCGAGCCACCGTCCCTAAACCACGGTTCTTCCCTTCCCAACCCACCCTGAACCACCGATCTGGCACCAGTCTGGCTGTGCCGGGGGGAAGCAGGGCAGGCGTGACGGCGGGAGAGCCCCACGTCCCGTGTCGCCTTCACCCCACGAGGCACCCCCCCACACACACCTCGGGGGGGGGAGGGGGGTCTGCTTTGCCGTTGCGGACCGGCCCACGGACACGCGTGGCCGCCCAGGGCAGGCCTTGCGGGAGCCGTTATCAGAGCGGGGTGTTATCAGCCGGAGGCTCGCGCCGATCCCGGCTGCCGCACGCGCGTGGGGGTGCTCGGCGCTGCTCGCGCCGTGGGTGCCCGCCGGCCCGGGGCACGCGCGCCGGAC
>JASVER010000089.1:3942573-4027149 GCA_030449065.1 Oceanodroma leucorhoa | reverse complement strand
CCCCCCCTTCCCCTCCTCTGCCTCTCTGCTTCTCTCTCTCTCCGCAGACAGCCTTAGAGACTATTTTAGCAAATTCGGAGAAATTAGAGAGTGTATGGTCATGCGGGACCCCACCACCAAGCGCTCCAGGTAAAACCGCCGCCCACCCGAGTCGGGTTGACAAAACTTCGCGAGTTGCCGCCGGGGCGGGTGGACCCCCCCCGCCCCTGGCCCCGCACCCCCCCCCACCTCCATCCCCATCCCATCCCATCCCACGCGTGGCCGGTGGGGCTCTTCGGGAGGTTTCTCCGCGCTCCCTGCGCCGCATCCCTCCAGCCGGGAGGAGGAAACAAAGCGGCCGGTGGAGGCGGAGAGGTGCAGGGGCGGCCGGGTCGGGGCTGTCCGGCCTCCCGCGGAACCGGAGGCTTTGGGGAAGGGGATGGCGGGGGGGGGAGGAAACAGCGATTTATTTTGATGACTTCTCTCCTTGTCTCTAGTTCTCATCCTTCCTCGCCCCCTCTCCCCATCCCCTGGCTCTTTGTCTCTCGCAGAGGCTTCGGGTTCGTTACGTTCGCGGATCCGGCGAGTGTAGACAAAGTCCTGGCTCAGCCCCACCACGAGCTGGACTCCAAGACGGTAGGTCGTGCGTGGGGCTGCCCCCGGCTGCCCTTCCCCCGCGGTGACAGGCGGCGTGACAGGGACCGTGCCCTGGCCCCGCGCTCGGCCGCGGCTGCGACTTCGGCCGTGGGTTTTTTTTTTTTTGCGGGGCGGTGTCAAGCTGTCATTGAACCGGGACTTTGCATGGTTGGTTTTTTTCCTTTCTTCCTAGAGTCTGCCTTTAACTTACGAAAAGCGGTAACTTTCTTTTTTTAAATCCGAATTTACCCGTAGCGACCGATGGCTCCTCCCCCAGCCTTGTATTTTATTGAGCGGTGACATTGAAAAAATTGTAGAGTAAAATCYAACTTTTTTTTTTGGTGTTCCGCTGCAGAATGCTTTCTGCAGGGAACTTCCTACTTCTTCTGATTGATTGATTATTTATTGGTGCGCGCGTTTCAAGGTGGCAGTGAGTTACTGTCAAATCGTAAAAGCTGCTTCTAGTGTCATTTCCCAAAGTCATTTTTTGGAGAGATCCCCCTCACCTGTGATGTCAGGGCCCTTACGAAACGTACGCRTTAATTTGTGGAAAGCTGTACGAGAGCTCGAGAGTAGATGTGGTAGAGAAGCACAAGTCCTAATTTGTTGTTGTTTCTCCAACGCTTTCTGCTACACTCAGTCTCCAGTGGATAATATAAGGAAAATGCTCATGAGATTCAACTGATCTATTTTTTTAATAAATGTTATCCTAGCTCTTTTTTTTTTTTTTTTTTTAAAAGAAAAACCCTACATGTAAGTTTGCCCCTTGACCTGACACGGTGTTTTCAGTATTGRGTCAAACAAAAGGTATCAAGCGTGTGTAGCTTTAGGCCCTGTTTTTCTCCCTGCGATCAAGGCCATGCAAAAGGATGAAGTTTTCGTGCCTCTTACTTCGTTGCAATTTTAAGCCTCAGCAAACCTGGAAGGGGAGGGGGGAAGGACACTGGTAGAGGTCATTATTGCTTTGGTACTGATYGGTCTGAAGGGGGTCGTGTTTGGGGAAGGGAAGGATCGCGTTGGTTTAACTGTCTGGCAGAGAGCTTCTGCTGGACGYGTCAAATGTGTTCGTTGCTGTAACTGTCTTTTGTAGTATGTATTCTGGATCTTAAAGGTTTTATTTTAAGATGAGCATGGTGTTAGGAGGAATCCCGTCTCGGTGGTGGAACATCTTGCGTGTGCCCGTGTGTATGAGATTATAGTTAAATGAAGAATAGAAGAAGCAGGGAGCAAACATGAGTGTATGATTTTTTTAAAAATGTTATTTATATGAAAACAAAAAGCCCAGAGCTCTCGTAGAAGCAGGTGGAATCTAGTGTTTTAATTCGACCTACAAATTCTGCTGGGCTTGTCTGAACACGTAGCCCATGCTTTCACATGCCTTAATAATTTGATTTCAGGTTTAATCAGATATGGTAAGATAACTGATTCAACTGTGCTCCTGAGATTAAACTCACCAGACTCTTCGTGTACAGCTATATTCTCTATGTGTTTTATAAAGATAAATTTAGATAACAAAAACAAAGGCAAACAGTATCTTGAACGTGGGTTTAAAAAAAAAATATCATGGGAGGATACCCTGTCATATTTCTGACTATAATTAGGTCCTCCCCCAGATTTTTTCCTGTATCACAGTCTAGTCCCTGCAATGTATTAATTTGCTCTTCTCTGGGGGAGGGGTGAAAAGCTTGACCAGGACAAATTCGCCTCAGTTTTGATTGTGTGATAACGATTGAATCAATCTAAACAAGAAATCGACCTTAGAATCAGTAACGCAGCTTAAAAGTAAAACATAAACCTAGGCAGGTTCCCTTTCAGCTGTTTATTTGTAGACGTATTATAGTAACTGTTCTTTAGTATAACATAGCATTTGACTCTGTTTCAACGTTCAGCGCAGGAGGCAGATCGGTTGGGTATTGGCATGGAAACGTCGCTCTTGTTTACAGTTACGTTAAAAGCTTTGTTTAGGTAATGGCCATTCATATCAGAAATAGTATTATAGTCATTTCCTAGAGGACTTGTAGATACAGTAAGTAGAATTGTACCTAACTAACTAATTTTTTTTTTTGGTAGAAGTTTCTTTTTTTGTTGTTGTTGTTTAAATAGTTGGCAGGGATATGCAAAAGGTATGGATTTGCCATGTTGATTGCTAGTGTTCATCTTCAAACGCTGATGGTGTTTATCCAAAAGGTTTTGTGAAGGAAAATTCAGTTATTTAAGAAGGGCTGTCGCTGTGGTGCAAAGAACTCCATGCTCTTTGAACTGACCTTCAAAAATGAATGTGTTGCTTTAGAGTTTTTAAAGGCTCTTCCAACTTTTTACCAGTGGGACTTTGCAGTGATGTCCTTCTGGTGGGACTGGTGTTCTTCGTTGAGAAAACTTTCACTTTTGAAACAAATGTAGAAATGTGCATATTTGCCTCCACCTTTGGGCATCGCTGTGGAAAATCCGTACCTGTTGTATTTCCCCAGTAGACAAATGCCTAGTCAGTGCTGAATATATTTGTAGATAATGTTAATCTCTATGAAAAGGTTAGCTTTCTAGATAAAGAATTTTACTTTTTATGCTTTTTGAACAATAAAGTGGCATGTAATCGCTCATTTCTCAGGTATGTCCTAAAAAAGATGCTACATTTGTATCTGATGTAGACAAATCAGTTTATCAGTCGCACATCAAATGTTTGTGCTATTTCCAATTTTGACAAATTAATTGAGTAAAACTGCTTTTTAGGAGAGGCCCATGTTTTTTTATCAGTGACAGGTATATTTATCACCACAGGAATAACAATACCAAATGGAAACATCTCCTTTTCCTAATCAGGGTTAGCTTGAGAGGGGAAAAAACCCAACAAAACCCAAACCTAAGCTGTTAAAGAAAGCCTCTACTCCTAAATATGCCTTAACACGACCAGGATTAGTTTCACCAGTTTGTTATATAGTCAAAGATGACACTGAAAGCAGTCACAAGTTGCACAGTTAAGGTAGGATTTRGTCCTTTAAAAAAACCTTTTCCAGACTCTTTATTTAGAACAAGTCTGCGTGCAGATGCTGCTAAAAATCAGAGGTGAAATCAGCAGCACATAGACATTTTATTGCAATCATTTTTAGRGAGGACAATTTAAGATGGGCAGTTGTTTAAAAGGCATGATTTTTATTTACATCCAGCCATGCATCTGCGGTGGTGTCTTTTTGTTTTTAAGTGATTTTTTTGAATGGTATAGTCGCTTTTTAAAGATGACCCATGTGGAAGTTGTTTTTAAAAGTGCAGTATTAGCATTTTAGAATTGCAGAGTGGGCACGCTTTCTAATTTATGCAGCGCAATGGGAGTCAATGCTGCATCTTAAAACAAGGGAGCGTGGGGTAAAACAAAGATTTTTTTTTTTTTTTTTTCTTTCTTTCTTCCTTTTTGTCTCTGTGGTGGTGTGCTTCATTCAAGAATACTTTAGGTAACTCCTTCATGGAAAATCTTTTTTAAGAACTTGGTTTCTTCTGGTTTAGAATGCCCATATGTTTCGTTTGTGTCTTGTTCTCCCCTCTTCCTCCCCTTCCCATAAATGCCCCTTTGTTGTCTTTCATTGCTCACATATATTCTTTGAGGGTGAGCAAACCAGATCAATTTGGCATATTGTTATGAAGGATAATCTTACAGTCCTTCTAATGTTTTAGTTGTAATAATTGAAATGTAAATAATTTGACTTTGTGTTTTGCATTTCTTTTTTGTGTGGTGTTGCTAGTCAGTTGACAAAACAAAGCAGAAAAATAAAAGAAAAGCAAAGTAACCCAAAACCCAACTGAAGGAAGGTGCGGGTGTCAAAAACAACAGGTTAAGATCTTGATCAGGAATGCTGGCCATCTTTCTGTGCAACCTCCAGAGTGTGCAGAGAACGTTTAACGTGCAGTTCTGGTGGTAGAGGCAGCACCCAGAGACTAATGTAGAGCTCCCTGAGCACCAGCGGAGATTGTCGCCCAGAAAATGATGCAGGAGGTGTACAGAAGAGAGATTTTCTTCCTTTCTTCCCGTCTCCCTCCCCCTGCCAAAAAACCCCAGACAGACCCAGACTGTGATCCATCAGTTCCAGAGTAGTTCTAGATGACCCCCATGTGCTGAATTATAAGCCTGAGAAATGAGGGATTAATAATTCAGTGATTTTTTTTAAAAAAAAAAGTATATAAATTGACAACAAAAGCTATCTTGTTGATTTCCCCTTTCTTTTTCCTCAGATTGACCCTAAAGTTGCATTTCCCCGACGAGCACAGCCTAAGGTAAGTAGGAGGATCGATAATAGGATTTTAGGCACACAGAGAATCATTGTTGCCAGGCAGTTCAGGTTTCAAACAGGGAATTGGCAATGAAAGCTTTTAAAGCTGGAGTGCATGGCGTCTTAAGGGTATCAGCGTATGGCTGTGAAACTACAGGAGAGCTGCTTTGTGCGATATTACGTGTCTCCAGTTTAACTGTCTCCTTGCAGAGTCCCAGTCAGTTGCGGCTGGCTGAAAAGCAGAGACGTCCCTAGTTCTAGGGGGAGATTGTTGCTGCATTACTTGCGTTTGTTMTGCTATTTTACGCAATATGTTTTGCATGGTGTTTATGAAGAGCGTTTGGATTAAGTGCAGACTTCAGGCTTGTTTTGAGCTGAGCTTTCAGTTCTGTGGTTGTGATGGATGGGAATATATCTCTGCCTTCATTGTTTGCAAATTTTCTTTTGTATAACTTCAGAGATGTGTTTGGAGACTAATMAGCACTGGATAGCAAGTTTCTGATGAAGCTCTGAACTCTTCAGGCCATGGGGTATTCTTTTGCAAGAACAGTGAAACAATGAGCTTTAAGTCTCTTAGCCGACCGGGCTGGCTGGAGGAGTGACCTTCTTCTTCCAGGGCACTCTTGCTATAGTGCGGCCAGTTTCCACGTTGGGACAAAGACGCTGTAGCCGCATGCAGAGGGACTTCTGTCTGCGTGCTTGCTCTGAAATACCGCCGGGTGCCATTTCTTCTGGAGGAGTTGCTTATGGAATAGAAGTGGTTGTTGCTYTTCAGGCTGTGCCTAACGAAAACAACAGATTAGTTTCAAATCCAAATGCGCTGTCAGTTGTATTTGAATTTTGAAAACCAGAGGCTGAAAGAAAACTTGTAATTGACTTYTTTCTTTTTTTCTTTGTTTTTGAGTGGCAGTTGGAAGAACTTAATTTAGCTGGTGTATGCCACTTGTATACACTCTAATCATCTTGGGTTACTTCAGTATTCTGCTAAAAAATGGAAAGACAAGGGTGCAAAATTGTGGATGCAAATCAATAAGGAAAAGTGGTTTAAAGCTGGTGGCAGGAGACTAYCTGAACAGGTTCAGCCTAACAATTTTCTTGCATATAGCTCCTCACGAAAGCAAGCAGTTTAATAGCGTGTGGAACCATAATGTTAAATATTGTACAAAACATGYATCTAGGAAAAACGATGTGCAATTTAAAAACCCTAGGCATGTAGYGGGAGAGGTGCTAGTGATTTCTGTAAAAGAAAAAAAAAAAAAGAGAACAAAACCCAACAGCCTACTTGCAGAATTTTAAACCAAACTAATGTAGTCAAATATTTAGAGGTTCTTTKCTTTACACAACGTATCTAATAACTAATTAGTGAATAATGGCGTGCCTGGCTTGCTTCTGTGCTAAGCAAAGAGTTTATAGTTTGTAGGGTTTGTGGCTTCTGGATTACATTGTTGAATTAATGCTGTCTTTAAGATACAATTTGAAGTGGTCAGAATTTTGAAGGGTTTAATAATTAAAGTATGAAGATGATCTTGCACTGTGACTGATGGTCCATTCCCCCTTCCCAATACCTTTTAAAAGCTYATTTACATTTTAAACTGTCTTCAATTACCAATTATCTGTTTCTACAGCGTTATTTGTAAAAGTTTATAATGCTTATAACAGCTGTTAAGCTGTCCCATGTGATTTCTCCTATAACAATTAAAAAAACCAGGGCATGTCTTATGCYGAGGATATTAGCGAGTTAAATTTTTGTGTTAAAGAATGCAAAATCAGGTCATTTTTACAAAGGGGATTTTGTTTTCTCCACGTAGTTTGTGGTTTTTTTTTCTCCTTGGTTTTTGGTAACAGACATCTTTCAAGTGTGGGGCAAATCCTGGAACGTACGCTGGATTCCACTCCTAGCAGGAGCTCGCTCTCTCTGGAGAGATCAGCAGTGTCTGTTTCTGCTTTTTACACACTTGTCCTTTCTAAAGTGTTGGGATTTCTACAGGGCACTTGGAAAAAATCTTAAGATTGAAAGGAGCCTTGTCAGGAAATTGGAGAAAATCAGATGCAATAAAGAACAGATTTAACATCAATTATGACATATTATTCTGGACTGCATTTCATAATCTGGATTTTTTTTTGTTTGTTTTCTGTTTTTGAATTAGATACTGAATTAAGGTTTTGGACTTTAGTTGTTCATTTATCCCAGCTGAATACTGAATGATCAGCGTTAAAATGTGACTGTACTTTAGTCTAATTAACTAGCTAATGCTTGGGTCTGTGGAGATTAATGGCATTTAATGAAATGTCTCTGTCTCTCTCTAGGTTTGAGGGGAGATTTCCCCCCCCCCCCACCTCAAGTAGTCTTCCTTCTTGGTGTGTTTAGCAAAATGCAGATTGGGCTTTTTTCAGTGGCCTTCCTGGCTTTCCACCCCGACGGTGACTGGGTGCTGAGGTGGAAGCAAGGCTGCGGCGCGTTGCCCCTTCCGTGCAGGCGGACCTTCTGGCAGCGCTTCCCTCCATCCCTCCCCTCCTTCGGGGCCCTTTTGACCTGCCGCGGCACGATTAACTCTTCGGTGGGCAGCGGCTGCGCGGGTTCTGGGGCCGCATTCGCCTCCTTTGCCGGATCACACGCTCGCTGCGGTCSGCGGGGTCACGCTCGCTTATTTGTGCGGGCACAATAATTGTGCTCGTTCCTTCCCCCCTTCTGATTCACTTTAATTGGCTAGTCTTCCCCTTTCAAACCATAGCCCAGTAAAATGGTTTCTTTTGGGCTTTTTTAACCGCATCTCCATGATTTGACACCTCTCTGGTGATGCAAATTGGTTACTGAGCAAGAAGTGGCAGGTTGTAACAGCAGAGCATTCTTCCCTGGTTTTTTTTAGAATGACCCTCACAGAAAATCCTTGCTGATTGCCTCCAGTGGATTATGCCATGATGTGTAATCCTGCGCTCCTTGTGAAGTCCAGGACGACTTGAAGCCATTGTTTTAGGAAATTTGCTGCAGGGGTTTAACTTGTTGAGGTTCTGGTATATGGCTATCAGCGAGATGAAAAGAATATACGTACGCTTTCTTGCGGCTGCTGTTCCTTGATAAAAATCTGTCTTGCTTCCAAGTGCTGGAAGGCGTTCTGTAACAGTTGATCATTTGTAACTGCTGACTTAAAAATCCTTAAAAAGCAGCAGTGATGGGGGGGGGTAGTAGTTTTGTACCCCCTTTTGAATACTGAAGGCTACAGTAATTTGACTTTTTAATATACATAGCCTGTCAGTTCTGACATT
Organism: Oceanodroma leucorhoa; assembly: GCA_030449065.1. Classification (NCBI taxonomy): domain Eukaryota; kingdom Metazoa; phylum Chordata; class Aves; order Procellariiformes; genus Oceanodroma; species Oceanodroma leucorhoa. The sequence goes on along the minus strand of JASVER010000089.1, from coordinate 4,019,014 downwards.
ACCTGCTATATTAGGTTGGAGAAGCCTTATCAAATTTAGCGTGTTCATTAGATATTTTCAAATGTAAGCAGTTTCCACCCTTAGCCCCCTGCCTTAGGGATTTATTTAAAAAACAAAACAAACCTGAAGAGCAAAAGGACAGCAGCCTCAGTCCATGAAGAAGCTCCTTGGCCATGAAAATACCTTTGTGTGACTTACTGGTRTAGAAATTTGGATGCTTTGTTGTGCAAAGCCATGTATGAAACAGAGGCAGGTAAAACTTCAGTCGAAGTTTACAGTTATTGAAGCTACCCACTGAACTGTATGTTGTGCTCAGGTTCCTGCAGGGTGGGACTGAGGTGCCTGTTCTTCCCGGCGCTTACTACAGGGGCATAATGCATATGGTTGGGAATTGCTCCGGCAAGGTAACAAGCTGGAACTACTTGTAGTAGCATTTGGYGGCATTCATTAGCATTGCGTATGTGGCTGCTGACTATGGTCTCTATGCATCCTCTTCAGCAGCTGTTAAATAAAACGGGCGAGCCAACTACTGCCGCTAGCTACCGGAGCTGCTCCTGCGGCTCGGTGGTGTGGGCTGTGCGCTGGATGTCCAGCGTCCTGTCYGCTGGCGGCCCAGGGCAGAGGTGGTTGTTGTCAAGATTGCATGTTTCAATTTGGCATCTAATCTGCATGGTTTGGGTACAATATTCTGGTGACCATTCGGTCACAAAATAGCAAAAGGTCTTTATTTGGTGAGGGAAGCCTTTTGTCTGATAGTCAGATGGTGCTGCTGAATACCGCTGTTTCCATTAGACGTGTTTTATTCTCACAGAGGACAGTGCGGGCCCGATAACTGGTTCTGGCGTCTCTGTGCTCCAGTCAGTGTATCTGCAAACTGTGTGTACCTTGTCTGTGGACTGGCTGGTTTCCTGTCTGGGCCGGCACATGGACCTCAAGAGGTGCAGTTGTGCACATCTGTTCCTCCTTCTTCGGCGAAAAACACTGTGTCAACAACTCTCCTTTCATTTGAGTCGCCCCTGGTTAAACCCACGTGAAGCTGGCTATTCCAGAGCAGCAAATGGAGGGCATGCCCTTTTGGAATAACACCCAGGCTAACCTGGGACTTTTTTTTTTAAAGCTAACCAGTGGATTTGGATGTCTGATTCCAATTAAGTTAACTGTGGGTGGGGTGTCTGCATCCCTTGGCTGCCTGATAAGCGTGAGCCAGAGTAGCAGAGAGAGATTTTATTCCAAAGCAAATGATGGACCTTGAAAATCAAGAGGTCTGCTGTTTGTTTCCTCCTCTGCTTCTGCCTGTAAACTCCTCCAGGTTAGTCCCACTACTTCCCATCTTATTGTAAGTATTGGGTAGACTTTGAAGTCTTTTTCAAAAGAATGTGAACTGAACACACTAGCAGAACTCAGGATTCTTCCTTTCCTGCCACCCTTCCTTCCCCACCAGGCTGTAAAGAGCAGCAAGGTCAGGCCTTTTCCCTATGTTTTTTCTTCTTTTTTTTTTCTTTTTCTTTTTTAAAATTCCCCTGCAGGTCTGGGTGGAGTAAGAGAGGAAGTATTTCCTGCTCTTGGCATTGGGCATAGATGCGTACCTTAATAATATTGCTGTATCTTCTGCATATAGAGTAATATGAAGTCCTTACCAGATGCTATGAGGGATTTCTTTTTGTGGTTGATGGCCAGTGTTCAGGTACCTTGTCCAGCCAACCTTGATGTAGATCTGTTGTCGAGCGTAAGCTGCTCCTAGAATTTGTCTTCTTCTGGCATTGGATGGTCAGATGGAAAGGTTGATGAATCTGAGYCTTGGCTAATCAGACCAAGTCTTCTCAGGTAGTAGAGGATCAGGGTTTTGAAACCCATTATTCTTGGGCTCAGATTCTTGCTCTCTGCAGTCTGTCTGAGGCAGAGCGTGGTCTCTGTTCTCGGATGCTGGCAGCTAGAGGAAAAAGTGGCTGTTTAAGGCATTTTGTGGAGTGCAGTGATTTTTGTCAGAAGCAAGAGCTGAGCTGGTTTTTTGTAATTTTGTTGGTTTTGGAGATGTAAACGTTTATTTCTTCTCCCCAACCACTCAGGTAGATTGCTCACATTGTCCTTAATCCCCACAGACTGTCTTGTACCTGTGTAAAATGTATGTATTTCCATTATCATTGTCTGAGGACGTCTTTCATGTTAAGAATAGTCCTAATATACTTTCCTTCCCTTTTGACTTACTGCTAACTAAAAATTAAACTTGAACATCATCTAACTTGGGAATTTTTGGGGTTTTAGGTTTCTTTAAAGGGGATTCTACATTCCCCGTGCTTTTCTGTATTGTTGGATTATTTTTAACGGCGTCTACCAGGTTACTTTTCTGCACCGAGACCTTGCTGTTTGGATATGCCAGGAAAGGGTCCGAAATGAGGGAGGTCAGGGARATGGAAGAAGAGCAGCGTGCAAACACCCTTGTGCGTTCCTCTCTGCTTCCAGATTGAGTACATCTCATCTGCAAAGTGCTGAGCCTTTATCAGCCTGGGGGTAGGTCTACTAATGACTGATCTAAAACCATCAAATTCATTTATTTGTCACTGCCAGTGACAGGCCAGTTAATGCTAATGGATTCTTTTTTTAGCCTGTTGACTCTGGTGATAGTCTCATAAATGTTGTGAAATCCAAAGCATTATGGGAACTTGTAACTTATTTTTAGAGGAGAGCTATTGAAACAGGGTAACGTGGTGTGTGTAGATCGAGGTATATATTATGTTGAGAAGGAAAAAGAACAGCTCCTGTATTTCATTAAGCCATACATAGGTGTCTTTGCTGTTCCTAATAGTTATTTGACTTTTCAATTGTGTTTTAATGTTCTCTTTAAACACATTTTGGGTCATGCTATAAAGGGAGGAGAAGCTGTAAATAGAGCCAGTCGTCTTAGGAAAAAATGGCTTGTTTCAGAAAATGGTTCATCTGCAGGGCCTGAATCTTCTCTGTCCCTATTGTGCGAAAGCACTTAAGCATATACTTAAGTTGGCATAAGCRTGTGGGTAAGTGCTTTGCTGAATCAGGATGGACTAAAAGCACATTATTAAATGCTTTGTTGAACTGTGGAGCCTGTAGCAGAAAAAGATTAAACGATTACTTTGTGTATTTGACAGTACTTCGTATATGGTCAGTCCCATCATTTCTCTTTCAGAGATAGCCAGTTTCACCTCTCTCTCGTTTTCCCCCCTCCACTAGAGGATCTCACTCACAAGAAAATATTAATCTGCTGTTTCCTCGAAAAAGTGACTGCAAGGTCAGTGTAGCATCAGACTTAAAAAAAAAAAAGAAAAAAATCATTGTCTAAGCTTAATTTAGTCTCTAGCCCTGCAATCACACATTCTATTTGCCTTAGTCACTGGAATAATTCTGTAAACTATGTGAGTAGCGTTCAACGTGGCTTAGGTTTCTAAGATATTATTGCTGTAGAAATTGTGGTTTGCTGAGTAATTTGAAAGTTAATGTGAATCTCTGTAGTCAGATCAGCATGGGGTATTAATAAGTTACTTCTAAACTTTGGCATTTTGCTGCTCTCCTGTTGAAAATATTTTCTTTATTTTTTGAGTGCAGAGAAAATCTGAAGAATGTTAGGAAGTTGTTCTCCCCTGCTCAGTCATTCCTCATGCTGGGACATCTGCAGCTGGGTGTATTATTGTGACCGAGTAGGCTTAAATTAAGTATTAGGATTGTACTCCAGGAACTTTGTATTATAAAGAAGGACCCTACCCCGCTAAGACTTATGCAATTCYGCACATGAGGAATAGTTCCAGAGCCCTCAGCAAGCGCAGTTAAATGCGRACAAGGCTTCTTAATATGTTGGTGAAGTGTACATGGCAAGAAGGGTGAAGGAGAAGAAGTATTGACAGCAGCAGAAAGCGTCGTTCCCTCTGCCCTTCCCTCCCCCCAGCGAAGACTTGCATTAATTTCCCATTGACTCTGATGTACAATGGGGAAGAGGTTTCAAGCTGACTGAAGGGGCAAAGGTCCAAGAAAACTACTGTAGCAAGGACTGATGCAGAGTGACAGTAATGAGGTGGCCTGGCAGGTGGGAGCGAAAATGGTGGGGTGGGGGAAAGAAACTAATATCTAGCGAATTAAGGAGTTCCCGGGGTTTGAAGTTGTTAAGTCCTGTTGGTTTTATTTTCCTCTGTATGTGCCATACAGCTACGAGGTATGGCTGGRGCAAGGCCTCCTTGGCTGAGAACGTGGGCAGCGTCCTGGTGCAGCTCCAGCCCTCGTGGTTCAGGGCTGGGTCGCTGGGAGTTGCTGGTGTTGCCCAGAGGGTACGAAATTCTTCTGCAGTGTCCCCGAACCTGCGCTGTGCTGCTTTAATGTGTGTTTTAGTGTCCCTGACTCTGAGCCCATCTTCATGTTGTTCTGTGGGTCAGTTTTGCATCAAAGAGAAGGTGARGAGCACAGGGTGAAGAAGGGTTTTGAAAATTTGATTTATTTAAAATAGGGACTGTGAAGTGGCGGCAAGACTTCCAGCTTCTTGAATGCTGATGGCAACAGAATGCCTGCTAGATAGAGAGTCAGTAGAGGTTTTTATAACAATTGCTGAATAAACATTGTTCAGGAATCTTCCCGAAGGGTGATTTGGTGTGGTGAAGAGGTTGCAAGGAGCTGAGCATTTGTCCCAAGTATCCGTAAATCCCACTGGACTGAGAGGTATTGCTCAAGTCGGAGGCTTGGTTTGTGGCGAAAGCTTGTCAGCTGCAAACCCTCGGCACTGGCAGCAGGTTTGCTGTTTGTTGCACTGCTGGAAAAAGGTGTTGCTGAAGGGGACATTGCTAGTGATGTTTCTGCAGCGCTTACTGAAAGAGTGAAACTTCTGTACAGTTTCCCATTTGGCCACGTTATCAATCATTTATGTTCAGAGATGTGTCAGTGCTATTCCCTGCTCTGAGCCCAAGCTGTGCACAGAGCCTGATACGTACACAGAGCATTTATCCTTTTGCCAAAGGTTTGCAAAGTGTTGTAAATGAATGTAAAGATGTTCATTTGCTGGTGAAATTCGCCTACTTCGGGTGTTGTATTTGGCAGACCTACAAAGCCTATAGCAGTGCTGTGTGCTCAGTGGATTGTGGAAGGGAACAGAAAACAATGAAAAAAAAATCTGAAGTTAGTGCTGAGATGTGAAATATGATAGGAATTTTCTGAGGACACGGGGGTATCGCCCCACCTTTTGGTGCGGGGCTGCTACCGACTGTCGTGTTGGATGGTGTCAGGCTGTTGCTCTCTGCCGTGTCCTGAGGGTCCTTGGGACATCTCTCATGCGAGACCCAAACGAGCCCTGCTGAGCCAGCTACGTTGAAAGATGTCGGCTTCTTGCGGTTGGGGCTCCCCTCCTCAAAAAGTCTCTAGTAYAAGGTGTTTGSGGTTTGTTTTGTTTTTTTCCACTGATGTATTTGTACTAGACAGCTCGCCTTCCTCCCCAGTTGCTTTCTGTAGGTCAACTCTATAACTCCWGCCCTGGATGGGTGGCCTGCTGAGTACGCAGCATACCTAACATCTGAACTCTGCCCCGTTCGAATAGTACTTGGTGGAAAATCCCCTTGTGAAACCTGCTGTGATAATGTCCCCGGACCCCTGTTAGCTGGGTTTGACCACTGGGGAAGCACAGCGTCGCCGTCAGTAAGAGTTTGGTCTTTCTTGGTGTTGCGTGTGGGAACCCAAATAAGGCCCTGATGCGCCTGGTGCTGCCGTTGAGCCTGGAGAGGCAAGGGTTGGAGGGAAAAAGGGCAACGGGGGATTATCCRAAGTATCTCAGCGTGGCGGGGAACACGGCCATTCCCTGACGCCCAGGTTTGGTACCACCCGGTAAACGGCTGCCTCTGTCTGAAAGAGATGCTGGCAGCGTCCCTGGACGTTGGGAAGGAAGTCTGTGAAGTGAAGCAGCATATCGCACGCTGCCGGCTCTTCATGCGACTTGTCTTGGAGGGGTTAAACTGAGGGGTTTTTGTTTTTTAACGACTTTTGATTGGAAAACTTATAAGGGAGGCCCTGGCTGGAGTGCCAGCGCTCCGGCGCGTGGTGGAGGTTGTAACTGCTGAGTCCCGAGGTTCCTGCCGTAGGCTGGGGTTTCCGAACGGTGGCGGCGAGGCGAGGCTTCGGGGAGGGGGAAGTGAGATAAGGACGCTAGGCCACAGCCTGTGAAAGGTAGTTTGTGGTATGAATTATGGCTAATGCCGGTCACATGGTGGTTACAAACCAGCGTGGGGGCTGGGGCGCAGCGCTTGTGCGCTGGGAGCAAGGGGGAAGGCTGGCAGTGGATTTAAATGGGCTCAGCCGCGCATTGCAGTGCAGGGTCGGTCCCGGTGCCCTCGGTAACGAGAGGAGAGGAGGAAGCACGCTAAGCTGCAGGTGTCCTGGAGTCCCTCTGCCTCCAGATAAGCGTTGGCTCCTCTCTTCCCCGCAGAGCTGGGCGCTCAGCCATGCCGGACGCTCCTCCGCCCCCGTGGTCCAGCTCCTGGAAGCTGGCTTTCTCCTTTGTGCTGCTGTACCCGTTTCTCTCTGTGTGGCCTGTCGTTCTTCCCTGTTGGAGCTTGGAGGGATGGCTGCGGCGGTTCCTCCGTCTTATGCGGACGAGGGGTGCGTCCTGACGTGCTTCCACGGCGAAGTGCAGCGCCGGAGACAGGCTGCGCTGATTCCGTGCCTCCGTTCCCCCTCTGCCTGCCGAGCGGGGATTTCCTGCCCTAGCTGGCCTGGGATCCCGGGGGTGGGTGGATGGCGGTGAAAAGCACCTGGAGAGTGTCTCCTGCCACAATACCTTTGTGCTTTAAATTCCTGACTCACCTAATCCCGTGCTGTGGTCAAAGCAGCAGGTTATGCATGCAGTGCGCCTGGCAATTTATGTGTGAAGAGGGAGTTGTGATCATCTTGGGTGATTTTTATTTTTTTCCTCCTCTTTTTCATCTGCTCACATCCTCTATGTCATTCATCTTCCAGATCAAATAAAATGATAGTTGAAAGTCCTCYGTAGTTATGATTCCCCCAAAGTTTTGTGAGCATGGCTTTGATTTTGTTGTAGTTATTAGAAGTCAGTTTAGATTTCTGGACCTCTGTTTTGTAGGTATCTCCAGTGGATATTTTAGTAGGGCAATTCTCTCTCAATCAAGTATGTGTATGCAATAGGAAAAGAACAAAATATAGAATAGAAAAAAAAAAATTAAAGCAGTTTAGTTACCAGTCCGAAGGCTTTAATGCTGAAGAGCCATGAAAAAACTTTTTTGGAACTATAATTGCAGACATAAGCAGTGATTCTGTCTTCATGCTTTTATAGTCCCCATCACTGTCATCTGAACACATGAAGCTGATGAGAGTGCATGCAGAACGTTACACAGCTGATGCCGTGTAATCTTGATCTCTTGCAATATGTGGAAAGTAAAATAAAGTGTCAATTCATTTGAAAATGATGGGGAAAGAAAAAGGTGGGAAAGGACAAGTGTCCTTGCAGAAAACATAACCTTATTTCATCCAGCTTGCAGCTGAAGGAATGCAGTTGACAGGGTAAGCATCTGATATGGATGTGGTCAAAAGAAATTTTGCCGTTTCTTAATGTTCTTAGAGGTCTTTGGCAGGTGCAGTCCTTTTTGGAGGGTGCCTCCCTTTGTTTCCTTGAAATGTTCTGAATTTCCTGCAGCTGAGAGAAGRACAACAGCACCTGTTTGTCTCGTGTTCCCGAGAACTGGAGATCATTGGATCAAGGCAGACAAATGGATGCTGCCAAGCGCTTCTTGAGGTGGAACAGAGATCAGAGAGCAAGTACTGAATTGCTCGGCCTGATCATTGGTGCTGGTTATGCAGGTGAAAATGTGCTCTGGGCTGTAAAGAGGCAGAGGGAGGAAGAGGTAATTTGGTGGTTGTATGCAAGATTCTTTTCCTGCTGCTTGGCAGGCCTAAAGATCTGAAATCCTCAGTACTGACTACCTAGTAATTTTTTTGTGAACTCGCTGGGCACTTCAGAGGGCTGCGTACATGATGTGGTACGGCTCTGCAGAAGGGGAACTTGCACTGCTGGTACAATTGCGTGACTAAATCTAACGTGGCATTCCCGAACCGTAATCTGGTGCCCATTTTGTAAAGAGGCTTTTATGTCTCCACTGCCCTAAGAAACGTTGAGTGAGAGACTTTTCTGCTGCTTGGCAGCCAGAGTGGTAGAAGGAGCAGTACATGCAGAGCTCTGGCATTTTGCACTGAGGTTAGTAATCCCAAGGTAGGCACAGGCTTAGATGGTTTGAGTTTACTTGATCCAGGCCAGTGTTACTAGGGTCTGCTTGCTGTCTTTCCTGCCCCTTGTTCTCTTGCTGTTTGTGCTTTTCAGGCAGGTGTGTTCGTTGCCCAAAGTCTTGTGATTGTCATTGCARTCACCTGCTCGGGGTTACCTGGGCGGGCAGGGGAAGAAATGAGATAGGAGCTGGAAGTCCTGTGATCTCTTAACGAACAGTACGTGAATAGTCCAGAGCTAAGTTTGGGCCTTAAGAAGGTAGCTGTTGATGGTTTTTGTGTAGGGGAGGTACTTGGTGGACAGGAAACTGGTTATACTTTTTTTCCTTTTTTTTTKAAATTCGGAGGCAAAAAGACAGCTATTTTGAAGGAGGAGAAGAGATGCAGAGGAATCCAAAACTTCTAAATCTGATTTTATTTACTCTAGCACTGAATTAGGACYGGGTGAAAACCACAACTGACCATTTAAGTTTTTGGTGGACTTTTCTGAATTTTTCAGTGATGGTAGTCTTTRCTTTCATTGAAGTTAGCAGGAGTTAACCACTAATTTCTGTTAGAGCGGGTCAAAGCAGAGCTCCTAAATTGCCTAATACACTCAAGGTCATTTTAAAAGAAAACCAGAAAACTACCAGTAAAGTGCCTAGATGTACAAAGAATTTGGCAATGCAGTTTTTGGAGATGYGGGCCTGCCTGTCCTCTATTTGAAATCAGAATGACATAGTGATGTTTTGAAAGTGTCTGGTCTTCATCTTAGTGAGCTGCCAATGAAAAACTGGTTCTTGGAAAAGTTTTATTCAAGATGTAGTTGAAAGTCTGTGGGACATACGTTCCTGGAGACGTCAGCATCCTACTTTCACAAAATGTGCTGAAATGACTTAAATGAGTTTAAATCTGACCCTTATTCTTATCATATGGAGATGAGGTAAGTGATTGTCATCACCCTTGTTTTGTGGATGTGGAAAACAGAAGTGCTGCTCACGTGTTCTGCGATACTCGAAACAGTGGGAATTGCTGGTGCCTTGGGAGAGGGTTATTCCGAACCCGACGCGGTGCTGGGGCTGCACCCGCAGTGCCGCGTGTTTCCAGGTGTTGGTGAAGAGAGGAAACACGGGGTTTGGGAAGCTGATGTCTCAGGTGTGCCACGGTCAGTGCCGTGGGAGCAACTCTGCATTTTCTTCGCTCCCCACAAGGTGACGAAGCTATGTGCAGAGATTGCCTTAGTGTTGCATCATTGGAGACCGGCATGAGTCAGTCATGAAAACCCTCTGCAAAAGGCTTTTGTAGCTAATACTGGCTTATTAGAAACAGTTGTTGAGAATAGGCCTGGTTTCGCTGGGCATTTGAAGCATCTTAAGAATGATGCTAGTGGTGCTCAAAGTCTGAGAGGGGCACAAGCAGATGCGGGGGTAAGCTATAAAACGCTTAAGATGGAGGGRTGAGCGCCCAGAAGGACGGACTGAATGCAGCACACCCATCCAGTATCCGACTGAGGCTTCAAAACCTGTAATCGGCTGCTGTAGTACGGGGCAAGAAAGGGAAGGAACGAATATAGAACTGCTCCCTGTCAGGGTTTTGATTCCTTTCTGGGGGAGGCTCTGTGCGTTCGTGAATAGGCCGCAGCGCAAAGCAGTGCTGAAACCCAGGGCTCGTGGCGCGAAGTGAACTTGAGCGCTGAAGAGTTCTGCCGTCTGCGTGGTAAGGGGAGGCCGTGCGGGAGGCAGCCGGAGCCGGCGGGAGTCAGCGCTCCATGCTTGCTTCTGAGCAGCGCTTAACCTCCCCGCCTGCTTCCGTCTGCTTTTACGGCCGCCGCTGTCGCGCTGAGCGCCCTGCTCGCGCTGGGCAGCTCTGCCCGTGGAGCAGTGCTGCCCTTCTGCACGCAGAGGACTTGCCTGGGTGGCACGTCTGTAGAGGAGGAAAAAAAAAAAAAAAAAAGGCAGCCCGGGCTTCTGGGTCCCAAACTGAATACCCTGAAGACTGTGCTGTCCTCCCTCGCGGCTGCGGGCTCCTCTGCCAGGCACGCTGGAAGCTTTAATTCATGTGCTTTGGGATCCCCTGGCAGGCAGCGCTGTAGAAATGAGGAGTATCATTGTGTTTTATTGTGGCTTCTAAGAACGCAGTGTGTTTGTGCTTCAGGGAGCCCCAGGAGCTTTGTTTTTCACCAGGCCTGAGCTATTCTTCAGTGGAGCCTTCCCGGAGCGTGATCTAGTTCTGCCCATTAGGAGCGAGAGACGGGCCTGACTGATTTCTGCTCCCTGCTGCATAATAAATCTGATACTAAAATTAGTGCTGGTCTCCCTAGGCCATAATTCTTGTTGAGATTATAGAGAATTGTGTGTGCAGAGAGGAATTGTGGTTGTGTGTGTGTGTGTTTGGGTTTTTTTTATAACCTTGAGTGTCCAATTTCCAGGTTTTTTACTTAAGCCCCCCCAGTTCTTTTTCCCCTTTTCCTCTCTTTTGGGAAGTGCTTAGCCTTTCTGTGTATTTTGGCTATTTAAGCCCCTGTCACTGCAGGCAGATGAATTCCTTGGGAGCTCTTCTGAAGGTTTTGTAATTGAGTCTTTTACCACGGCGACAGGATATTATTAACCTTCAGTAAAGCAATTTATTTTATACTCCTTTGTGGGGATAAGCCTTTTTTCCCCCAGGAAAATATGTATGTGGAAAGGGTTTTACGTACAGGGGTAGCTGGACTTGCAGCAGTGATTAGGATTAAAAAAAAAAAAAAAAAATTTACATGAAAAATAGGCAGTTCTGTTTGTGTCAGTTTAAAAGAAACCTTTGGTCCTGAATGACTCCCACCCCTGCCCCAGTGTTTTATTTTAAAGAACATACTTTTTGCCTATCAGTGGCTTTGAAAGAGGTTGTATTTCATTTTGGAACTCCAGATATTTAGCCCCTGTGAGCACTAAAACATTCTGTTTTCATCTTTGAGACAGCCTTAAAAATGAACTGAGAGCTGGAGGGAGGAGTTCCTTGCGGGGTCTCCCTCTTGGCTTGGCCTTTGCCCTGAAATCAAATGCAGACTAGTCCAGAAGTCGTTAAAGATTGGATAGCTCCTAGAATAGCAATTTCCAGCGAACAAGCGGGAATGCTGGATAAGTGGCCAGCCTGGCTGAATAACTTGTATTTTCTATTGAGCGTGGTGACAAAGGCACCGGTCTGGGATTCAAGGGCTCTGGGCTGGTCTGTTACAGGCTGTTGTGTCGTTGCATCTCCCTGCACCTAAATTTTTATTTCAGAAAGAGGATRAGAATATTTCTTTTCCCATGTCTAGTTAGACTTTGCTTTTTACTTCAGTAGACTGTTAAACTTTAAAAAAATAATTAGCAACACGCTTGTCCTGGTTTGTGTCTTACTTGAAAACTTTGCACTGTCACAGAGCGTGCTTTCTAAGGAGTTCRCCATACCTTGCAGTATGAATATGTTCTTTCAGCAATGATATTGGCTAAAGAGGTGGTATTACTGCCACATTATACAAGAGAGCTTGGACGAGAGTTACAGTGCTTTGTCCAGAGCTTTACGTTTGTTAACACACTTGGATCTCTTGGCGCCGTTTGTAGGCTTTAATTGCAGAGTCATCCGTTTTTCTACACTATGCCTCTTTAGCATGCTGAAGTGCTTCTGCCTTGCTATTGAAACGGGCATCCTAGAGAAAGTATTTCGGTCTGTGAGGCTTTTAGTGACCTTTGTTAGGGCTGTCCTCCAGAACCACGGTCTCCCAAGCTGATCTTCCTGCGTTCTACCACTTTCTGATTTTTCCGGATGCGTTCAGTTATTTTTATCCAAACTTTTTCTAGCGCCTCTTCAGTGGTTCCATCCCTTTTACATGAGATGGGCTTTTCCACGGGCTGTGTCAGAAAGCTGTTGCTCTAGACCTGAGGAGCACCGAGGAGCTTTTGCCTTGAGCGCGGGCTCCTGGTGGCAGGGGCTGCGGGTCTGCTCTGCGGCGAGAGCACCCCCTCCTCGGTGGCCTGGGCTCCTAGCAGGGGTGGTGTGTGCCTGGCTCGCGCCTGGGTGCCCGGAGCGAGGAAGGGCTGCTGGCCCRTCGCGGTGCCCGTGCTAGCCCTGCCCTCTCCAGGGGTGGTACGGCAGGAGGGCACCGGGCTCTGCCGCTGCCGGCGTCCCCAGCTCACGTGGGCTGAGGTTGCGCACCGTGGGACAGGGTGGAGAGTGGGGTGGTTGGGGAAAGGATGGGTCTGAGCCTTGGGACGGCAGGACCGCTGTCCATAGGATGTCCTGCTGGGAGAAGATACCGATGATGGACGTGTTTTGTGGGGAAAAATTGAAAGCACTTTGTGCACGCCGTCCTTCAGCGGTGGTGCGCACGGGTTTGCGGAATGGACTTGCCCCTTCCTTTGAGGCTGTGGGTGTCTCTGTGTTTTGTTGGTAGCAGTGAACTGAGATTTTTAAAAACGGACAAATGCCATGACCTTGCTTTTATGCTGCAGTCYTCAAACGCCATCAGTTCAATGTGCTGCTGTATCTTCTGACTTGCCAAGCGCAGGGCAATGGTGCTGCTGCTTGAGGGGAACCAGAATCTGCCCTCCCGTTGGTGCCTCTCTCGTGCCTGCCCTGTGCTCAGCCTCCTGGGGAGGGGGCACTTTCCTGCGTGGTCCTCCAACCTCTGCTAATATTTGAGACATGTTACATGCAACARAATGTTTTTGTTATCGAAAGACTTTTTGGCCCCTCCACATGCTGGATTTGTAAAACTATGCAAYTGGTCGATTTATTCTTACGTCTTCAACCATGGAATCTTTCTATTTTAAAAATGTGCCTTTTTTTCCCCTTTTTACTATAACTGTTGTTGTAAATCAGCCCCACAATCTGCAAAAAAAATTTTTTTCTTTAAAGCTTCCCCACCAGAGATTTAATTAAAATATTGTGAAAGGCAGTCATTGAAAATGAGAAACCTTTTGAGTGGAAGGSACCCTGATTTCCCTCCGCGGAGCTTTTTGTCACCATAGAGATGAAAAGAGAAGCTCAAAATTGCACTTTCCCCTTGTGCGTTGCTACCGAGGGGACGTGGCTGCAGGTAGCAGCTGCGCTAARATCAGCGGGGCCGGGCCGGGGAGCACTGGGGGGCATGGCGGGGGCTGCAGGCTTTAACTCTTTGCAGGACACGAGCACTGCATYGGGATTTCCTTCCCCGGTGGAAGCATTTCTTCTTAGTTTATTATTCTGTTTTAATTTCCTGTACTTCAGGGCTGGAATTTATCTGGGCTTGCGAAGGGGAAGAACGAAGGCGCCCGTCCTTTTGTCTCCACAAAAGCATAACCGAGCAACTTTCTGTGCAGCGTGGCCTGCTGGGTCYGCACTGGAGCTGTTCGGGTCGGTCTGTAAATCGCTGCATTGTTCTTCAGGTGCTTATGCAGAAAGCCGGTTAAGTAACGGTGTTGAAACCTGACTCGGCCTTTTTAATTTTGTCACGTTGGTGTATAAATCAAAACTTCTCTTGCTGCTCTGCAGCGGGGTTCAAGCCTCCCTGATTCTTACTTAAAATATCTAAATGTTGGGGCTTTTTTGTTTTTATTTTAAGATGAATGGATTAAGGTGTTTTCCCTTTTCTTCCAGTAACCTCTCTGGAAGTGTAGGGATTAGTAAACCAAAAATACATGCTGCAAGTGATAAAACTGCTCTGATACAGTTTCAAAGACAGTCACAAAAATTGAAAATTATTGGAGAGTACATGACACTGGGCAGTGCTATGCTTTTAATCATTTTAAAAACAAATTTTTCTCCCTAATTGAGTGAAGAGCAGGCTCAAGTGGATTCTTGGCACAAACATCTCAGACAAATGAAAGTAAAATGTATATTCAAGCTGTCTGCTGTTGTATATTTTACACCATACCTGTCTTTCTGCCTGATGTCAAATGGGCGTAATGGTTTAATTTTAAGCTGTTTGAGCGAGACCTGTTGTGTTTAAACTTCCAGATAGAAAATGAACATAACTCATGTAATGGCATTATTAATACGGTGTATTACTAAATTGTAATTTGCAAATTAATGGTTTAACTCTGAGATTAAATATACAGCTGTGTTCTTGTGTAATGTTACGAGACAAAATTAGATCCAGTATTTAAAAACAGAAGGGCCTCATCCAAAACCAGCGGGTGTCTTCCCAGGGACTTCGCTAAGCTTCGCGTTCGGCCTTTTCCACCCCGCGGCGAGGGTGCGATCCTGTCACACCAGCAAAGTTACTTAAACGTGCGTGTGCTCTCAGGAGTGGGCTGGTGACACCTGACTACCTGAAATACCGACGTATTCGGAGCAAAATAATAAAATTACTTGTTTCCATGGTGGTAGTGACTAGGGCCACCTGTCTGATGCTTAGGTTCAGCTTGTACCTGGCAGGCTGGTCTAAGCGGTGCTGGTGTGTGTGTGTATTCGAGTCTTTGCAAAATTATATATTAATTTTTAAACAAGACAGTATTCGGGAGCTGGGCTCGGCTCTGATGCAATTTGCCCTTGTGCTTTCCTTGACTTGCTAATAAGAAGTGCTGGCCTAAATCAGTGTCTTGGAGAATCATCGATTCGCTAATTGCAGATAATCAAGTCCCTGCTCCCTGCTCACGCTGAGACCACTTTTGTTTTCTGCCATTCCGCCAGGATTCGGGCAGCGTCTTCCAGCCTTTGACGTAACCAATAAAGTGGGTTTTGAGCTCTCATGTTGTTAATTCTCRGAGGTGATGAAGTTATTGGTATTCAGGCTTGATAAACAAGGAGCTATTATACCCCTGACCTTTCCCGCCAAAACGAGAGGCGAAGGTCAAGGCTTGCGGGTTGGTTTGGGGGGAGGGGGGTGCTTGGAGAGCTGCGGCGGCCCAGACTTTCGCAGCACTCGCATCGGGTTAGTGCGGTCCTAAGCAGTTGTCTGGCTGCACCAGCCTGCGGGAATTATTCCGAACACGTGTGGTAGTTGCTTCTTATTTTATTTTTTTAAGATGTGCTTCTTTCCACTGCTGGGTTCGGTTAGGGAGGGTGTTTTTGTGTGTTGTGGATTTTGCAGAGTATGTTTAAAATGAAGCAGGGGCCGATGAAAACGTCTGCGTCCTGCGGTTAGCTCAGTCAAGAGCGGTGAGGAGAGGAGGCTGCTGCTTTGTCGTGACTTCTCCGAAGTGTCCCGTCCCGTCGGCGTGGCAGGTGTATATGGATGCTCTGCTCTGTGCTCTCTACGTGTCCACTTCAGCAAACCACCCAGCGCGTTTTCATTCCCTAGCTGGATTGAGTCTCACCGAAGGATGTGGAAAGAGGGGCAAGAGGTGATAATGGCTGGCAGGCTTTTCTAATGACTTTATGTAGAACAGCAGTTGATCCCAGACCATGAGAAAACAGGAGGAGATAAGAGCCTCTCTGAGGAAGACCCTGTTAGCTAGTGGGCCTGCCTTCTTTTTGTAGGTGTTGGTCTTCTGGGCCAGGGAGAGCAGGGCAAATCCTCTTAAACTGCCCTTCCTTTGCTTTGCAGGTGGAGAAGCTGAGCATATTGCCTTGGCTGAAGCATTTTGCGAAAATAATGAGGGTTTTTCATTTTGTCCATCTGGATGGGAGCTGACGCTGTGTGCAGGGCAGTGCGTGCCTCAGAGGTGGAGAAACAGGTTCTCTTTTTCCAGTGCTTACTGCAGGGATTTACAAGCAGGATATAGTGTTTAAATGGCAGAGCAGACCCAACTTCAGCCCTGCACGTGTGCTCTTTGGTTGCTGGCTGCATAAAACGTGCGTTAGCAGATCGTGCCGCGGAGAAGGGAACAATGCGGCGTGTGTTCCTGGTGCGCAGGGACRACGGGAGTCGCGTGAGTCTCGGGAGCGCACGGGGACGCTGGGCGAGGGTCCCCAGCCCGGGTCCCTGCTGGGGCCAGGTGTCACCACACTGCCGCTTTAAAGCCAGACCGGAGGAACGGATGATCRCTGGACAGCTTAGGCTACATAATCTCTTTTGGGTTCAATGTCAGGCCTCCCTGAGCCCCGTCCAGTGCCAGCTTCCAATCTGGCTCGTAATACTCCTGACTGTCCTTTTAATTTTTCTCTTTATTAATAGTTCTCTTACTGTAGTGTGCTCTCTCCCTGGCTTTGTGTGGTATGCATGCCTCGGAGTTCATTCCTCTGCTCTCCACCGCTCGGGCTTCCTGCTCTTCCACCAGCCCGGAGCTTTTCACATGTGTTTTCTTTGCTAGTTCCAGAGACGTTTTTGAAAAAATGTTGTGGGGAGGGAAGCGGGAGGGTTGACCAGGGACGGAGCTTGCACGATGTGTTGGCTGTTTTCGTTCRTGAGTGAAGCTCGTGAGGCTGTGTGGGAGAACGGAGGCCCGGTTAGAGAAGACCAGCGCTGTGGTGGTGAAGTGATGAAGCTGGTGGTGAAGGTGAGATAGGAGACACCACAGCTGGCCAGCTCTGGCTCTACCTGGATGGAGTCCTGGTCTTTGCAACCACAGATCTATCAGCTAGACTAAATTTTTTTGACATTCAGCTTGCTCATTTCTAAAAGGGCTGTTTTGTTTCTGTATTGAGTTTTTAATTTTTGTAAATAAAGTTCAGGCTCTTCACTGTTTTTCTCTGATCACTTGGATGTAGTAAAGACCAGCAATTCTGTGGAGACAGAGCAGCAGTGGTTTTGGATGCTTAAGGGTTGTGTGATTCAGCATGCCAGTGCTTTTTCCCTCATCCCGAACTCTATAAGTAGGTGCCTTTGCAGTTATTCTCCACTCCTGCTAGGATCGTCACTGATTTCATGTATCTGATGGCTGGCATTTTTCTGAAAGCCCTAGCACTGGTTATGTCAATGTCAGCCATTATTTTTATTTAAAAGAGTAACATAATAAAAAAAAAATATGCATACATATATATATATATATATACACATTTGCAGAGGGGAGGAGGAACTGAGGTGTTATTTCAGATCCAAGCCTAGGAATCAAATAGAAACCACAAAATACGTGTGTTTAGAGCGGACTTGTGATTTAGCAGCAACCTCAAGCACTCAAAATACTTTTGCATTCACTGAGATAGCTTCTCTTACATTAGCTGTTGCATAACATTCTCGTGGCGGTTAAAAAATATTGCAGGGAAAGTATTTAATGCATTGTGAACATCGGTGCATTGTAGCAGCTGTTTAAGGAAAAAACCCAAACACATGAAGAGAAGAGAGCAGTACACAAAGACAGCTTTCTGCAAACACATTGGTAGCGTGCTGAACCGAGGCAGAGGAGTCTGAGCTCTTCGTGGTGGTTTTAAACCTCCTGGGTCCTTGATTTGTTTTTGCTACTTTAAACGATGGCTTAGCTAGGAAGGAGGCAGGAGCTGTGAGGGGGGGGGGAAAAGGAGGGAGGTGGGCAGGACAGATAAGTTTAGTTTCTTTTGCAAACATAAGCAAGTATTGCCCTTGCTACCTTGTAGGCCAGTAGCTAGTACTTCCTAAACTCTGATTGTGAGTAAACTATGAAGCAAAACTGATAATGCCATCATGATCTTGACTGTAAGCCAAATTGTGCAAAATCCAGTAGTGTGTCTGGATGTCTGAAAAACCCAAAATAAATCGCAAAGTGCTGGTAATACAGTCAGCTGCTGCTGTTTGCTAAAGTGGTGGATTGCAGTCTATGATCCCTAGGTGAGTAAGTCTCTAAATTGTACTCGGAGATGGTATATGGCATAGCTGGAGTACTACAGCGTTATTTTGCAGCATAACATGAAGAAGGAAGAATCAAGGACTGTTGTTTTATTTTGTTTAATTTTTTTTTTAATTTATGGGCTTAACATTTTGCGCTGTGTCATTTTGCTAGTAGATATGTGCAAATAGAAGTCAAGACTGAGATGTGTGGGGAACATTAATTTTATTTTATATATAAATATATGTATGAACACACACACATAATGGATGCCAGAATCTCTTACATATTCGTGTTTGTTCAAGTGTACAAGAAATATGATTGACACTACTGAAAAAGGGAGAGACGAAAGCGAGATGAGTTATAGCTTTTGGTCCCTAAACTGCTATTTCTTACTGTATCCTGGAAGAGCCTTCGTACTAATGATGCTGAGCAATAAATAACACAGGGAAGATTAATAGCTGCCTATGGTAGCAAATTATAGTTGATTTATTGCACATAATATATACAGGTGCAGCTAATTTAATTAAACACAAGACCTTTTTAATGCTGTAAAGACATCCCTCTCTAAAAGTGAAACAGCACGGTGGTACTGTAATAAGGCTTTAAGTGAAATAAGCAGCATTACAAGCAGAGCTCTAGTTGGTCTGATCAGCCTCTCGTGTTTGAGGGAGGGAGTATTTTTCCATAACCATTAATGCCACTTTAAGTCAACTTACGCCATAACAAAGTCCAATTTAATATACTGATGCAAGTTATCCCATCTCTGCTTCATCGTGTAACAGCAGCTTCCATAAACCAGCATATGTATCTTGTTATTTTCTTGGCTAACAACGGTGCTGTGCAGGGGATGGCTTGACTTGCAGGGGAGGAGGGTTGGAGCTCTGATGGTGTGGGATCTCACCCTGGGGATGCGAACAAATAACAAACAAGAAGTCATAGTTCCCTGGAGCCTCTCCACTTGCTAGTGGGTTGTCTTCTATTCATCCCTCACCCGAGACTGAAAAAGGGGGCTGTGTTAAAAGAAACTCTCTCGCAGAAGAGCCCGTACATAGGTGTACACAGGCAGCGCTCCGGGTTAGCTTGTCTGCATGTTTGCTTTTTCTGTTTGTTTGGTTTTTTTAAATCCCCTTCTGCTCCTTTTTTCAAATTAAAAAAGTAAAAAAGTTGAAGTGGGTGTCTGTGTGTATGTGCATGCATAAAAATACAAGTTTAGCCGGGCTTTAAGCCGTTCCCTCTGCTCCCGCTGTTGTGACTTCCACACGAGCAGGGGATGGTGAGCCTGCCCTGCAGTGCGACCTTCCTCAGCTCATCATGATGCGGGGCTGAATGCTTTTCCGTGCATATAATGGGGAAGATGCTCTATGATACTTTGCCACCATTACTTGATTATTTGTGAAAGCGTAAAAGGCTCAAGTAGCTGATTGATTAATTTTTCTCTAAGTTTTTCTTCCCTCTGCTGCCTTCATTTGGAATATGTAATCAGTGACGGAAAATGTATTAGGAATAAATGGGTATGCATATGAATGCTTAATTTTTTCTAATTCAGGCATTCATGTGGGCACATGTATTCTGATGCATGCTGTGCTAAACAAATCTCTTCCAGCACTTGCCGGAGATAGATGAGTGAGTTTGGTGTGCTTTTCTTCTTCGATACTATAGTTCTGAAGCAGTTGCTGTTCAAGCTGCACGGGGAGTATGAAGAGTGTCCGTGGGCACGACCGGAGGGGGGGCCATGCGAAGCTTGGTATCTCCTAGCACAAATCAAATATCTACTTGACCTTTTTATCCCTCACCACTGGGAAGAAGTCCAGCAACTCTTTGTCATAAATCTTTCCAGTCCGTTTGCTTTGGTCCAGCACTTCAGTTGGTCACAGCTAAGGCTTCCGGTTTTAGGTTTAAACAGATATTTGTTGTCAGAAGCTGGTGGGGGAGGTGTGGAGAGGTGCAGGATCACCAACACGTGCGCTGAGGTTGAGAGAAGAACGGGACATGGTCCCACATAACCCTGAGAACCTGCGACCACCTGATGGAGGGGCGAGCAGTGGCGGTAGAGAGTGAGTTACGCGTGGCTGTGCTTCCACAGTCGAGTAGTGGAGGTGGCCCAGGTACTGTGAATTAAGGTGTAGGAGGAAGAAAAGCCCCAGAGACACCTGTTTTGCAAATTCGCAAAATGTGCTATTTTAAATACTTTTCCAAAATAAATAGAATTCCTAAGCAAAAGGAAACAAAAACTATCTCCTATGTGTTTTCCAGGATGTATCACAGAAAATTCCCCTAGTCTTGTATCTCTGGTAGTATTTGCATAGTGCTTGCATGGGGAGAGATGTGTGAATGCAGATGGATTTTTTTTTTTATTTTAAAAGGCTAGAAATTACGTATTTTCACGTGGTTGTCAAAACTTTAGCATCAGCTGATGGCAAGTACCAAATCCAATGGCCTGGCTATATGAAAGCAACTGCTTTGCTGGTTGATGTGGTGGTTCCATCAGAAAGAAAATTTCTGATTTCTTTTTTTCTTTTTTAAATTCTTTTTCTGTGTAGTCCTGTCTTTCTGTGTGCTTTCTGGATGAGGATCTCCATGCCTCAGTTTCTTATCTGTTTAATGGCTAGAGTAACAATTAATCTCACTTCTCAAGGATTCTKTGAAGTGCTTTTGAGAAATTTGGGCTGAAATGTCACATTTGATAAGGCTGCTTGAGAGCTTCYATAAAAACTAGTTTAAATCTAAATTATGTTTGATGATAAAATATTGCAGAATGTATTGCTCCCCTCTGTCTTTTGCTTTTCTCTGTGCTCACTTCTTGTGTTAGGATGTGGAAGGGAGCTGAGAACTTGGAGCCAAAACTGGAGAATTTTTTGACTTTTTGAAACCTGCACAGTTACTTTTATGGTTTGGGCAGAGGGGGAGGATTGTCTGAAAATTTCCTTGAGAGTGAAAATACTAACCTTATGTTTTAATTTCCCGTGGAAAAATTAACACTGTGTTCTAACTAGGTCCAGTATTTGCCCTTCTGTGCTGTACCGATTCTTCTTGTACTTGTAGTTCTGATTGTGTTCCCTCAGCTGGTGCTTCAGGAAACGTCTTCGTCTTTGAGCATGGCTGGTGACTCAGAGACGCGTCTCCTTAGCATCTGGTGAGCGTAATTGTCATTATTAATCTGCCCCATGCCAATCTGTCTTCAGAGTAGCGGTGGGAGGAAGGGAAGGTGTTGCATGACTGGGTGTACATCCCTGTGCCTTGTTCTACAGAGAGACGTGACTTTCGAGAAAAGGATAGTGGGAAGCCTGGCTTGGCTGGTGTTCTTTCACTTCCCGTCACTGCCTCCAGTACCATCAGAAATAAGCAGTTAGTGCTTGATGGACATTGTTGATTTGATGTTTTTAAATTGCGTTTAGGGCATGACTGTATGCGGAATAATTGAAATAAGAGTCTGAAGGGAAGCAGCTCCATGTGGATGAAATACTGTAAGAGTTGTTTTTGATGTACACTGCTACTCGTGCTGATTTGGACTGCAATGGGAAAATTTTGGTGTGAGCAGTTGCACGTGCACACTGTCTCTTCAGAAACCGTGGTGAGGTTTACTGGATCCCTCTGGGTTTTCCTAAAAGCTGCTTAGTTTTCGTATAAGCCTGTCAGTCTCTCGTACAAAGCCACTGCATGCTGGTAAAGGCACATATCAGTGAGTGGCTCTGCTCAGTTACAAGCCAGCTTTCCTGGCTCTAAAGGAAGAGTTAATTGCTAAAGTGGCTGGAATCAGGGTCCTGCCTGCATTCGGACATCGTTAGGCAATGCGACCATGTTCTAATTATGTAATGCTTCTATTTTCGATGTTGTGGGTGAGCGTGTTGTAAGTTAGTATCTTGCTTTAAAGTTCAGAGTTAAAGATTCATTGGAACCAGATACAACTTGGCATTAGCTCCAGAGCTTTGTGCATTTTCATTTTTAAACACAGTTGAATGAGATCTCCCACAATAAAGTCCATTCTTCCCTCTGGTTCGTGTAAGGGTTCTGCTTTCCCATGCTCTAACCACAAGGTGGGCAATACATTAGTTTTAAAATTATCTTTTTCCCGAAGCCCAGAGTCTCTCTTACAATGCCTGTTCTTATGGGAAGGCTTTAAACACTTTTTCTGCTATCTGTCTTTGGTGCTGTAACTCTCACTTCCCAGTTCACATAATCACAGGCTTTTCCTTCATTCTTGTTGTTCATCAAACTTGACTGCCTGCTTAATCCCTTTTTTCTTTTTTTTTCCTGACCTGGTGATTTTTGTCATTGCTTCCGTAACAGCAATTTGTTGCCYTTGGCATAATAAATTTGGGAATTTAATAGTGCATGATTGAGAGCATATACTTTAAAATAAGTTGAACTAGAAATAGATTTTTTTTTTTAAACTATTCAAAATATCTTTTTTTGTCAGTCCTTTTGTTTTGAGCAAAGGGCACATTCTGCTTTAACAATTTTATCATATGTGTGCTATTGTAATTTACATAAATGAATTTTAAATACAGTTATAAGCTGTGGGAAGATGTTATTGTCTCTGCACAATGAATGTGGAGATTTATGCTGTGCATACATCTTGTGTTAGATTAACATTTGTTCCCTTGTCTCTGTTGGATAGTGTCGTGATGGAGTCTTGAAATCTTTACATAGGTACTTCTCAAGCTTATTTAAAATAGCATTTGAATTATTCTTCTTTCAGTCCATTCATTTCATGTAAATATGCCTTTTGGATACTTGACTCAATTCTGTTGACATTGACAGAAATAACAAAACTTCTGTTAGAAGTGAGATGGGAGCTGCTATTAACACCCTCCCACCCCCCAAATATAAAACAATTCCCAGCTTTGCCAAGGTTTGTGTGTGCGGAAGGCAAGCGCTTGAGCTGTTCCAGTGAAGTCGGTCCAACCATGTGCTTAAACTTCTGTTGCTTTGATGGATTGGGACCTTCATCACAGAAATTCTCTGCTGTGTTTTGTCTTTTGTCCAAAGCCATCAGTGACAGAAGTTGGTTCGACTCCAGCCAGGATTATTACAGTCCTCAGCTRTACTGCTTGTGACCTGACATCGGAGAGGGTTTCCGCAGGGTGAGGTGGAAGCCTTTCCCTGGAAGGTGCTAGGTGTGCACGCCCCGCTTCGGGATGAAACCTCAAGTGCAGCACAGTGTGCTCTGTGTGTCCCAGGAGGAGGTGATGGCAGAGCTGTGAACTGAATTACAGCAATTTGGAATGAGGATCCGCTCTCTTCCCACCCTTTCCAATTCCTGCTTTTCCTCCAAAGRGAAAACAACCTGCAAAATGGTTGTTTGCAAATTCTTTTTCAAGATGATGTGATGGTGAAGTTAAGGTAGTAAAGCATACCATGAAAGGGAGGACTTCTTTTTGCCGAAGGTCTGGGTTTGGACAGGATGGCCACATGCACCAAAATGAGTAAGAGAACCTTTCCAAACACGTCTGGAGACGAAAGCTAACGAACTGTAGCAAGGCTGCTTGCTGACTTGCCAAATACAAGCCTCTGGTAAATGCTCTTGTGGGGGCAGTTAGCATGCACGTTGTGGGGGAGGAGAACAACAATTTGACTTGGGGCTGGTGATTATTCTGTTGCAGTGGTTGAATTTCTTTCAACTGTAGTGGTGTTTTTTGTTCTGGGGACAATTACCGGCTCTTTTAGATGTCTCTTTATTTCCACAGCTTAAAAATGGCCATTTGGGGCAGATCTACCTGAATAACGTGGCTTTCTTTCAAGGCAGCCTATTGAGTCCTGACTATCAAGAATCAGATTTTAATGCTTCCCTGTCAAGTAAGGGCCTGTTGCTGAGATGTTAGGAACTGGGCTGTGAGCGTGTGCAGAGACATGCCGAAGGGTGTGAAGGAAAGGCGTGCACACGTTTTCTGTGCACACCGCAGAGGGACAGATTATTATTCTTAATTTATCATCTGCAGAAGTTTCCATCTGGATTATTTAAAGCAGACTTTCTTGGACAGCTGTTCAATTAATCTTAGTTTGTCTCAGAGCGTTGTCAAGAGAAGGGGTGGCTTTTCCGCTGCGAGCGGCACAGGCGGGTGGACGCGGGCAGCGTTGTTTCGGGAGCGCGGTGGCGGCCGGGCGGCTTTCCCGGCGGCGGGTAGACCCGGTGTGCTGGGTGCTGGGTCCTGGTGCRGAGCCGCAGGTTCCTGCGGAGAGCGGAGGGGCTGGGGCTCTCGCTGTGCKCGGCTGCCGCTGGAGCCTGCCCTGTCTCTCCGCGGGCGAGGGCACGGGAAGGAAAGCGGCTCTCCCGAGGCTGCTGTAGCTCGTCGGCCGAGGGAGCGTCCCCGCGTCCCGCTCAAATGTTCTCGTCCTCTAGCCCACGATGTGGGTGTACTCCGCTGCCAAAACTAGTGGCGGTGGTGTTTTTTAACGTCACAGCTCTTGGGTTCCTGCCAGCTGGAGTCCTTTCCCATTGTGATTTAGAGCAATATACTTACCATAAATGTTTCCTCTTAAAATAAAAATTAAAACAAGAAAAGCAAAAAAGCGCGGGGTCGTGCCAGAGGGCTCCGTGGAGCTGGCTGGCAGCTGGCTCCGTGCCGGTCACCTCCCTGGAGCCTTTCCGCCGGGAGCCGAGAGCCCGCGGTCTCCTGCGTGGGTTTGGGCAGCCTCCCTGGCGCTGGCCACGCTCCCTGGGCGGTCACCGGTGGGGTGGGCAGGGGGGAGGGGGGCAGAGGGCCGGAGCCRGCCCTGCCGCGGGGGCCAGCGGCTCCGGCTCGCGGATCACGGCGGGTTCAGTGGGCACCGCGTCGCTCGCGCCAGCGCCGCCGTCATGGCCGGTGACGCAGGGACGGCTGGTCTGCCGACGGGGGTGGGGGCTTTTTCTTTGTGCGTGCTTTGAGGGTTTGTTTTTTCGGAGGGCGTGTGGCAGGGACAGGCGCTGAACGGCGCTCTGTTCTCTGCAACCTGAATTGTCATTGCGCGCTCCGGAGGGAAGCGCTGCCAGCTCTGCTTAGTGAGGGAGCGGTGTTACGCAAAGCCACGATTTTAATTTTTTCAGCTGATTTGGAAGGAAGGGACAAGAGAGAGGAAGCCTATAGTTGAAAAAGGGAGAAAAACTATACAAATAATCCACATATTTTTTTGTTCTTTCTGTTTAAAGGAGTTTAGATTTTACAGGTCTGAGTAATGACTGATTATCTGCAAAGTAGAATTTCTTTTAGGGGGTCTTGGAAATAGAAAAGGTTTGGTCTCATGGGGTAGTGTGTTTTGGGTTTTTTTAGCCTTTACTTGACTGAACCAATACTGCTTCTAAAAATGTATGYGAATGTTTCAGTGAGGTTTGTTTTTTTTGTATTGTCCAGTTGTTGCAGTGAGAGTTTTGCGTGCTTTAAGTTTGCACTCTTGCTCTCTCTTTCSACTCTTGCTTTCAATGTTGCCTTTCATGTCTGAGGAATGCTGTAGTCTTACTTTGTTGGTTTTGGACTGTCATTAGCTTTCGTGGGAAAGGCATGAATAACACATTGTTAGGTAAATAAAGATGCTGTGTGGTTTTCCATAGCAACATGCTCACCTGGAGGTGGTTTCAGACCTCTCTGAGGAGTCACCTGGAGGATTTGGTAAATTAATCTATTGGGAGATGTCCTGCTAGGCAAATGTGGTCAGGTCCTTCTGGCGTCCCTGTAGCCTGTCTGAAGTCACCTCAGTCAGGGGAAATAATTAATTGGCGCTGTGTGAGCATATTTGTTTTGACTTCAGGTAGCTGCTACAATTTCAGAGGTTGGTGCTCCATGATGCAGGGTGTCTGCTGCAACACTTTGTCGAGATAAGCCATTTGCTCGCTGAGGACTATGAAGGAAGGCAGCTTTGACAAGAAGTTGCTAGGCCAGAGTTGCAGCCATTTACATATGACAATGTTGATTAAGCTGCTGAAGAGTAAGTGCCCTGGAACACAGGGATGTTGGTACACTGATGGTCCCTGCCTTGCCCTCCTGTAGTCATTACAAAAGCACGAGAKAAAAAAATGTTTGGAGTCAGAAGCTTTATCTTATGAGACAATGATTGTTCCTGCCTTGCCTCAGAGGTACAGCGTGGATTGGAAAGTCAGAGTTRTGATTGCTGGGGTGGACGCTGTGCGCAGGGATGCTGTGAAGACTAGAATAATCGGAGGGGGGAATTAGAAGAGCGTGAGTGTCCATTTAGCGTCTTAAATTTCCAAAGTAACATGCAATCATTTAATCCTCCATTGAGAAATATCACTACCTGTTCCACAGATGTAGAAAACGAAGGCGCGGAAGCTGATAGATGGGTGACAGAGCCTGACAGTCGGTGCCGGAGCCATATTGAAATGAATGCCTGGTCTKGAAACCCAAGTTGGGTTAACTAGAGTTCATCGTGATTACTGACTTGAGCTAATCAAAACTATGGTAGGCCTACTGAAAACTACTCAGGGGTCTCTTGTTTTCTTTTCAGACCTGTAACTGAATATGACAGCAAGAAAATACTTTGAAGTTCAAGAATAGCCAAATTGAAACCGAAGACCTGCTCTCTGCTCAGAGAGGGACAGGCAGGAAGTTATTGCTGCGGGAGCTTGAGACCAGTGCTATGGCCGAGTTCAAGCAAACGCCTTCTCTCCCTCCCCCTCACGTATAAATTCATGTTCCGTAACATTATTTGCTAAAAATCCAGCACGGATAGTTGAAGCTAAAACTTGCTAATCCACAGCAGAAAACAGGGAGAGTTTCTTGCAGAAATGGATCAATGGGCATTGTATAAGTGCATAATATGAAACTTTAGTTGCCTTTTTTGAAGCAATGAATTTTTGGTCAGAGCTGAAGGCAAAAAGTAAGGGGTAGATTACTATGCTAATTAAGCATGCTATAGCCCTCTTTCCATTGTCTCATCTCCTCTCGGAGAACTGCAGGAACGGCATGCTTCCCCGACACCTGATGTTTCAGTTCTCTTTTTCTTCTCTTTTTCCATGTTCCTTTTCATGCTTTCAGTGGGYCAGAAGACACTGAGATCCTTTGTGCATAGGAAGCAGTGTAAAATCGGTTATGGGAACGAATGCTGAGTGCACTGGTTAGTAGGGTGGGAATCTGGAAGGAAGTTTTATCTCATTTACTTGTACTGCAGTAGTGGCAAGGAGCTGCTGTTACGGACTCAGCACCAGGTGGGGAACGCACATAAAACTGAAAGGTGGTCTCCTTTTCCAAAGACCTTTTATTTTATTGRCAGGATAGGGATAAATTGGGCATCCCCAGTTTGACCTTGCTTTTCTGGCTGCTTGATAGCTGAGGGAATGGCTGAGCCTTGAAGTCGATGCAGAAATTTTGTTTTGCAGACTATTTTGTCTTTGGTGTCTTTGAAGGTTCCAGCTGGTCTTTCTGGCCGGCCTCACCCATCCCTTGGGAGAAAACATTAGGTCATTCAGACTCCATTTGCAAGGGCACTGAGCAGGGTAGAAGGCAGTGGTTATTTTAAGCTTCTACTGACCAAAGCAGGATTTTAGACAATAAAAAATACTTGCGTTCTGCTGCCCGTTACCTTCAGTTGTCCATATTCAAGATTTTATATCATCTGTGTGCAAGTTACCGTGCAAGAGGAAGAGATTGGACATGGGAGTATGTTTGTGCAATTCTGTGTTTTTGGTAGGTATTTTTAAATCCCTGGGAAAACCTGGCTGTGACAACCGTGTGAGGTAATATGGTATATTGACRTGCTTTGGGTTGTGCTGAAGCTTTCTGATAGTGAAAGAAACACGTGGCATGCTCTCCCTCTCATGCTGAATAGCTGCTGTAGTTTTTTATGTGTATTAATAGTCACGTCTTTTCACTTTTGAGTTTTCCCTTTCCTGTGTACAGCGCCTCAGATTCTGGGGATTTCAGACTACTTTCCAAAGAAGACTCGGCTATCAAAGATGAGCTTAAACAATAAAAAGCCAACGGGGTCAGTGGTCAGCCTGCTGTACTGGGTATCTAACCTGTGCCCGACTCCTTCCTTTGCATGAGTTAGGGCCTGCCATGTGTCCTCTCGGTGCCTCCAGTTCTTTGCTGTCTGTTTATCTTGTCCGCTCTCCTTGTGAGCTTTCTGGAGCAGGGAGTCTTGCTCTGTCTGCGTGCAGTGCCTTCATGGGGTAGGGCCCCGACCTTCTCTGGACCTCTGTGGGTGCTGGCATAACTTGAGGAGAGTAACAGTGATGACAAAAGTGTCGTTAAATGCCTTTTGACACGCATGCAACTCAAATTCCACTTATGCCAAAGGAAAACATTGTAGGCAATTTAACCCATAATGCAGGAAAATGGCAGGGAGTTTTAAAAATATTACAAGAAAGAGCCASTGGTTTCAGATGTATAAAGAGCCACTGGTTTCAGATGTATGGCAATGTTGGGATTGAAAGAAGTTGCATGTAGTTTGATTCACATATTTTTTTTGATTGTTTGTATTTTGTTTGGTTTTGTTYGTTTTGGGGGTTTTGTTTAGGTCACCTGCTGATGTAATTTCAGGTCTTGTTGATCCAGAAGCAGAAGTTAAGGGTAGGGAAGGGAATATTTGCAATTAGCTACTTACATGATAAACATATATATCATAGTGACTGATCTATCTATCATAATACGATTTCCATCACTTTGATATATTTGGGTGATATTGAGGGGAGAGGAAGCTTTTTTTTCCCTGAAAAATGAATCTGAAGTGCATGTTAATGTTGTTTTCTGTCCTTCCAGTCTCCTCCCCAACAGAGTTTAAAGTTTGTGGGGCAAAGTAACTCTAATGCCATCACTGTCATTCCTTTGCATCTTGAAACGTTGCTTGCAGCTSCCATCCTACAGATAAAAACTTGTTTCCTGAGGCAGCAGGACTGCTGCTGGAAAATATGATGCGTTCCCTTTTCCAGGCGCTGAGAATTCCTCTTTCCCTGTGGATGAGGTCCAGGGACCCTTTGGGTACCCTGCGGGGTGGAGATTGTGGAGATGGGGCCCGTTCGGCTTGCATTTGTGTAGTGCTCTTGACAGGGCTAAGTGTTTCATGTAAGAGTCATGTCTTGGGAAGAGCAGGGGCAAGTGTTTTCAGAGTCACTAAAGACTGCAGGCAGATTTTTTCATGGCTGTAATTTTGGAACCTGTGAAATTTCAAATGTGCCCTGATGCTTAGAAAGTTCAGAGACTCTGTCCCGTAACAGTCTGAACCCGAAGAGGGAGTTTCAGGTTTGGAGCATACAGAAGGAAAAAAAAAACCCCAAACAAGGARGCGACTCCCAGACCTGTGAGCTTAGCTCGGCGGTGCTGGAGGGTGAGCTCCCAGGAGAAGGAAGGTCTGCGTTGGTGCTGAGATTTGCCATTTTGTATGTARGGTGTTAAGCAAATAACTTCTCTTCTGCTTGCTGTTTTTTGTGGCTTTTTCCTTGTTTAAGAATGGATGCTTGAACTAAATGTTTACTGAAATCCTGGTKTGCTGGGAGATCTGAGTATTTGCCAAAATATAGGCATCAGTGACCTTGGGATTTGGAGCCCTTACTCAAGGAGCCAGGAGGGACAAGGCCTCTGCTGTGACTGTGCATGGCACAGCGTGCAGGAGGCAAGCACCCTGAGGTCTTTGTAGCACGAGCTTTAGGATCCTGCCTAACTTTTTAAGAATGTTCCTTGATGCGCAAACTGTGTAGTCCAAAGGAGGAAAAGTTTGCTTCCTGGATCCAGGAGGGGAATATTGTTAAACATGTTGCAGCATAAAGGCCATCACTTACTAATGAAATTTGAAGGGAAGTTCTCGCTGAAAGGAATCTCTTGAGCTTCTTTTAATGAGGAGCAACTTCAGTGCTTTCTTTAGATAGGATAGCTAGTGGAAATGCAGGAGCTTGGTGGCAGGGCCGGTGAGAACTTATTTTAAGTGCAGAGAGTCTCCTCTCTCTTGTTCYTTCCCATCTTCAGCCACCTTAATAACGTGTGGTTGTACTCTTCTTGCTCCAGCTTTGCACAGCACAAAGTCTCAGTAACAGAGGTCGTGCACTGCCAGAATATGGCTTACGGTAAACATTTGTTAACGAAGTGGAGATCTAACTCTAACCAGCGTGAAATGGAAGAGATGGAAGCAAATCTTCCTACCTACCCCATACAACTAATATCTTCTTTTCTATCATGAAAACTTGGATGCTGTTTCTCTTCTGTTGACTTTTATAAATTATGTCCCCATAAGCAGCGGTCTCCTCCTCTTCCATAGATAAGCCTTTGATCATTGGTTTTGCTTTGGAGCAAAGTGCCTCCGTTGCAGCAGGAGGGTGGCTGGCGGGAAGAACTGGTCGATACTGACTTTTTTTTTTTTAAGCATTTCTAGTTTCAAAGATTAAATATTGTATGAGACTTTATGATTTGAGGTCATTTTAACCTCCTGTCTCTGGGCTAAGACAGCTCATCTGCCTCTCATTTTTCAGGCTTTGTTACATATGTATTTGAAGCTGGATGTGGAATAGTAAAAGCTTGTACCTCTCTTATGGTAGCAGTTAAAAAAGGGAGGGAGCGATGTAAGTGCCACAGGCTGCTTGACAGCTAATACTCCCCCAGCTTCTGATCGGAATTCAAAGTAGGTTCACACCATTTACTTTCTGTCTTATTTTACCGCATTAGTGGTTAACCTCAGCAGGACACTCCCATATTATTATTATTTTCTTTCAGGAAAATTGCCCAAAGAAAATTAAGTTCAAGTTGTATCAGGCAGATTTTTTTTTTTTTTTAAGCCCATAAGGGGAATTCCTTCTGAACGGGGCACTTGTGGGGAAAGAAGAGAGGCATAAGCCTTATTTAAAAGAGAAGTAGATCAGCAGATCTGTCTCCTCGCACAGACAACTGTGTCTGGAAAACGGTGATGGTGCAAGAGGCTSATATTTGCCCTTCTTTTCCTTTTGCACATCTCCTCTTGGCCAGAGGAGATAAGTGAAGAAGAATAATTCTGGTGCTACTGGTGCAAGGTTAAGATGTAAGGTACTGGCCGCTGAGGGTTCCCTGGCACTTAAAACTCAGGCCTTCTTTCATTTTACTTTTTCAATAAAATAATCTGCCTACCTGAAATTCCTCGTCATCGTCTTTTCTTTCTTTGTTTCTGGTTGTTTGCTTTATCATTAAAGCAGTGGTTGTGTTTTGCTCTGGAGATGATTGTGTAGATCTGATCATGCTGCAGCTGATAAGTTTATTCACTTTGGAAAGCAACTGGGATCCTTTAGGATTAAAAGTCTGCGTGAATGAACGGGATTTTCTGGTTTCGTGCATGTGTATATACTTTGTGTGTGTAAGTCTCTGTATTTTGTACTCTTTTTTTTTTTTTTTTTTTGAACAAATGCATACGTGGTGGTTTCAGGGTTTTTGAAGGGGCATTTTACAGAATGAAGTTGGTGTTGGCAGTGTGATGCTGGTGTGCATGCCCTCTTTCTTCTCTGAGTGGTTTTTAGCATTCRAGTAGCAAGCTGTTGTGGATGAGTGTTACTAGCCAAACCTGGGATGCTGCACAGAGGTGCAGGTGGTTTGTATTGATACATATTTCCATTACCCTTAAGCTGGATTCTGATTTCAGCGGTCAGGTTTCCATGTCCTGAATTGGTTTTGGTGATAGGAAATGCTTACTAGAAAAGGTGATTTGCTGTGCATTTCTCTTCCCCCTAAAGGAACATTGTCAAGAATTGCAGGGGAAGATTAAACACTTAGTCTTGCTCTCCTAATCTGAATTGTTCTGTGGAAGTTTAATTTTAAAGAGTATGCTCCTGAACTAAATTTGCTGTTCCCCACTGGCAGACAGTTTTGAAAGCGTATCTATAACGTACACACAGGATGGTGAGGGGGAGTCATTTTAACCTCTGCCAAGAGGAAAACACAACAGTTGGGAGAGGCACAATGCAATGATAAATATTTTATTGACATGTTCCAAACATATTGGATGTAAATTTACACACTATCTGAGATTTGTTAAGTTTCCTTGTGAATTTTTATGCTCCTGTAAATCCTGGTTCATTAATTGGCTGTAAAGTAACGGACATCTGAGCCGATGCTTCGCCAGCGAGGAAACCTCTGTTAGCTGTGGTGGGTGACAGTAACCCCCCTGCGAAGGCAAACCCCAGAGACCCTCCGAGCAGCCCTGCTGTGGGCTCAGCTCGCCCTTCTGCGTCCCTTGGGAGGTTCTGGCACGCGGGGAGGCAGYGCATGTTGGCTTGGTTCCTCTCCAGAATGCAGGGGAGATAAAATCCGCGTTTGCGTAAGTGAATGAAGGGTGAGTCGGTAGGCAGAGAGAATTATTTTCTGTCCCCTAAAGAGGATAGTGGGGGTCTCCAAAGAAATTGAAAGTCAGGTTTTCTGTGTAAACAATTTAAAAGGTAAAACCCTTTAAACTGGTATCTTTAGGCCCTGCCATCATCTTGTTTCATTACCAGTTAGCCCTGATGTGGTTCCTGTTCAATAATTTGTGAGAGGAACAGCTCTGTGTTTGGGGCAAGGCTCGGTTCTTCAGTAGCTGTGGAGGAAGAAAGCAGCCCGCAGCAGAAGCAGACGTTGAGCCCTCTGCTCCGTGTCCCCGGGCATGTGGGATTCTCATCCCCTGTGTTTCCCTCCCTGGGACAAGATCAGAAAACTTGGGCGCAGGAGGAGTTAAGAAAAACTCACAAGGGGTGTCTGGGTGGGAAGGTGACCTTGGCTGGGCAGTTGGGCGGCAGAACAATTTCTGGGATATTTCACTCTCCGACCGCCAAGCCCTTGGTGAAGACTGAAGACAGAATTGTCCCTCTGTGGTTCTAGAACCTGAGTGTTTGTCCAAAAAGCAAAGAGTAGGAAAATTTTTATCAAGYCTGCAGCTTGCTGTGAATGTTGCACCTAAATAGGATTTTACAGAGATGCATCCTTCTATCAGCATTCTCATAATTTGAAGGTTCTCCATTAGATGTGCAATAGGAGTTTTTATTCTTGCAACATTCTGAAGATGTTTTCTGCTTCCTACCCTTAGATGTTGACTTTCTAATTGGTGATCATTAAAAAGAAAAAAAAAATCCAGTTTTGGATATATAATTTGGGTCCCAAAGGTTATMTAGCATTTAT
The DNA here is from genome assembly GCA_030449065.1 of Oceanodroma leucorhoa. Taxonomy (NCBI): domain Eukaryota; kingdom Metazoa; phylum Chordata; class Aves; order Procellariiformes; genus Oceanodroma; species Oceanodroma leucorhoa. The sequence goes on along the minus strand of JASVER010000089.1, from coordinate 3,986,151 downwards.
CTCACTGCAGTTCTTCTGAAATTCCTTTGCTGGAGTATTTTGAGGCTTTCGTGACTTTTAGTCTGTCTAATTAGATTTCTTGGGCTCAGAGGACTTGGCTAACTCTGCCAGTTGGGCTTTGTCAGAGCTAAGTCTTTGATGCCATGAGGAGTCCAGAGACAATAATGATGTCTGTATTTCAGTAGTTAACTGCAAGGGTTTGCAAGAACAGATGATTTAGAAGCTGCGGCTTTCCATCTGAAGGTGGCCTGATTGTAGCTATTGCTCTCCTAAGTTGATTGTAACATTGGGGTGGTGGTGTGTGGGTTTGTGTTTGTTCATTTTGTAGACCTTTCGGGAGTCAAATCTATTCAAAACCAAGGTTAAGAAAACAGCTTTTTAAAAATAAACAAAATAGGCTTATCTGCTTTAGTGAATCTCCTTTTTGGAGCCTCAAAATAACTGATGCATTGCTAAATCTTTTTGAAAGATGACTCTTTAGAAATTAAGAGCTTGGGCATGTGAATAAATTACTGGCAGCAAGGAGGTGCCTTGAACCTGGTGCCRAACATGATCTGTTCTGTGGCGTACACGTGCACGCGTGTCACTGCTGCTCTTGCAGGGGTTGTTCAACTAACCCCATCTGCAGCCACACCTTCTAAATACCAAATCCACAGACTTCTGTCTCATCACCTCAGGAGAGCACAACATGAAGGATTAAGGCTTCAGYAAGGCTTTCAAGAGGGTGCTTACAGGCTGGAACACCTGTTCCRGTTAAAATTTAGATGCTGATTTGTTAAATGTAAATTTTCTAATGTTTACTGAATTGTCACAGGAGGTAGGCAGGAAATCTGTATAAACCTGTCTCTTATCCTTCATTTAGTAGCATGTCATGCATTAYAGGTACCTAGTGATAACCCATTTGTTCATGTTGTACATAGTTTACTCTGGAGCTTTTTTGAGCAAGTGTTTTGGGGACTTCCCCTCTCCTGCACTCCTCTTGGCGACGGCAGCACYTGCACTGCCAGCTCGCGCTGCAGGACCCCGGTGGGACAGCCCTGTGCAGGCAGTTAGGAGTGTCCTGCTGTCCTTCTGCCGTTTTCCTGCTGAAAAAGTGAAGTTCTAGGTGTGTGAAYGTCCATGACCGTAACGGGAGAATAGACAGTATTACTTTGGAGCCTGTTCTTTTGCCAGCTACTAACACTGACAGAAATACTGTCAGAGTCCTACGCTGTTGTCTTTTTAYCTGCCTTCTTTTACTTCATTTTTCCATTATCTCCCATTAGATTGGCTGTTGGATTAGATGTTAGTGATTACAGCCTCCAGCTCTGCCTTTTGGAAGGAGGACCTTCTGGGTAATCACAGAAGAACAAAACAATTAAACTTGCCAATAGCCATAGGAAATGTTGCTTGAAGGAAACAGGAAACACAAGGCATTTATTACTATTTTTACCTACAACCTGGATTGGGAAGGCTATGCATCATGCAGTGTCTGTCTCCTCGGTTCCCACCTGGGATTTTATGTAGTCCTATTGAGGATATGACTTCATATGCTAACACCTAGGAATGTAGTTCACAGCTAGATCTGTAGCTCACCRAAGAAAATGACTTAAATTCTGTTGAGGAGGATAAAGGCAAAGATCAAAGATGTTGGCTTGTCTCCTAACAAGCAAAACATTCTTCTCAAATRTTAGTTATGGAAATATCCCTTTTACAGAAAGAACTGTAGTCCTCCCAGCATTGTGTGTCTAATCTTCACTTGACCTGAGCACAGCAAGTCTTTGTACACATGGACTTTTTTCTCTCCTGCATCTGCTTTTATCTTGCCTTAGCTCACCTGGCTTGAGCCTGTCTACTGGTATGTGCAAATGTGCCAGTGCAGATGTGATAGGACTTGAAGAGAGTTGCAAGATTAGCTGAGCAATGCTTTTTTTCTATTTTGCTATTTTAATCTTGGTTAAACCTCTTAGAGGGTGATTTCCATTTCATCTTGAGTTACGTTGGGCTTCTATGGCTCATTTCAAGCTATAGCTTGCCTCCTTGAACTTCTGATGTAACCCCTATTACTGCATTACCCTGATGGCTGCGAGGAGCCATACCTACTCCTGAGTATGTAAATATTTTCTATTCTTTGCCTTCATTTGTCAGACATTTGGGTTTGGTATGAGCACGAACGGAAAAGTTTATTCTTGTCTCAGGGGGAAGGCAACAAATGTTTATCTGAATGATCAAAGCAGAATTTATGGGGAAATACAATGGAAACTATTCCTGGCTGTTTAGAAGCTGATGTACAGGAGTAAGCCAAGAGGAGCAGAAATGAGTATACTCAGTTCACTTTTTCTTCTGAAGTCCAACTCCTCCTGGGCCTTTCCAGGTCCTGAACTGCAGYGAGTTTCCAATAAGCAAATGCTTTTTCTTTACATGTGTCTAATATTTACTATGGCTTAATGAKGTGTAACAAAGGGTTGTGAAAAGCAATGGCCCGACTTCTTGTGACGTGTTATTTCAGTCGAGCCACGGAAAGTGACATTTTTATTCTAAAATATTTTATCATCTAGTGTTATTTTATTACTTTCCACTTCCTTCCTTCCCTCCCCTCTATCTCCTCCTTACCTGACATGGCTGTGTACCACCGCGGGCTCGAGCCCAGCGTGTGCTCCAGGGTCAGGTTGAAACTTGGCTTTCCTGCGCTCCGGGGCAGGCCGTGTCCGGTGCGGTGGTTGCTCCACTGCATTCCGGGTTAATGAGCCTAAACTTGTAGTCTCAGGCTTTCATTTTGTGTCTCATCCAAAGCTTGCTCTTCCTTGGATGAGGGTAGCATGCCTAGCCCRCTTGACCAAGCTGTCGTCATTACAGCCAGGTGGCTGATCTTCTTAAGTTAACCCTAATGAAGTGTGACAGCCTGACGAGCTCGGGCACCGGCTGCTGGAAGGGAGCCGGTTCTGTAGAAATCAGGGGTTCAAGTATGTGCATTACACGGCTTTAGAAAACGTATTTCAACACTTTAAAATGTTACCACCAATCTAACGGACCTGACGTGCAGACATGCTTGACGTGAAGTTGTAGCAAGTCTGCTGGTACAGCAAGCCTGTAACTAAACCGGATTCTTTCAAATGGGTGAATTGTGTACTGTGTTTTCCTCCTCTGATTGCATCAGGGAAGTCATAGGTAGCTGGTAAGCTGATTCTGTGCAGCCTCTCAAAGAGCAGCAAGGTGGTTTGTAACCCTTTCCAGGCCAGACCTGTTTGGAATGACTTTACATCTGCAAATGGTTATCTGTGCAAGACCGGGTGGCCTCGTTCCTTGGCTTTGGCAGTCTGTGGCCTCTCCTTCAGAGGACAGTAATGCCTCTTGATTGAACTTGCTTATTCCTGAGGAACACTGAGTGTGTGTGTGTGTGTAAGGCTCATTTGGAAACAAAAACMGTGAAGTCTTGCTGCTGTTTGTTTTACTGTGAATTAGAATCTGTTAACTTGAGCCARCTTTCTTCTGTCTTGTTGGTTGCCTGCCTTTGGGGCCAGAGGCGTGAGACCCTCTGCCACCGCAGGCTGGGCTGTAACTTACGTTTCACCTGCACTGATCTCTGAGTGTGGCTATGTCAGCTACATTTGTCTCTGCTTTCTTGAATACTTTTCCTCCAAGTTCTTGAAGAGCTGAATTTTGTTCAACCTGCTGATACAATGGCAGCTTCAGGCTGTTGCTGGTCTGGCRAAGCCCTTCATTCTTTAGATGGAAATCAGCGTAGTTAATGTCATGCCAGATAAAGCTATACTGTTTTTAGAGGACTGTATGCTGGAAAATTAAAATTTGTGGAGTGCAAAGGCTTCTGTTGCTTTCTTCAAATTCTCTAACCYCTCCTTCATGCTGTTATGTTTAGAGATAGGCCTGTATAGCTTCTGAGATCTTGCAGAACAACATTCCTGTTGTTGTGGAGCTCGTGTAGGCCATTCCCAGATGGATATAACACTTACAAGATGCTAAATACATGAGGAGTGTTTTACAGAGTGGGAAAAATACTTAGTGGTGTTTCACGTTTAACATTTTCGTTGTCTTTTAATGACAACCGTAGCAGGTGTGTCAATGGGTAGCATCGCCTTTTGGTGTAGAAGGAGGCTGAGCCGGTGACTGAGAACTGGTAGAGGCAAGACCTGCCCTGTTTGATTCTGCCCAGCACTTTGCAGACCTGCCGGTGCAGCAAGACTCTCCGCCGCCCTCGTCGTGATCTCTTGAGTACAGCATCGTACAGCAGTCCGTTTCAGCCTGCTGAGCCAAAGGTTAACTTGCAGCCTTTCCAAATCCATGATCGTACCATCKCGTTCCCTCCCACACTTAGCATTTTGAACAGCAGTGTCCAATTATGGCCAGGAGACGCTGCAAGAGCTTCACAGAAGGGTCATTATTTTGTCACCTAGGTGACAGTTTGTTACCCTGCCAGTTGTCTGGAGTGCAGCAAGCCACTTCACATACAGCTGACATGGTTTAGACACTTTTTAGTGAACAAAATGGGTAGCTGTATCCTCAGTCCTTGTGTCTCAAAAAAATAAGTTTCCAACTGTTGCATCTGTGATGAGGCTGCTTTGAATTGGTGAATTTTGCAGCAGTTGTCTGCTTTGTCTCTTTCTGCTTGAGAAGGTGACATGAAGAGGGTTGTCCTGATTTAGAAGTGCTTTTAGAAACATGAATCTTCAGAAGGCACTGGGAGATAGGAAGGTGCCGTTCCTGTTTTTCAGATAGGTAAACTGAGACGCGGCACTGTGACTTGTGCAAAACTGCCAGAGGCCATCCGGGGATTGCCTCTTAGACTAAAAACAGTCTTCTGTGTTTATATTAACATATATTTATAATACCTCCCTTKAAGAGGGTTCTCCAGACTGTCCAATGTGGATTTATACTGCAGGTCATGAATCTGAGTGACTCCTCTTTGGAGATGCCAAGCGTTGGTTCAGTTTTCTAATTCTTCTTTTAAGTTAGATTTTTTTATGATGCATCTTGGTAACTARTGCTGAAGTTTCTTTGCCAATAGCCAAGTACTAAACAACCGTCCATTGCTATAGGGGGAAGAAACAACRTCTCTGCCCTGTGCCTCTTCTTGCTTTTCTTCAGGCTTGGATTATGCATGTAGCATTAAAGTCGTGTTGCACATAATATCATGTTAAGCATTTAACAACTCTCATTGTCACAGGTTGCTTTTTAAAGGAATCCTCTGCTGTCTCCTCACAGGAGGAATGAGATTAATTTAAAACTCYGTTCCTTCCATTTTAGGCGTGGGCTTAGGCAAGGCTGTGAGACTGGGCAAGACTTTGCCTCGTCTGCTTCTCAAGCAGCACCGCTCGTGCCAGCGTTTAGAAGGTCTCCTAGAGTGCACCCACCCTTGTGCTCTCTGCGGCGCGGGGCAGAGCTCCCACCGAATGAAACCGGTGAAAGAGTAGCCACCGGGAGTAAAGCCATCTGATAGAACTGGCCGGCTGACTTGTATTAGTGGCCTACCCTCTACCACCTCTTGAGGAGTTGATTGTTAACAAAGGTACTCTCAGCCTGGGGAGTGCACTGTAATCCTTACAAGTCATTTAAAGCAGTGTAGGCAGTTAAAGATTAACTTTGCATGCAGTGACCTCTTTATTTTTAACTGCTTTGCCTCCTGCATCTTTAGAAATAACAAACAAATGCTCCAAACATACCAACCCCCTTGGAAGACAACRATTTCATTGTGGCTGTGAACATGACATACATTACATAAATATTGGTGCTTACATGCCTGCTGATTCTTTGTCCTTGGATGCCGAGTATTCCAGCCCCGCTGGTYGTGTTTCGTAAGAGCTTGGGAGGAAACACAATCAACAATTTAAGACACTGATGTTACCGGTTGGTCAAGACTGCTTTTCTAGCTTGGTCTGCTTAGCAAGGTGGATATTTTTTTATTAACGTGRTCGCACTGGTTTATCTGTTACTTCACTTTAGCGGACCACAGCTGTTGTTGCACTTACATGCATTTGTCTTGAGCTTTTAGATGTCTTTATGTTGGTTATTGCAGGGTGCAGAAGAGCTTTACACACACAGGTCAAGCCTTGTGTCATCTCTGGAAGAAAAGTAACAAAGCCTTATCCTTTTGAAGGCAGGGGAGGTAGAGGAATGATGCACAGAGAAATTGTCCTTGTAACACACTTGTGAAATGTGTTGCATTATGCCGCTTTTGTACCCGGACAGCAGCAACCTCCTCCAGCGATGTAGTCATGCTGTTCTTTTAGCTCAGGTGACAGGGTATTGTGTCAAGGAGCTGCAAGTCCCGGTTTTCAAACCCTGCTGATGACTGGTGCTGGAGGTAGTTTTAATTTCCTGAAGGCTACATATAACTCCAGTGGAGCTAAGAGTTGTTCTCTGCTTGCTTCTGTAGCTAGGCCACACTTCCTTGCAGAGAATGAAATCTAAATCTCTACATGATCTAACAGTTGTTTCCTAAAATATGAACAAAATCAAAGAATGAAGAATGTGTGTTGTTCAGAGCAGCTTGAGAAGCTGAAATATTGACTGAAGTAGCTGAGAGAAAAGAAAGTAGGGGGTTTTTATGGGATTTTTCTAGATTGTTTAATGTGTTCAATTAATCTTTGCTAGCAAAGCCTTTTAAATTAAGTCAAAGTAATTGTGTATATGTGCTCCTGTAACTGTAAGGTCACTAGCCGGATACAGGCACCAGAGAGGATAATTTTTGGTGCAATATCTCACTCCTTGGATCAAAGATATTTTGTAAAACTGAAATGCATATGTAAGAGAGAACTGAATTGTGACCTGCATAGAGAAACTGGGGGCAGGAGGAGAGCCTGATAGACTTGTTTAACCTTTGAATGCCTCTTGGCTCAATGGCCCTTGGATACTGCTACTTCATGGAAAAAGTTCTAAATATAGTACTCGTTTGCTGTTGAATAATAACTTCAGAGTGTGGATGCTAGAGTTTCCAGCTCCTTGCAGGGCGTAAGCAGTGCAGGAGCTATATACTGTAAATGAGACCCTTAATGAGTATGCAGTCCAGTAATACTGCCGAGCGCTGACACAATTTACTTGTTGATTTATTTGTAGAATATTCTGTTGAAAGCCTGTTTGTCATAAAAAGCTCCCTAAGATGAAACCTGAGGCTCATTTTTGCCCTTAAGAGATACTGCCTTTTCATTCACTTTTTGCCTGGTATGTCAGCTGCCAGGCATGGGACTTTGCTGTCCATATGTCTGCGTGTAGAGCTGAAGAGATTTTTGAAGGTAAATAGAATGGGCAGGAMATGTTTTGGGGAAAGGGATCAAGAAGATCATCTTTCCCTAGAAAAGGGAGAGATGAAATCTAGGGAAGGCTGAAGAAATTTGCCTGAGGTCACCTGGGAGGTCTGTGATGAAGCCAGGGTCTGAAACTCTTGTTTTTCAGAATCCAGTCCTTTAGCCAAGATGTCATCCTTTACTGGAAGTTCAAAAACGCTCTCGGTTTTAACCACCCAGTGAGTGAATCTGCTTCCTTTGTTGCTCTGTTCTCCCAGAGCTTTTACCTTAGAAGACCCTGCCATCTTCAACAATTTCCCTGTATAATGCTTCCTTCATTGCTGTTTCATTTCACTAACTTTCACTTGAAAATCAGATGCTTCCCTATCTTTTCTTTCTACTTCCATATACAGCTTTTCCCTGTTGCTGTTGCTCATTAAATTGTGCAGCTGTGTGTTATTTAACATCATAAAGCGTTTAGAGATATCAGTCATATAAAAGGATACAAARTGAATGTGCATTGTAATTCTAGTCTCGAGATAGCAAACTTCTATGTGGAGTTGTGACTTAACTTTTATGGCTTTGTAAAAGCTTCTACTTTCCTTTTTATTTAGCGCTTTTCTTGAGTCTTAATGATTTGTGTGTAGGTAAATATATTTGTAATGCAGTTATTAAGTAATCTGTATAATTATCTACATTAAATTAATATAGGTATGAAGTTGTACTGAAAACGTCAATTATTTTTCTTTCCACGAGTTCAGCAGTAGGCAGCGTGCTGAACTGGATTGCTACATGCTGGCACAATTCCACCTGTATGCCCTGACCTGTGGTCAGAGGGTTCCTGCTCTGCTGCAAACTGATGCAAATAAAACCACGCACCACCCCGTGCCCTCCGGGGAGGCAGGTGCGCTAGCGCCAAGGGACTAACCTCAGAGAAAGAGGAGAAGATGGCAAAGCTTTGTTTTTCAATTATTTGGTAATGAGACTCTTGCTGGAGTTTGGCAACACGGATTGGAAGCAGCCATGCCAGCTCTTATGTATTGTATTTGGTATTAAGAACTCACGATTGAAATGTATCTGCCTTTCGCCTCTGTTCTTTTTTTCTGTTTTAAAGCAGGTTACTTAGCAGTGGTGTGTCTGGGTTTTCTCTTCTGAGGCATGGAGGTCAGGTATTTCCTCTCCAGGAACGGGGAGAGACTCGACTGGTGTCAGTCAGTTACGAACCAGGGATGGTCTGATCAGCGCCGTCTGTATCTGCTGTTCTGGATGGGTTTTTGTGTGTGGTTTGTTGTTGTGTGGGCTTTTTTGTTTGCTTGTTGTTTTTAAATTCAAATACTCGTTTTGGGGCCTAATCGCTATTGTTTCTTTCTGCATTCTGGATCTGTGTCAAGGAGTTTGCTGGTAGCTCTGCAGAGCCGTCCCTGAGTCTCGCGAGGCTGCGGGGAGCAGCGGGGAGCAGCGGGGCCGGCGGGCTGCGGCCTGCCCRCGTCCCGGGGAGCCGCGGCCTTGCTGCGGGCAGGGGGGCGAGCCCTCCGCCGCCCCCGGAGGTGCTCAGCCCYGGGGGTGACGGGTGAGCTCGGCCGTTCCGCTTGCTCGTGGGTACGCGTGTACGAGCTTGTGCACGTTTCCAAGCGTGGCGGAAACTGTTGATGTGAAGTGCGTCCCACGGGGCACGGGCGCAGCGCTCTGCTCTTCTGGCGCCGCTTTTGAACGTGCGCTCGCCTGTGTTCCATGAGAGCTGGTTTGTGGATCTTCTGCCTGATGGTGGAAACGTCTTCAGCTGTGGTGTGCGGGAGATGGCTCTTCTCGGCTTTGCTGCGTGCACGTCAAAGCTATGTTGTCGCTGGTATGTCTTACAGAGTGAAAGTAGGATGCCTTTAGGAGCGTCCTTGTGTCTTGCAGAACATCTTAGTAATACCTTTTCACACACCTCCTTGAATAATCATTAAAAGCATTTTCTCCTTTTTTTTTTCTTCTTCCTTTTTTTTTTTTTTTTTTAAGTATCCTGGCCAAAGCAAATAGGATAAAGAATTAGAGCAAGCTGAGGCGGGTATAATATACTAAACCATGACTCTAACAGCAATTAACGCAAAGGAATGAACATTTTACAGTGCCCTGCAGTTATCCTTAGTTCTCAGTGGTAAACTGAAATAAGCCTGGTATCCATGTACTCACTAGACTGCCATTTTTATTACATTACATGGTTTATTGCTCATTTTTTTCTTCCATTTTCAGGCTTCTCTCAGGCTACTCTCCTTCCCCTTTCATAGTGACCCCCCAAGAAGAATATTATAGTTAGTGCAGCTGATTTTTGACACAGTTGAGTTCTGATACTCGTACACAGTTTGTACAACTCAACATTTGACCATATTACCCTGCTGCCAGGACTAGAAGTGGTAAAAGAGCCTGTTCCCTTGGGGGTGGAAAAAGGGGAAAGGTGTGGTTTGCAGAGAATTCACTGACTCAGAAGTGTCTAAGTGCATGCCTTGCTTTAAGCTCATGGTAGATCTACTAACTTTGTTGGAGCCGCTCATGCGCTTGGTCAGGTCTTCATCTCCCTGTGTCCCAAGTCTTTTCTCAGTGAGGAGCTTGTCCCACTTGATATACCGCACTGTTTATAGCAGCACACTGTGCCCCATTCGGAAAAACAAGGTACCTTTATAATATTACTGTATACGTGGTCAGGTTTGGACYGGCATAATTATTTTCAGTAAGAAACTGGCTTTCTTGATACTTGTAAAATACAAAGAGTAGCACGCTGAGGAGCTTGTTTGGGTTGTGGCAACCATGCAACAGATAAGAACACAGCTGTTGGTGCTTCCCAAGTCAAGGGTACCACGTCTTGCCCCTAAGCTTTACCGCTTCTTTATGTGGAAAGGAGACGGGAGAGAGCCTGAGCTTTGGCAGCTTGCTGCATGTGTATAATATTGGTGTATGAAGAACATCTGTGTGAAAACTTGAAGAGCTATACTCTCCAGGCAAGCAAAAGAATGTGTAATGTAAGAAAACACTGTTACTTAATACATTTTTTGCTTGGAAGCTGTAGTCAACGCATGCTGTAATACTTCTCGCTCGTGTGATACAGTAGCAGCATGACACTTCAGATTTATTACTTTTGGTTTCTCTTTAAAGAAATCCTGAATCTGGAATCAGAAGAATGCTTTTTTCTCTTGAGCTACAGAAGGGAAAAAATTTCAAAATGACATAAATCAAAAATATATTAAAGGCCAACAAAAGAGATGAAAACTTTTCTGGAAGATTGTCTATAATGTTTGGCAGAAGAGACTAATGTGCTGTGGTTTTTGGCTGAATTTGTAAATGTGAAATACTCTAGGGTCCATCTCCTTGAGATGAGCTATTTTTATGTATTTTATCTATTTATATAAAAAAAACAGCAGAGGTGAATTGTGCGCGTATATAATGTATGTATTAGTGTGTATGTAATTTATGTTAGGTATATACACTACATTCTATAAATCAATTACAACTTTATGTAGAATATTCAATTACAAAATTATTTCTGTAGTGCAAACACTCACTAGATGTCTTGATCTTAGCCAAGAAATTCTGTATCCTCTTGTTGGCTACAGGACTGGCAGTACATGATTTTTTGTGTAGATTCATTTCTCTTCGATACGCGTACACACATCTGTAGATACACTTTATTACAAGTATGTTACTGTGTGTATGTGCTCTGCCTCTTTTTGATAAACTGCACCATCTAATTGGAAAGGTGCACCAGGGACTGGTGAGGAAAGCCAGGAGTTTTTGAGGCTTGCCTTGCGTCTTGTAGCAGCCGGGTGGAAGTAATCAGGCCAAGTGGGTCGGAATGAGTTGGCTTTGTGTGTGTTTGCTCTTCAGTAACTTTTTTATGACATGTTTCTTCCCCTTTTAACGCATTTTTAAATTTAGTTATGTGGTTGTGTTCTGTGTAACCAAGTCGCACCACAAAGGACGTAGTGTGGGATAATCAGTTAAAGCCACTGCTTCCTCCTCTGATGCTTTGGCCTTCTGCCTCTGATTTCTAGGATGTTTCTGACATTTTAAGCAAGGGCAGTCACCTTCTGGGCTGCCCGTGCTGGTTTASTTTTAATCTAGGGAGGTGGTTCCAATTCAAAAGTTTCTATAACCCTTCCTTTGAGGCTGGGGATCTGGTACGATCACTGCGCTGTGATACACGCCGCACTGTGCGTTACACAAAACGCATACCCTTTTTCCCTTTTTCTCCCTAAATGGAGACTGTGAAGTTTTGCGGGGGAAGAGATTTGAACCCTCATACCCTGGCCACTTCAGTGACGCTGTCTGGCACAGTTTGCCCTCCTAAACGCAACTGCAAATGTAGGGCTCAGGTCATCTTACAGAGATCTACAAATTTCCATTTTAAAAATACATCTTTCCATATAGAAATCCTTGCATGTCTGTGTATGTAACAGTTCATAAATTTGTTATTGACACTGCTTAAAGTGTTTACGAAGAGAGGGCGACACTTGAAAACTATCAATTAGAAATTACTAGAGCAGTGACAAAAGATGTGAAAACAGTTACCGGTTTGGTTTCCAAAACAAATCTCCAGGCTGACCCTCCGGGCATGGCTGTTGGGTTTGGAAGCGACAGCTCTGGAGAAGACGAAGCCTTCCGTCTGCTGCCAGCAGAGGCTTTAAGGTATCAGCAGTTCAGTGCAAACTCTGCGGAAGCCAACGATTGTGGTAAATGAACGGACTCCAAAATAGCAGAGACTTATCTTAAAACCTCTACGGTGGAAGGTAAGCAGAGTGGTCGATGCTGGCGAGGCCGGGTGCTGTGACGAGGAGACGGCGGAGCGAAGGCTGTGGCTGAGCCTACGCTGACCGAAAAGGACTCCCCTTCTCAGCAGGGCTGTTGGTGCGGCATCTTCCACGATGCTTCGAGTTGTACAAAGCAATGCATCCTAAAGCCGGGCTCCGAGTCTTCACATTTATTTTCCTTTCTGCTATAACTCTTTCCCTCKGTGTAGTAATGCTCATAATGCTTCTGAGTTTTGCTGTTTGCAGTGGGGACGTAACAACTAAAAGCTACATGTAAACAGCTTTGTTGGCTACTTTTACTTTCCTTGCTTATATTGTACACCTTAAATGTGCTATTTCTTTTGGCATAATGGCAAAATCGCTGCTTATGGGAACTGCTGTAGATAATACAAAAAGCTCTTTGAAAAGAGCTTTATCAGAGTACAAAGTACTTGGAATTGAAAGCCCCTAGAGGGTTGCTTTATTTTCCCCCTTCATTCAAACTTGTAGTGGTGCAGGATCGAGATACATCATGCCCTATTTTCAGCTGATTTGCATGTTAGAGAGAATGGAGTAATTGGTGTTTAACCAGAACAAAAGAGGATCTGTTTGCTAAAAGAAAAAGAATTCTTGAAGTAGACCCTAATACATATACTGCCTTTGTCTCTTCTCTCATTAAGAATTGAATAGGATGGCCTGGTAATTAGAATGTGGAAGGCATTGCTTTGGTGTTGATGCTTTTTGAGCTAATTGGTTTGAAAATTATATTTGATGTAGCTCTAAGGGATGTTGGCACAACACCTTCTTGGGACATGGACATCCCGTACTCCCATTTAGCTGCAGAAATAGGCACTTTGAGGCAGGGATTTGTCTTTTGGGTTTTTTGGTGTGGTGTTGTGGTTTTTTGTTTTGTTTTTTGTTTTGTTTTGTTTTGTTTTTTTTCATTTATTAAAGCCATATTTACCTTCCCAATTGAATACACAGGATGCATTGCCACATGTAAATAATTCTTCTCTCGCTGGTATGAAAACCTTGAAATGACCTTGGAAAGAGATTAGCCCCTCTTTTCCCAAATAAGTACTCAGTTCAGACCTTAGTAAAGCAGAGATTTGAGCTAAACTGGGTTTGGATTTGTGCCTTTCTGCATTTTTGGAAAGGTTTTGTTGTTGTTGGTTTATTGTGTGTGGTTTTTTTGTTGTTGTTTTTTGTTTTGTTTGGTTTGGTTTGGTTTTGACAAAAAGATTAAAACAAATGCAGTTCTTGAGCAGACTGGAATAAAAGACAGGTTTGGAAACATGCAGGAGGCTTTCTTTGGTCCATGTTTGTGCTCATCTTCTTCAGTCCTGCCTGTGATGGTGAAGGCATTAGGCAGATGTTGATTGCCTTGGTAGATGCTTCCCTTTTCTGAAAAGGGATCGCTTTAATTTGAAAACTTTGAAACTTCAGAAACTTTTTATGGATCCCTTGAATTGCAGAGGGACAGTTGCTTTGGACAAGCCCCCTGGATGGCCTTTTGATCTGTATCCCGTATGTGTATGATGGATTTAGGGTGGGTGGAGGTGCTAGGAAATTCAGCGAAGGAAGGTTTCTTACACCTAGAGATAAACTTAACAGTAAAGATTCAGCTATACAGAATTTAACTGTGTTTTAGTTGAAAATGCCGTTGTTTTGTGGTACGAATTGATGTCTCAAACCTGTTGGTTCTGTGCAGAGCCCTGTACGATCATCTTAAAGTATTACGGTGAGGTGGTGGTGTTATTTTATGAGGATGAAGTGAACTTCTAAAATTTCCCCCAACGTTTCAGTGATAAAAAGAACACTTTTTAAAAAGACTTTAGGTTCTGGGGAGTATGTATTTAGCAGTGTATTTGTTATTTAAATGCATACAGTCTTGCAGTGAACGAAAGTTTGCTTTTCTTTACTTTTCAGGTATGTCTTTTTTCCCTTCTCCTAATGGGTAGGCATGTGCCTTTTCTCAGTGTTTTTGTTTGGCTGCTTACAAGTGTGTGTCAAGTCAGTATTAAAGTTGTGATCTTGCCTTAAGATTTGTGTATGTGTTTATTCTGCTACAACTTCAGTGCCCTTTAATGTCTTAAGGCTTTGTCTTAGAGTACCGTAGGTATCTAGATGTCTTAGATATCTTATCTTTAGACGTCAGTAGGTGACAGTAAGCTGTGTTGCAGGTCTTAAAATACGGGGTTAGGACTGATGGCCTGACTGCATCTGTGTCGCGGTGGGGTCCGCTGCAAAGGATTGCTCAGAGCAGTGTCTGCCTGGTGTCCCTTGGACCTGCTGGTCAGCGTTTCCGTCTGTCCGTACCGCTCACCCCCGCTCAGGGATCAGTCTGGATGGGAGCTATCTATTAGTGTAATTTTCCTAACGCAGGCACACGAACGCTGGCTGCAGACTGCTTCTGCAGCACCAGCCTCTGTTCCCTCCTCCGTCTGTGCCCATCAGTGTGTCAGGCATCTGCCAGCTGGGCAGCAGCAGATACCGAGGCTCGCTTGGGCTGAAGCGCTGTCGCTGTTAAGATCCTTCCCAGCTCCACGTCTCCCTTATTGCTTGTTTAGTAAATCATTCCCTTCTGGACCGTCAGCCAGGGGCTTTTCAGGCTGCAGTGGAAGACTGATGGATCTGGAGATGCTGTTACCCGTAGTGCGCTTTCCACGCTGGCTGCGGGCAGCGCTGGTCCTGGGCTTGCTCCAGCTGCGTGCCCGCGTTCAGCATTCAGTACTAACCCAAACAAGACGGAGTATTCTCTTTAGCTGGGTTGTACATAAACGCTCTTACATTTTGCGCTTATGCAATACGTTAGTGGTTTCAGTGTGGCTTGCCGTGTGGGCAYGCCACTCACTCCTTGTTGGCTGAAGTCTGGATGCCCACAGTGGCACCAAAATCCTGCTCCTGGGGACTGGGGCACCCAGCAACGCCTGCACGTGCAGCTGGGTGAATTTTTTTCATAAATAGCATCTCCATAAGATGGAGCTTGGAGGAAGGAGGGTAGGAAGAGAAACTTGAAAGACCAGACATAAATTGGAGGCCACAATGTTGATATTTTCTAAAATGAACTTCTATTTTTTTTTCTTATGGGTTCTCCTTATTTAAAAGTGGGASTAAAAGACAAAAGGTTTAAAAGGGGTTAAATAAACTGAAAAAAAAACCCCCACAGTGTATTTCCGTTCAGAGTTAAAACAAGATGTTGTGGATTGACTCAAAATGAAATTTTTCATTTTTTTTTCTTTTAAGTTTTGCCAACAAACTGAAAACATGTTTGTTTAATCATAGGCAAATTTATCCTCCTGTTTCTTTGGTTCTGTTTTGTTTTCAGTTTAGCCAGCAAATTGAAAAATGAAACTGTTCTGCCAGTGCTACTTCCAGTGAGGATTGCTCCGAGGAAGCCATGTGAATCTYCCCCTTTTACACTTTATCTAGGAACCATCAGAATTTGTTCATTGATTAATACCTTGGAAATTATAAATTAACCATATGGAACTACTTCAGTTTAAGTAACTTGTATGTTCTGATGATAGCTAATCCCCTTAAAAYGTGTTTTTAATGACCAGTTTGTTTTCACCTGAGGTCATTAATGCTCTAAAAATGGCTGTTAACTGCACCAAAGACATATTCTTTTGCCCAAGGAGGAATGCTGCTGTGCACCATATTTAATGGTCTAATACGTTTTATTTCTGCCGTACCTTCCGGATATGCTGGCTTTTTTTAATGGCCGTGTTGGAAAAAACCTGTTTATTTTCTCTCTGCTAATGACTGATCCTCCAGCCAGCCGGAGTGAGCGATGTGGAGTGTGCGGTGCGCTGAAGCGGCAGCGTGAGCGTGTCATGGCTTTGGACTCGGTGCGTGTGCCCGGCTGCGGAGGGCAGGGGCGCGCAGCCGCTGCGGCCGGTCTGCGATCCCGAGAGTCATAAAGTCATCAGGAATATTAGAACTTCAGACGATGGGCTGTGGTAATTCTCCTGCCTCCTCCTGCTTAATTTTTGTGCTAATTTATTGCTCCTCTATATTCCTGCTTCTGTCACCTAAATGCAAATGCACTGGCAGCCTGCTTTATGGATAACACTTAAAAAATAATGGTGCAGTAATGAATGGTGAATTGCAGTGGAGATCTTGCTGAAGTGCTTGCAATATCCGCATTAATTTCAAATGAATTAATTGCAGTTAATACTATTGTATTAAAAATCTGTCAGAAGCCATAACAATGATTAGGGTGTAAGTGTACAATGTTATTTCAGAGCAGCATCAACATGTTTTAAAATAGCAATATATGGTGTTAAAGTGTGTCTGACCTAATGGCCGTCATCATCAGCTTTTGTGCTAAGCCAGTCTAGAATAGATGAATCAAAAGTATCTAATTGAGAAAAAGAGGGGCCATAAACCCACTCATTTTTTCCCCTGATCAGCAGCGCACAGGTTCGGTAGTTAAGAGCAGTGGCAGGATGAAGGAGGGGTTTTATCCGGCAGGGCTTCGGAGCCTATTGATCTCTGGTGCTGGGCTTGCCCGCGCTGCTGCTAAACCTCATCTGTCACCGGTGGGTGGTTCCAGCACGGACACAGGAGAAGGTGGGAACAGACCGCAGGTAGCTATGGAAGGAGCATTTCTTTAATGCTTATTTCCAGTCCTTCAGAAGAAATTGATGCTGTGGCAATTATATTTATTATTCAGTAGTTAATACTAAAGCAAAAATATCCCAGTGCCTTTCGCTTGACTCCTTGTTGGTGATGCCTTGAGCATCTTCAACAGTTCCGTGAATTTCCCCCTTGGGCATGCGTCTTTGCTGGAGCGGTAAATCAGGTGGTGGGTACCTGGGTAAGCCAGGTCTTCGTGGGATGAACTGACCCCGCACTGACTGGAATTACAAAGCCTGCAGCGCTGCTGGGCTTCTGGGGGGAGTTGCCGAGACTTCTTGCAGGCATATCCCACCACTCCTCGTGTGCCGGGCGAGAGGCTGCGGTGCTCTTCGGCTGCCGGGAATGAGACAGAAGATTGCCTGTCGCGGTACAGGCTGGGAGCTGCGCGAAGGTGCTGAAAAGCTGACGGCACTTGGTGATTCACCCTGCAAAGYGGGTGAAAGCGGGACGTGGGCTCCAGTCTCGGCGCTTCCCGCTGCCCCCCCTCCAGCGAGGCGGCGTGGCCCAGTTTGAGCACCTCGGGAACCGGAGGGAACGTGCCTTACACGGAAAGAAATCTGCGGTGACGCTGCAGGGAGGATGCGCGGTGAAGGGGCCGGCGCCGCCACGTCATCTTCCTGATTACCTTTGTAATAAGCTGGAGACAGCTGCCGCAGAAGTGCGAACCTCCCGTGCGTCAGCTCCTACCCCTGTGCCCCCGGCCCCCGCCGGCGGCTGCTCTGCCGGCGCTGGCCCCCGTCCGTAAGACTGGCCGTTGGTCCGATTGCATCTTCATTCCTGCTGCCTGCGGTGAAAGTTACAGCTGAAATCCCTCCCCAGGCATTTATTGGTGGGGGATCAGGGTCCTTGAAGTTGGGCAGTTTGGGCAGTTAAGGTCAAAAAATAAGTCTTTTCTTTTAAGGTGAGGCAAGTGTGAGTGGAACTTTATTTAGCGCTTCCCCCAAGGTAAGAGCTGTCAAAGGTTAGACCCAAGGAYGCGGTAGCATACGGGCAAGACCTCTGCTCTGCTGCAGCGTTGTGAAACCCGGGGAGTCGGAAGAGCAGGGAGGCAGAGCGAGCTACCTCTGAYGTTCCGCAGCCGCGGTCTCGTTCTGTGCTCCTGCCGTGCCATCAGAGAGGTTCCCAGATCTTCACACCTGGCTTAGAGAAACAGGCATGTAACTTTTTTCAGTTTAACCACTTGTGTTTCTATTTTAGTTCTAGTGTCTGGCTTTGAAGAGCACTACACCTGCAGTTTGTCTCCTGATAGTGGAAAGCACAGAATATAATCTAACAGATTAAGACAGCTGCATTTTGTTCATCTCAAGCATGAGTTCTGCTCGATGATTTGTAGATATAGTTTCCATCTGACACAAAGGCAGGGACTAATTCTGGCATGTGTGGGACTGATAAGATTTCAGGCCAGATCTTTTCTTTAAAAAAAAAATAATAAGAAAACCCCTTGATGTGTTACATAGTTCAGTAATCAGTTTCCAAGTTCTTTAATTAGATCTGTGCTTTAGCTGATTTAGCTGCATGTCTCAATACACAAATGATTTATAAAAGGGAAAAAAAGTATGTGTAAATCTCCAGTGAGTGATAACTCTGTGCTGAAGTCACTTTGCACTGTTTGTATTAGATATGGTACAGTATTCAGTTGCTCGTTTAACAAGGAATTTGACTTCATTTTTTAAAAGGAATGACAGAGCTTTACAGTTGTATTGTTAAAAAGCTTTTTACTGATGTAGATTTGTATGTATGTTTACATTTATATGTAAATGTAATTATTTAGTGAAGATTAGCAGTCAATTGAGGCCCTATCTTTCCATTTTGTGTGTTACTAGTCATTTGCAAATTCATTTCAGTGTAGGTCAAAAATTATGGTTACCATTATATTTAATGCATGAAGTATTCCCGATTCACCATTTCCTTGGACAGCCCTTCTGCTGCAAATTTTATCTGATTTCTTTCAGAAGCAGCAGAGTTCATCGTAGTCTCTCCCGTTCCTAATCCATCCCTACGTGGTAGTTTGGGAGCCGCTTCCTGATGAAGAAATCTGGGCTGTGGAACCTATTGAAACCATAGATAACTTTCCRTTTAATCAATTAACTGGTAGAGGAGACACTTGGAATTACATTAGTGCGTCTGAGCTCTCGACACCCGTGTGGCGTTGGGCTGCGCTGGGTGGATTTACGGGGTCTGACTGCCGTTGTCTGGTGGAGTCTCTTGGTGATCCCAAGCCCCTCTGTTCCCAGCACACGCAGGGTGGGTGTTAGTGTCGTTGCTCTTCTGCGCCCAAAGGCCAAGCGGCTGCTGGGCTTGGTCCGTGCGGTGCTCCAGGAATGATCAGAACAATCCTGTTTCCTCCGTTCTCCCTTCTCTGTAGTTAGAATAGAATTCGGGGCCTGAGGGTATCCTGGCTCCCTCTTGTAATTGCATCATTCCCACTATTAACTAAAGAGAGCAGATTCTTTTTTTAATAAAAGCTTCCTCGTATGCATTCTTGAGGGTTGTTTTAGTTTGCAACTACTCAAATTGGAATGCATCCAGACGCCAAGTCCTTATGTTTCCTTCATGTCCCCAAACTCTCTTATGGGTAATTTGCATTTCAGCACTGCTCAGTTGCACTTTGCTCACTTTAAGGGAGGGAAGGTCCATGTGGTAGCGTATGCTGATTTACATATGTTGCTAGTACTAGCTAATTGTAACGTGGATGCTTTGCTTCCTTCGGGCAACCAAACCAGGATATTTTTGTTGTAATATCCTGTTGCTTTAAGGTGAGAGGTAAATCGGAGCTTGCTCTGCTTGATTTACAGCTGGAATCTTGGTTTGAGGTTTGGTGGTAAAGATCTGAGACGCTTGGAGGATGTGATCAAAAAATGGTGAGCTAAAGGGTATTACTTTAAGAGCTGTTGCAAAAACTTAGGAAAATAAACTTTGCGGTTCACTAACTGAAAATAATAAAGGAAGGGAAGAAACACTACAGGGCACTGTTGAGTAGCGGCATGACGTGTCATTTGATGTTTCAGCCTTCAGCAAACACTATGACATCTCTAGAACTTCGCTGCATGGCAGCCAGTGCCTGCGATACCCAGCTGTAAAGGTTTGCCATCAGACCCCAGAGGTTTGTTTTGTTGAAAATATACAAGTTTCCAGGTATCAGATCCTGCTGATTAGTTGTCTTTGTTTTTTAACAGAATCAAGATTGGAGGGGGAAAGATATTGGGAGGGGAGATTAATAAATTCCAGTCTGCTGTTTCCTAGCTACTAGTTGGCAGACAGTGCAATCCTGTCTAAACTTGGAGGATTTTTTTGTCATTTTTGCAGCAGAGCTGTATTGATGTGACTGCATCTTGTCGTGGGCCAGTGTGCCCAAAAAAAGCACGCAAGCCGGGGAACCCACCGAGGCAGTGTCTAGGCAGTACCAGTACGAAGCTTTTTTGCTTTGCACTATATTTGTGCCTTCTGGAAGGTTCTTGGAATTTGTCGAATTGAGACCTGCCCAGATGAGCCAGCCCAGGTATGAGGTTTCCGCTCCTGACCCGTGGTTGCATTAGATGCAAATGTTTCTGAAGCCTCCCCTGGAAAAGTGTTGCCTGATTGCAATTTGAATTTGGGCTTTCCCTTGCAGAGCTGGTGGGATATCCTGGTTGCTCTTCTCCATGTGTTTTGTAGCTATAGTGTGGCTTAATGACAGAAAAGAACCTCACGCTGGAACAAAGCAAACGTCTAACAGTCCTGAAGAGGCTCTGGGTGCTGCCCGCAGCATGCTTCCCAAGCGCTCTTGGTGGCTTTTGCATGGCTGTGTTCTAACTTTGGTAACAGCAAATACTCTGTTTGTGTTTTGAAACACTCTTAATTTGTGCTGTTAGGAAGTGGACATAAAAATAAAATGAGTCTGCAAAGAGACGTCAGATTAAATTTTGACTGTGCAGCGAGGGCTGCAGATGGTGATGGCGCGGAGCAGCATGTTGGGTCCTCCCCTCCCTGAGACCTCTGGAGCCGTTCCCTTACCGAATTATTATTATTATTATTATTATTATTATTATTATTATTATTATTATTATTATTTGCAGTGCTGGTGAGTGAAAAGTTCCAGGCAGGTGCTACACGGAGGCCAACCTCTGTCTGCTCACAACGCACGGAGCGAGTTTCTCGCCCGCAGGCCCCGCTGCACGTGGAGGTGGCAAGTTGAACGCGGGGCTCCGCAGCTACTGCACAGCCAGAACCACTGCTGTGATGCATCCAACGGCTTGTGTTAGGGGGGTGCTTACGGTGAGGTGAACATGTGCTTGGTAACTGCATTGAGCTTTCCAGCTCGTTTTAGGGTTTTGGTTTTGCATCTGTCTCTTGTTTGCTGTGGGTACGGAAAGGCCTGGACCAGGTCTGCGCGCTTGCTTTTAGCAGGGAACGCYCGCCTGCGAGAGGGGGAGAGCAGGCAAATATAGAAGAAAAGGCTGTGCCGTAGCAGCAGAGTATCGCTGATAATTGCCATGCTAGTCTCAACAAACAAACTGGATGCAATGCTGGCTGGATTTCAATACAGGATCCTCATAACAGCAAAAGGGTTTCTGCGCGCTATGACTCATGAAGCTCATTTTAAAGAAAATGGGCTTTTTTTTTAATCCTATTTTCCTTCCATTTTCGCCCTCCTTTGATGAAAACACTTGGAACACCTTTTTAACTCTACGTTTTAAATGCTTTTTTATAGCCATGAAATATACCCTTGTGTGGTTTTCAGGTCTTTTTAATTTTTAAAACCCCTCCTTATTGCTGGTGCATAAGGAGAAATTTTTAGATTATGGGGAGAAGCAAATGTGACATTCTGTTCCACATTAAAAGTTAATTTAGGGCAGAACTGAAGACCGAGAAAAGTCTCTTTTCTTTTCCTATACCTCCTTGTAACGTAATTGACCCCTAACACTTCTGCAAGATCTGGCACTCGGGCAGTGGAAACTAACTGCCCAGGGGCACTGCGCTAACACAACTGAAGGAATTTGCCCAACCGGAGTAAAACTTGCTATATTCAAGGGTTTTAAAGCAGATCTGCGAAGCGCGTTCTTGCCTGAAGCAAAGCTCGTGGTGCCGGMGCTGGGCAGCAGGTGAACTGATGCGGGTCCCTGGGAGGGCGCAGGGCAGAGGTGTGCCGGCTGCTCCGCACGGGCCTAGGGGAGCGAGTTCGGCACCAGCCCAGAACCAGATTCAAAGCCTGTCCCTGGTTAGCCTTGATGTAAATGGGTGCCTGGCCGTGAGGACTGGAAGAACCTCTCGGCCACTGGGCCCGAATGCAAACCGTGTTCTTTGTTACTGGGAGCTGTTAAAAACTGCTGTGCCCCAACCGGGCCAGTCCCCCTCGGCCACGGGGGATGAGGTGTGATTTGGAAGGCACAACTTGTGCCAGTGCCACAACCAACCTGAGTTGGTTTCTGTCCTCGTCTCTTACAGGAATACTCTGGTCTCGTGCTGACTTTGGGCATAGCAGGCTATTAAAAATGACAAATTAATTCAGATTGTGGTCATGGAAACAAGGTTTTTGCTAGGACAGCTCCTGTCACTGCTGAGATTGATAAAAGGCTTTGATACCATGAAGCTGGAGAGAAGAATAGGTTTGTRTATATACCTGTATATACCAGGTAGGAGAGATGTGGGATGGTCTCAGCCTTGTGGAAGAGAAAATACGACTTTGCCGTAATCCTCATGGTTCCCTTCCTCTTCTAGTAGCATTTCCTGGAACCTCTCTCTGAAGTCTTTGCAAGCCCTGGGCCGAAGGAATCACAGGCATCCTCCATCCCTCCGAGCCGTCCCTCCACGTTAGAGCCGAGGCTCTGGAGAAGGCAGTCCGGCTGCGTCCCTCAGCACTAAATTAGCTGTGTGGCCTTAATCAGAGGTAGCAACTGGAGCGTTGCTACTGAGACTTAATTATGCAATTGTAATTTTCTGTAAAATGCATCATAAAACCTATTCACGCCTTATTTTGGCTTGAAAGAGTTATTCCAGCCTCTCCAGTTGTAGAATACACACTTTAGGAAATTGCCTAAATCTGTATTTTTCTCGGAGCMGTGCTAGTCAGTCCCACAGGTTGCTAATAAATATTTCATAACCTTCTATGAAGGATTATTAAAATAATTTAAATATCTAAATGACTGGCTCTCCTTGGCCCAGGCAAAGCCCAGAAGCAGGCTTTGGTTCATTTCTGTGACCTCTCTTGGCATGCCGTTAGAATGCCCTAAATTGTAGA
Source organism: Oceanodroma leucorhoa (assembly GCA_030449065.1). Taxonomy (NCBI): domain Eukaryota; kingdom Metazoa; phylum Chordata; class Aves; order Procellariiformes; genus Oceanodroma; species Oceanodroma leucorhoa. The sequence goes on along the minus strand of JASVER010000089.1, from coordinate 3,963,310 downwards.
CCCTACATAAACACTGACGTGTTCTTATTGGCTTTGAATTTCTTCTGCCATCAAATCTGATTTTTTTTTTTTTAACACTAGTAGGTAAAATATATTTTTGTACTTCCACAACAATACAGTGAAGGATTTAAAAATACCTAGCATGCACTAATTTAGCATGAACTCCTCCATCAGGGTTGAGGAAACGCTTTTCCCATTTTAACAGTTAGAAGGGCGGGCGGAGAAACTGAGTTTCCGCCTGCCTCAGTGCTTGCGTTGTGTTTTATCCCTCCCGTTGATACAACAAATAAGAAATTAGAAGGGGAAGAGAGAGACACAGCAATCGTCATAGCTGAGAAAATGGGCAAGCATAACATTAATTTCCTACAATTTTTTATTTCTTTCCCAGCGTGAACCTACACCAATTAAATCCGCTGAAATCACCTTTTACCTCTGGAAGAGGCGGTGCCCCCAGGGCTGCCTTACGTTGCTGTACCAGGGCAAGGCTGCCCGGGATGTCTGTAGGATGGGACCTTACGTTGCTGTACCAGGGCAAGGCTGCCCGGGATGTCTGTAGGATGGGACCTTACGTTGCTGTACCAGGGCAAGGCTGCCCGGGATGTCTGTAGGATGGGACCCCCTAGAGCAGAGCAGTTGCAGAAGTCACTTGTTCGTTGCAGTATTCAAGCACAGACCCAGAAACGGGTGCGTTTTGTGATGAGCCGAGCTGTGACTGCCTAGGAGCTCTGGTCCTGCGTGTCGGGTGAGGTACTTACTGCTCAGCRAGGGTAGGTCTGACAGCCTGGCTCCTGTTCATGGTGGGGTTACTCACAGCAGCAAGTCGTGTGCTTGATGGTATTTGTAGGCTTTTAGGGCTCTTTATTCTGCTAATTTGACGTTATTGAAGTTCTGTTTCCCAAACTGTGCTGTGGGTTGGAGAGAATGACAGCTTGATCTTTATTTGTGTGTGCAATATTTATGTATGTAAATTACTAGTATGTTTGCCTTTATCTCTAGATATAAATACAGTAGATGTATACAAATATAATGAGGAGGCACAGGAAGCTCGTTTTGTTTAAGCAAAACGCAGCACATTAAGCCGTCATGCCCTGACACTTGTTTCGTAGTGGAAAACAAAAAGGGAAGCGTCTAGCTTTTGTTGGGAGGCATGAAAGTTGCTGCTTCTTTACATATTGGGTATTACAGCTTTAGCACGCTAGAATCATTGGGGTTTTTATTATTATTATTTTTCCTTTTGGTGAAGACTGAAAAAAGACAAAGACTAAAAATAAAAAACATAATTTTTGATATAACTGTGGAAACATGGTTAGTTCTAACACAGCAGGTGGCTAAGGGACTCAATCGGCAGAAACCAGCAGTGCTTTCAGTGCAATCAAAGTTAAGTGCAGAAATTTAATTAAATGGTAGCAAGGCTGGCAGAAACTTTGTAAAGCAGCAGTGCATTGTCAAATTCAACAATTATTTCAAGGAACACAATCCACAGATGGCGTCTAATTGATAAATTAAGGTTCTGGTGCCTGATTCCGCTTACATTTAAAGGTTCTCTTTTCTTAAACRAAACCTTAAAATTTTAAGGCTGCATCACTGTTCTGAAAACATAACAAGCTGCCCTGTGTGTTTTGGATTGAGAAAGGCATACTTTTTGTGTTAAACAGAGAAGGTGTTTTGTTTTATATTTTCCTTGTCTGTCTTTCACTCTGGCAAAGATGTGGTATGTTGTTGTTAAGGCACTTAACTGGAATCTCGGGTATTTAGAGCTCAGCTCCTGTGGACCTCCCCTGTGTGCTGGGGCAGGTAGTCAAATAATCTCTCCTAGCTTTTAAAAGCTTTTCAGCTTGCCTGACTATACCTTAAAGCTGTCTGTTGGCTTTTGGACGTCGTTATCAGCAAATGCAAATCCTTCAGAGCTTGATATCCTGCTTTGCAAGTCTTTTCTAGCACTAGGCTGGTCAACCTGGGGGTTGGCCCTAGGTTGATTCCAAGCCTGGAAGGACAGTGACTAAGGCTTATTGCTGCCGTCACTTGCATGTGTCACATGTTTGTGTGGGATTTTTTTGTTTGGTTGGTTTTTTTTAGGGGGTTCTGGGCTGGTTTTACATTTGCCCCCTTGCTTGGGCGTTGCTGAGAGCTCCCCAATGCAGAGCGCATCTCCGTGGGTCCTRCAGCAGACCTGAGAAAAGCTTTGTGTGATATTCTGGATGCCTGTAGAGTTTAGTCAAACAAACAAACAGGCCCTGTTTTCCTCCTTTTTAAACTGAAGATATATCAGGGATATTTTGTCTCTGTGTGTTTTTGATTTCCATGTGTAAATACAGTTCCCTTTCCAAGGTTTAGCAYAGCACTTCAGAGAAGGGGGCAGAAAAGATTGAATCCAGCTCTTCAAATACACTTTGCGTGTTGTCCTTTAATGCTGGAGAGGGCCTCTTCCCTAAGCTAGTGGCACTTTCCCTCTCAAAGTAAGTGTTTTGAACGAGGATGGGAGTTGAGAGAGAAAGAACATCAGACTACATAATAGATATATGTAGTACATATGTATATACACACCTGTATCTACAATATTCATTTGTCCCTTGCTAAAAAAAAGAAGAAAATTTTTGACCTTCCAATTTCATAGTTTCTTCTTTATTCAGGCAATGTTAGAAGATGGATGGAAGAGGGAAATAACCATTTCATTGTATATGTTGTAAACCCGGGGCGCAGATTCCCTAATTGCTCTTCTGAATGTGTTAYGCGTCTTTTTTGGCATTGCCCTTGTGGTAGTAAATTCTCCGTTAGCTGGATTCTACGTGATGGAGCTGAATCTGTTCTGAGTGATGTAGCTGAATCGGTGCTTGTTATTTTTGGTTACTAGCAGTATACTTCAATTCAGTAACTTGACTGCTCCCTTCCCCCTTTCTCCCCTCCTGTGCCTAAATATATCCAAGCAGTCAATCAGCACTGGCAGGCATCAATGCTATGGCTGTCAGATTGAGTTAGCCGTGGATAGCCTAAACTACTGGCTTGGTTTTTTGGGGCTTGAAAATGTATTCAAATAGTGGCATCGTAATTTGACTTGCAAATAAGTACAGTCTGGTAATGGGGCCCTTGTCTAGAAAGAATGATGCAGCACTTTAAACAAATATATGTCTCCTTCCCAAGAAGCAGATTAGAAATAATACAATACATGCTGATGTTTATGGCTACACGCTTAGTGAACAGAGACATTTTTGAATTTTCATTAATAGTGGATTTTGTAGTTTTTAATGGAACAAAGAAAAAACACTGGAAATTAAAGAAATGCTAATGCCTTCCTGGGAAACTTAGAAAACATTTGGTTTAGAGGCAAATCTGCTCTGGTCGTCATTTTCTCTCTTAATTTTTTTCCCCTTATCTAGGCTTGTTGGCTGGTTGGTTGTTTAAGAGCAGCACTTAAGTGAACACATTATCTTTGTTGCTGCTGCTTCCTAAWCTGAAGGAACTGGCCTTTGCTGGTGACGGCATAGCTATTTCCACAGCAACCAGGCAGGATGTCACAAATTCCGAAGTGTGATTTTACACTGCAGAACAGCAGCAGGAGCAGATGGATATTGGAAACAAAATCCCCACCCCCTCCCTTTGCCGCCTTACACTTCTTCCGAAAGAAATAAAAGCACTTCTCACGACGTCTCTCTTTGCAAATCTTCCAGGATGCGACGTAACTCTCGTGAATTGTTTCTGCCGTGCAGCTGAAAAGCAGCAAATGCTGGGGTGCAGCGTGGTCACCGTGCGTGTGCCTTGGCAATGCCAGGGGGCTGGAACAAGGCATGCAGAGGAACGCTGTGCCGCCGTGTAACTTCGGGACTGACGTAGAGAAAATGAGCTCGCTGGGGAACTTGGGCTCAGATTTAGCCTGGAAGTTGTTTCATTAACATGGGTAGTGGCCTAATTCTGTTAATCCTGAACTTAACGAACAACCAACCAAACCCTCACCTTAGGTATTTAGACACATTTGGTAGCCATCTTGCTTARAAGTTTGTTGTAACACCCACCCACTGTGTGGGCAAAAGCCTCAGGAACATATGCTCAGTCTGTTTTCTCAAAAAAGATAATACTGGAAACAGATGCAGAAAGGGTTTTGCACTTAATAAAATTTGAGGTCAGGGCCTCTGGTTTGAAAAACAAGGAATTGGTTCAGCCTCCCAGTTGAAGACTCTCCGGGCAGCTTGCAGAAGTCACCGTGGGACGGACACGCACCAAATAAAGCTGGGGTGCAGGAGAAAACCAAACAAGTTGTTCCTTGTGCTCCCTGTTGAAGCCTGACAAATACATGCGGAGTGAAGCCAGATGTCCGCCGTTTGCTTATCACCAGGTTGTACGCGTCAGGTGGTGAGGAGCTGTAATAACGTGTTGGGACATCCTGTGCGGAAAGCCTTGCAGACTGTAACGGGAGAGCGGTCTGTGTTTTGTGCAGYAGGTTTGGTATTTCCTGGGAGTGATTGCCCCCACTTGCCCGTGGGCTAGCGCTGTGCAGGGGTCCCAACGGGGGCAGCAGGGACACGCAGCCCCTGGGGACCCGCATGGCACTATCCAGGTTTCTCGAGCCAAAGCTGTGGGTGGTGGGAAGTCACGGCTGGAGCTGCAGAGCACCCGGTGGGTGCACAGCCTTCTCATAGCTCCTGCTGTTGTCTCCCTCATGTTCTGCCTCATTTTGTGCTGGAAGCYTGTTTCAGAAGTCACAGAAAAGGTAAGATCAGTTATAACAACATCAAACCAGTAGATATTTGTATGGCTTGATCTTGGAGACTTGAAGTGATCTCCCAGTCTCTCCAAGTAATCTTACAGTTTAACAAGTTTTCCCTCATGTCCAAGTTCCATCTGCTGTCCTGCAGGTTCAGCTCATGTCTTTTTATACCCTCAAACCTTGTGGACTTGGTGCATGATTGGTGCTTGCTTGCTTCGTAGACATTTTCATACAGACTGGAAGACAGCTGACTTTGTCAAGCTTAAGACTTTCTCCTTGCTGGTGACCACTGGTGAGTTGAGGATAACAGATACCGCGTGGCCAGTGTCACTCGGTGCTCAGTGTATTCCTCCCTGGGTTGCATGACGGCGCTAATGCGTCAGAGGAATACCTGCCTGGTGATGGAGAGAAGGCTGAGCACCGAGGGTGCAGCATCCGTCCCGTCGCTGGCCCGTGAGTGCCGGTCCTTTGTCATGGCCACCTCTGACCTTGCGTTTCCTCCTCCCGTTGAAGTAACCTTGTCACTTCTTCATAAGCCTGATTGATCTCGTCATACTGYAATACAAGTCACTGGGTTTCAGCAAGCGTGCAAATGTCAAAGGGATGTGCCTCTGTGGGCTTACCATTAAGGAGGAGAAGACAGGTAAACCTCAGTGATCGTCTGCCTGAGCTGATGCTTGTCGTTTCTGCACAGTCTTGAGCAGACTCTTCTGTCAGGCTTTCACTTATTAGAAAATATTTTAGGCTTGTGTGTGTTATAGCCAYTTAAATGCTGATACAAGAAAGAATCAAGACTGGAGAGTCCTGGAGCCAAGATTACTTGCATAAACCTGGCCATGGGTCCTCAGAGGCTCCTTGTGGTGGGAATCGTAGGCTCTGGTCTAGTGGTTTGAGGCACTYTGAAATTCTGCTCAAGTTTAAAGTTTCAAAGGAGTTAGGTGTCAAACTTGCACTGACTTGAATTTCAGTAGGAGCTGGTTGTCTATTTTTGTCTTGTAGCAGTAGGGTTGTGGACCAAGATCCCCTTGTATTTTTATTTTGTTACTTGTCTTTGAAAACACCAGCTGTGATCCTCTATACTATTATTGGTATGGATCACATGAAATTTTAATTAGCTTGGGGGAAGGGAAGTTCTGGTAATTCRTTTAATATACAAATGCCCCTCTGCTTTCTTTGGTTTATGTGCTGGAAAGATTGTATTAGAAATTTTCTATTATGAGGGAGATTAAAATGCRTTTTTAGGATTTCCTTGAAATCAAAAAATTAAGTGCCTCTAAACTATTCAGASGAAAGGTACTATTGATACTTCACTATTTCAGATAAAAGGAGAAAATACTATTATTACTAGCTTAATGGAACCAGTCACTGACAGTGGAATTTATGCAGTGGGAGGTGACACCACATATCCAAGCGCTCTCCGGTTCAGCCAGTGGCAAAGCACAATCCCCTTGCCATGAAGGTTACAGCACACATTTTGTTAGGGAGGGATGTAACGCGTTTTCATCTTCTGCGTGCAGTAGGGATTCGCGGACGTAGCATCCCGTTTGTGAAACGCAGCCCGATGTTAATGTCGCAGTCGTTCCCCGCGCCCGAGAGCCGAAGCAGGAGCACAGCTCCCCTGTGGTGTCCAGAGAGGCTGCCGAAAAGGGGACAAAGTAGGTGTYAGTGCTGTCAATAACGTGTCACCTGAGGTATATCCAGAGTGATCAGACTGTGCTAGTGTCACTATGGTCGGGTGTTGCCAGGTGTTTTTGCTGGTAGTTAATATATTTACCGGGTTTTACACTCGACGTCCCTAGAAGGGCAGCGCGCTGGGTATTAAAGTTAGTCTTTGTGGTTTCTAAGGTACTTTCACCATCAAATGTGGAAACTTCTAAGACTCAAACTGTTGTCYGAGAGCAAAATTGAACTGCTCTAGGAATAGACATTTCATAGCTGATATTAAAATGTAATAAAAAAMCCCACCACCAATATTTCATATCTTTAAACCTGGAACTATTTTGTGTGTGTTGTAGAGGGCTACTGTAGCCAAGGTACCTTGCTTTTGAACAGTGAGCTTTAACTATCTCCGTCATCTTGTTTGGTGAATTGTCCTCCTTCAGCTGGTGCTTGGCGAGATGCTGCTCAGCTGTCGTCTGCAGGGAAGATCCCGAAGCTGGAATGTATTTAACCTGCAGCTGGTTGCAGAAGTTAATCATCCTCTTTCCTTTTTCCTTCTTCAAAACATGATGGGATTTTCTTTTATTGTTACCTTCCCACAAAATTTCTTGTAAAGAATGGCATTTTTTCTTGGGAAAAAAGAAAACATCAAAACCTGAAAAAACCCAAGCCCACAGCGTTTTTTGCCAGAAAGCAATTTGACCTGCTCTAGTCCATATCTTTCCATAAAGGGCCATTAATTAAGCTTCTTGTCTTCCAGAGTGCCCAGAAATTCCCTTTCGGGATCGGGAGGTGTATGAGGTTCAGCGCTGGTCCTAGAGAGCTTTTTCCCTTGGGTGACACCCTGACAGATAGCGTCGGAAGGACTCTGCCTTTGCAGGCTGGTGCTGTAGTCAGGGGGCTGCTCCCTTAAATCAGGGCCTGTCAGATAAAGGTTCTATTTTAGGAAATTATCCTTTGCTTCCCTCCTCCCCTTTCCTGGTCCATCTAGTATTCATCTGCAGTCCCACTCCTTTTACTGTCATTTCAGTCTTCCTCCCAGTTAATTGACTTGGGAGATCATGGTAATTTTTCTTGATTGGGGCTGCCACCTTTGCTTTCTCCTAATCTAGCATGCACATATTCTCTGTTCACCTGTCTCTTCAGTTCCTGAAAGTCTGTAGGCAGATTCCTTGTGCGTCAGAGAGAAAAACCCAGGCACGTGATAGCGGTTTCTGCAACAAGTGGTTGTGCCTCTGTGGACTGACTTATCCTGAAGGCCAGATTTTATTTCTCAGTACAGACATTATCGTCAGCAATAGGACTTACTCTGTTTACCTACTCAGAGCTTTTGGTCTTTCCTTCTACCTCTGTCCCTCATGCAGTTAATTTCTGGTTTTCTGTTTTTCTTTTGTGCTGCTTAAAAAAACAATGAAAGATTAAAAAACCCGCTAAACTCTTCAGGTAACTCCATAAGAAATACGGCAACATTGATATTAATACCTGTTCTATCTGGGATAGGCTGTTAGTGCTAGAAATGATCTCTATTCTCCCCCAGTATTTTACAGATGAGCACTGAAAAGCGTCTTTATTCAGTTTGACTGTTGCTATTATGTGGCGAGGCATTCAATAAAAGTTGTGATTTATGAGATGTGTGTGGCCGTTGTTGTTTTTTGCTCTGTCATCTATCAGGGAGAGAAAAGCCAGGCCTGATAATTCTTGGCACATAGCTTTTTCAGTTAAGAATGTCAGCTGTCAGGCTGTCAAGAGAAGTTATTTCTCTGGGTTTTTTTAAAATAGGCAGAGATCCTGCTTCTTACTGTGCTACGTTGATAAGGGAGTGCTTTCTGTATTGCTGAAAAAGTGTGTCCCATGGTAAGGCCCTTAGTGTATGCCCACTTAAACTTCCAATGCTTTGTGTTTTCAGTCTGTGACAGCACTTGATTGCTTAATATAAAAATGCATTCGGTTTCTTTTTTGCAGCTTTTATGTGTTTTTTTTTCCCCTTTCTCTCTTACTGAATGGAATGCTTTTTTTTTCCTTCTCTGTGACTAGGTATTTTAAAAGTGTTCTTTTGCAAAATACGTGCACATTAGATAATCTGGTGTTGCATAAAATCTCTTTCATATTTTGGGGGCTTCATGCATGCATAAAGTAGACCTAATTGAAGACAGAGGCTGTTTGTCACAAATGTGAATATAAGGGTGGGGGGACGGAGGGGAAGAGTTATGTTAAATACCAGGGTGATGGGTTTTTTTTCCTTATTAGTTATTTGCAGAAATGTATCAAAAAGTCATTTTGATGCAGTGTACAATAGTATCACAAACTTGTGCTTTGCATCCTAAGTGCCTGGTTAGAGCACAGTTAGAAGCTGAAATCATTCCTCGATTAGTCCCTGGAGTCCTATATAAGTCTTTAACTCTCAGCATGTGGTCTGTGATTTAACAATGGATGAAGGATTGCTGAACTTGAGCTGAATGTATAACCTGAAATTTTCAAACCTGCAACCCCTTTGCTTTCTCCTCTCCCCTTCTTCCTGGAGAAAATCCATCAAAACCTTGCCACAGCTGGCAGCGTATTTGCCTTCAGGGCAGAACTTTGGAGCTGGAAAGACTGGCAGACCGCGGTTCATAAAAATGGAGAGCAAATCACTATCAAAAAGAGGCAAGAAAGGTGTCTGGCTGTCGTATAGTTCTTGGGTGTTGCATTAGGGCTGTAAGTTCTCTTGGAGGACGKGAGGGAACTGGTCCTGACTTACTGCTTGCTTCATGCGGCTGTGGGTGCAGCTTGTGATGACCTCCTTCACTTTTTTCATGTAAAAGGAAGACATTTCCCATGCATTAATTCAGTCTGGGCATCTCATTGACATACTTTGTATCACTTCAAGGGTACGAGGCTGGAGAGRTGGGATGTAAACCTCTATGAAATATTTTGTTGTCAGCCTGTATAGACTATTTTGTTGTATGGAGCCGTGTGTGGCTTATAGATGCTCACATGGTTCATAGGTTATTTCTTAGAAACACTGGAGTGGCCTTTAGCCCTGAGGCTAGCTACGCAAGTTGGGGCATGGTGCTTCTAGGTCTTACGTTAAAATTTCCAGCGTAGTTACAGACCTTGTGATTCCGTGGGAGGAATGAAATCTCCCACCACCCTGCATTTAGCCAGGCAGCGGCATTCAGTCTGTGTGCTGTTTGGGACTTCAAGCTGGGCTAGGTTTCTCCTGCGCCAACAGCACATCTGCCTCTTGACAGGTGACCTGCTGGCAAGGCTGTTGCTGCTTTCCTCCCGGTACTGTATCCTCTGAATATCTCTTCTCCTGCCATAGGGTTTAAGCGCAAATTGCAGGCACTGGCTTTAGAGGTCTTCAGCTCAATCCTCACGTATCAGGCAGGAGGCAGATGTTAATGGCATTCAGATTTGGCTGGAGTCAAACTACACAAGTGGCTGTTCATGGGAAGTTGTCCCAGCTTTTCATGTCCTGCCAGACCTGGAAATGCAGTCACCTCAGTGACTTGGCCTTTTTATGTGGGATTTTTGGCAGTGTTGTAATGATCTGGGTACTTTCAAGTCTATAAGCGTATTGAGCTGTGATAGTCTTTGATACTGGCGGAGTTCTTGTACAGGGAAAGATGGGGAAGGAGTGTATTTCCAGCCGGTTGCTTATCTTCAGTAACATCATTATTATTAGAGACCTGTTGGTATTATAGTTTGGGTAAGAATGAGTCCCTTCATCGTAGCAGCCGTTGCTCTGGGAGCCAGTAAGGCACCTGTACAGCAGAGCACTGTGCTTCTGAGCCTTGGGGGGAAGGAAGAAACCAGCAGCCCCTCTTCTTGTCCTTCAGTAGGTAGGATGCTAAGCTAGTGACCAAAATGCCACAATTCAGTGATTTCTTTGAGCTCTGCAGGTCTTGCAGCCCTAGGGAGAAAAAGAAATGACAGGACTGTCAACATGACAACAATTTTCTTTTAATCCACTATCTGTGCCAAATTTTGTGAGTGCTGGAGCAAGAGGAGCCTCGAGTTTGAAAACAGAGAGGGGTGCAGTGCAAAAATACCTGTGGTTTTGATGTCATGATTTGCAGGGAGTTCATTCTTGCTGATCTTACTGGAGGGTGGGCGAGCGTGTCTTGGGCAGGCTCAAAGCCGGTGTTGCCTGGTGAGATGTTCAGATTGTTTGGACGCATGGCCAAGAGGGAGCAGGGAGTCTTTGTGAGCTCTTTGTGGTTTGCTGGCTCTCTGCCTCCTGTCCCGGAGCCTCCACTTCCCTGCCATGCATTTCTTTTCCCCAAATCYTCACTTTGGACAGGGAGCTGTGATGGGGCTGTCCTGAGGTTCAATGGTACCAYGGTTGCAACCTGGTTAGTAGCACAGAGCTTGGCAGTCTGCCTTGCTGTGTCTGCTGGAGGGCTRAGGGTGAGCCCGAGCTTAGTTACGTGTGCTGAAGTTGGGCTGGGCTTAGTTCCCTCTTGCTTTTCCAAGCCCCCTGAGCCGCTGTGGGGAGTTGGCGTGCTGTAAATCCAGGCCCGGTGGTGCACAGTTCTGGCTGTTCAGGCACAGCCCCACGTRGGAGGTGAGAAGCAAGTGCGAGAGTTGGCCTGTTCTGGTGGACAGAAGTCCGCCTGAACCCATCAAGGTCTTGCTTAGAGATGGTCTCGTTAAAGTCTGGGTGCTGAGTCACGCTGTGTTTTCTGCCATCCAAATGCCAATGTATAAACACATCCGTTTTCGCAGAATCTCTTGCCAAGTACTCGGGTTTACAATGTTAACAGCTTTAAATAAATTCTTCCTGGAGATAACTGATTTATTAGGCTCCTACTCTTCTGAAGGCAAAGCTAGTCACAATTAACAAACAAAGCAGCATGAGGCAGTTATCATTCTGGGTAATAAATCTTTGGGTGTTGGGTACCACTTGCTAATGGGCTTTGAAAGTAAAACTATACGTCAGTCAAAGCGTGCCGTCAGCCTGGGCAGGCAGCATGTGCGCAGACGATGCAATAGCCATTAATGCGGCGCACTAATGATTTCCCTTTGCGTACCCAGGCACGTGTCGGAGGTGGGCGATGGGTTTGTGTTCGGCAAGAGGCAGCTGTGCGGTACAAGGTACAACCCCTCGCAGCCGTGCCGAGGTCCTTCCTTGCTCCGGTGCTGGCGTTGGCGGGCGCGCCGGCGGTGCGTTGGGCTGTGCCGCGCGTAGGGGCGGTTTCACGTTGTGTCTGCACGCCTTGGTCTCGGCAGGACTTACGGGTGTAGAAACCAGCGACCTGTTTGCTTTAGTGGTGGTAGTAGTAGAAGGGCAGTGGGCCGTTGGTTTCCTTACTCTGATGAACAGAAGTATGTTAGCTCCAGGGTTCAATGTGCTGTGGATAAATGAGCCATTTTGATTCTGCTGCTGTYGTACAACAACGGCTACATAAAGTTTGAGGCAGATCAAGCAGTCCCTCATTTTTCTTTGGTTTTCCTTGGCAGCAGCTGGAGTTGGATCTGCTTACTTACTCCTGGAAAAGGACTACTTTTTGCATCTAGTTCTTTTGAGGCTTGGGGGCRTGCTGGCTGTGGGGTCCATCTGTGAGGAGGAGGTCCAGGTCCTATGGGAATGAAAGCCCTTCGCAGGCAGAGCTCGCACTGGTGCCGGATGGGGCCATTTAAGCACACCGGTGACACTGTGTTTGCCACCAGATGAGGTGTGGGTGGCACCTGACACCGTTAGGAGCGTTGCAGGGGGGCCTTAGGAAAGCGTCTCTGACTGGTCCTGCGAGAGCTGGAGCCTCGCTCTTCCTCCCACGTAGTTCAGCCCACGGGGTGGTTCTTCAGCCCACGGGGTGGTTCTTCAGCCCACCGGGTGGTTCTTCAGCCCACCAGGTGGTTCTTCAGCCCACGGGGTGGTTCTTCAGCCCACCGGTGCTCGGCTGCGCGGGGCGGTGGCCGTGGCCCGGCTCGGCAGACGAGGCGGTTGCATCTGCGCGGTCTCCGGTCAGCTACGGAACGGCTGCTCAGTGGTGCTCYCGGGGGACTCGGAGCCTGGAAGTGGAAGCGGCTGCGCGCTGTGAGCGGAGGCAGGGGTAGCTCTGGCTGCGGATACCTGCGCTCTCTCCTGCGCTCTCCGGGGCGTAGCAATTGCCCCCAGTCCCTACTGCTTTCGTTTTGTTTTTACTGGTAACCCACCCCTCCTCCTCCGCCACTTTTTCTCATGCTCACCCCCTTGTCTGCCGCTGTGTCTTGATGCTGGCTCCTCTTTCAGCCTGGCGTCCTTCTCTGGCTCTCATCTTGATGGTGCGAGGCTGAGGAACGAGCCCTCCAAGTTTTGGTTGGTAGCTGTTGTTGTTCCCTGACGGCATCTTTGTTTGGATAAACAATTGGTCCAAGACCTGTTAGCATGGTTTCCGGCGTCAGGAGATATTTCTTGCTGGGTTTGTAAAAATGATCTAAATGGATCCGACATCCTGGCTATAAAACATCTGTAACATTACACATTTAGTTATGTTACTGGAGACTTGAGTTCATTTTGATGGGTAGTATTTTATCTGCTACTTTTCCCCTTCTGAAAGCAAAGCTTTCTGTAGAGGAGGATTTATAGAAATATATTTCCAGCACAAAAAAACTCATGCACATTAAGATGTTGGAGTAAAGGAGAAATAATGACTTTTTTTGGAGACCTTGGCTGATTTATCTCTTGCTTGGTAGTTTGGTGTGACCTGCCTAGCTAGGAATAATATTTTTTTTATTTTTCCTTTAATAACAATAATGTCAGTAACAATGTCTTGCACTRTTCCAGCATCTTCAAATCAGACTTTCAGCGGGTCAGGCATTTAATGAGTGAAGCCTCACAGGCTCCAGTGAGCTGTGGGGATATATTTTTGTTCTTCTTTTCGTGGAAATCAAGGCACATAGCACTCGATTGTGCAACGTACTCAACCTAATGAGGCTTCCACAAATGCTGRGAGTTAAAATGTATGCTTAAATGCTGAGCCCTGCAGACTCCAGCTGAGTTTCTCCCAAGACTCTCTGATACATCAGCCCTATGGAGACTAAAATGACTTGCCCYGTGGTCAATAAGTGAGTAAACATCACACAAGGGAGACAAGCTCTTGTAGCTGCGAGGTGCTGCCTTCCTTTGGAAAAAGTATGAATGTTTTCTCTTGTCTTGCTTCCACTCTTCATTCTCGATGCCGCTCCTCAGGGGCCCTTTTATTCCTAGTCAAGGGTTATTTGATCTGCTTTAGAGCGACAACTATGTTGCTTTCATAATGGCTGGTGGGTTCCGTCCCTGGCAAGGGAAACATCTTTCTTTTGTGAGATGAAGGTGGGAGTACTGTAATTCTTGCAATTCACCAACCCATTTGTGTGGGGGGAAGAGGATAGAAGAAAATGCAGCATTTCATAAAATTGTGAAAGTATTTCAACAGCAGTAATAAGCAAATCTGGACATTTTGCAGGATTTCAGTGGTCTCGCATCAAAGGAAAAGATCACCCTTACGAAAAAGCCAAGCGGCRTGTTGCATAGACATTAGCTTGACTCAGCAGATGAAGTAAAACTTGCTCATCAGTAACTGATTGCCATGTGCATCTATATTATGTAGATGAAATTAATCAAGGCTAAGGGTTAAAGTTTTTTCCATTTGTTCTTTTCAGAGAAATCATCTGGAGTATGTTGGGAGGGAGGTAAATTGCTTTATACATTTCTTTTCCCTTCCAGTGAATTTTTCTTGTTTTAGCAGAACATTATCTAGAATCTTAAGAGAGAACTCTCATCACTGATTTGGCAGCGTTATCATGAAAAATTAGTTGATACTAACTTAGAAGTATTATAATTTAATGTCTGCTTTCTGGACTGTAGAGGCAATACACTTTTTTTTGGAGTGACCTCAGTGTTTGGAGCTGGAAGAATTTATTAACTCTTACAGAATGTGYGCTTTTCTTAGTCTCCGAATTGGACTGTGCTATTGGTTTTTGTTAAACACTCTGTTAAACCTCCAATTACATTTCTTCCCTCTCCTTTTTGTAAGTGCATGCTTAAAGAAAGGTCCGTTGACAGCACCATAAAAGCCATTCGAGCTGCAGAACCACGTGCTTTGGGGCCTGTTGACAGAGCAAGCTGCTTGCGTGCTAAAAGGTACGGCTGGCTGAACAGAGTAACGGCCTGTGCGTGCCCTCTGAACTTTAGGGGTAAGTGTGGAGCAGTCAAAGAAGGAAAAGTTTTTGCCTGTCCCCTGCAAATTGGTTGAGGCCTTGCCCTGTGACAGTAGGTCCAGCAGCGGTGGCAGCCGGCGGAAGAGGCCCGCGCAGGATCTGTGTTTGGCTCTTAGCTGACAGCCGCGGTGTGGCAATATGGCTTCACGGGCTGGGGCAGCCCACCTGGTTGGTAGGCAGCAGCTCTTGGCTGAACGTGACCCTGCCTGAGCGTCCACAAGCCGTTTGGTGCTTGTCCTCAGGAGAAGCTCAAGGTTGGCCAGTGGGAACGTCTGCCCTCGTGCCTGCGGCGCCCRGAGCTGGCGATGCTTCGGGCAGCAACTGCAGCTGTATGCAAATWCGGCAACAATCGAAGGTACTTACTCAACTTTGCCTACTGCTTTTGCTCTATCAGATTTATAGATTTTAATTGGGTTGATATGACTCAAGTCACAAAAATATTGTGAGGGCTCTTGGATGAGGGTTTTGAGTCAATGGGAGCTGCAGGACCTGGAAAAATGAGGCCACTTAAGTGCCTCAGTATGGATTTTGGCATCCAACTCCAGCTTTTGAAGCTTTTGGCCTTTGTGGTCAGCTGTCCTCGGAGCAGGCCCTCAGCCGCTCTCAGCTGTGGAAGCCCCACACAAGTCTCTGCCCTCAGCAGATCTGCAGCAGTGCAGCCCGGACGGGGGAGGCAGCCCGCGGCGGAAGAAAATGCCGCTCGCTGCTATATCCAGCCTCCATCAGTGTCTGTCCTGCTGCGTGCCCCTCCCGGGTTTGGGAAAGCAGGGACGGCTGGTTGCCTTCTCCTGGTATGTTCCAGATTAAAAAATGAGGACTTGGGTMTGTTTTGGGAAGCTGCTTAGTTTGATTTCCCRCTTTGACCTACTTTAGTCCACCCTGCTTCACCTGTAGAGCCTTACTCCAAATCAYAGAATCATTAAGGTTGGAAAARACCTTTAAGATCATCGAGTCCAACCGTCGACCCAGCACCCATACCCACTAAACCATGTCCCGAAAATCGACCTTGAACATGCCCTTGTAAACGTGTTCTCTCACAACTGTATGTTCTGTTGGAGGACACAGGTTTTCTGGTTGCATTTTGGATATGGCACAGGATGTTTGTTTCTGGAAGACAGCATAATATAAATAGAGGAATTGATGAACATTGTAATAGTCAGTTAATGCTGTGTTCCCATCAAATACTGCTGCCATGTCTTTGAATCTGAGGTCCCCGGGCAGAACGCCAGCTCTCTTTCCGTCTCTCTCAGTGCAAGGTGAAGTTCTGCCAGTTGCTTGTAGACTTAGGAGCAGAGTCCTAATTGCTTCCCACTGGGACCTTTGTCCCTACATTATAYGGGCATTGCAAAAATCCCGCCCCTAGTACATAGTCACATTGGGCAGTGATCTCCATTTGTGGTCCTGAGATGTATTCCTTTAATTATCTTTATTTAAACTTATTAATGCAGTTTTTAAGCACTGCTGAACAGTAATCAGGCAGGCATGTTAGATAAGTTGTCTGCACTCAGCAAATATTTAGAGTTACCTTCCTTAGCATATCGTGCATGAGAAGCTCAAGCAACCAGAGGGATTTAAATAGATTTTCTCTCTGCTCCCSTCTTCCTGCCTCTGTCCCTTGCTTCTGTATCCCATAAAAGAGTTAACTAGAGCACAGTAGAAGGGAGCAGCCCTGAGGGATATGATATAACTGGTTATAGCGAGGCTGTGGGGCTGTGATCTATTCCTGTTCTCTGGAGGGCGCGAAGTCTGGCTCTGGTGAATTTTACTGTATCTTTTGATATGAAGCTTGAAGCCAGATTTTGCTCAAAAAAAATGCTGAGCGCTCACAGCTGGGGCTAATTTTCAGGAGATTGGCTCTCTCATGAAGGGAGCTCTTCATGGTGGTGCACCTAAACCCGTTGCTGTGCCTGGAGAGCTGGGGGTGCTTGCGGGGTGCTCAGGGGAAGGTGCGGGATGCTCCTGCCCTTGGCTGGGGAGGGCCCCTTCCCGGGGGGGTGGCTGTGGCCCGTGACGGGCTGCAAATGGGAGGGTTAAATTTGGTCGTAGTCAGGAAGATGACCAGGAAGGGCTCTGCTGGACCCAGGCCAGATTTGCTTGTGAAACTCCACGGATGGCTTTGGCGATTGCTGCCAATTCAATCTGTCATATAAAAATCACTTTGTGTGTTCTGCCTCCTGCTGATACCATAGTCGTCGAGGGAGAAAAATAAAACACCAGCCAAAAACCGACCCTCCCAAAGTTAACAGCAAAACCAAAGAGAGCCAAAACCCAGGAATACAGCAGGGACTAAGTTAACAATTTCATTTATGAATGGATTAGGAGAATGCAATCCATTTGTATTTTCCACAGAAATCAAGGGAACTGATTTACCCTGCTGGGAATCTGTGCCGCTTGCTTGGATTAAAGAGCCCTTTCATTCCTGCATACCTTTCTATAGCTTGAGTCGGTTCTTACAGGATGACATTAGCTTACGCAGGGGTCAGGCACAAGGTATTTGCACCATTTAAGTCTTGCTGAAATCCTATTTTGAATACTTAAGCATGTTGTACGTGGCACGTAAAGCCGTGCTGCCTTTGCCCAGGATTGAGTTCCTCTTGCTGTTGTGGGGCTTGAGAGTCTAATATTGGCTAGTGCACAGTGCTCAGCAAAACACGTCCATCGTTTGTCAACCGTACAGTAGTGCTGGGGAAGGGGATGGTTCCTGCGGGGTCCTCTTCCTTGGTGAATGGAGAGGGGTTGGCGCCTTTCAGTAAATATTGCCTGTTTCATCATGGGATTTGCATCATGTTTCAGTTTGTTTTTTTAATAGCTTTTTGGAACTTGCTGTGAGGATCCTAGAGGCAAAAAAAACCTGAAGAATTCTTGCTTATGGTTTGTGTTCTGCCAAAGAAGCCTAGCAATTTAGTTAACAAGATCACTTCCCCTATTACATGAGTTATTGTTGTTTTTAATTAGAGGTAATGCTGTAGTTTGAATGTACAACACAATGGGGTATAAAATGCAGTTCAGCATATATACCAAAGATGATTTTTCCAATTATAAACCTATTTAGAAGGCGGATACATTAGAAATGATGAAATGTCAAACTGCAGATTACGTGAGCAAGCTGGAATACGCATGTACCCATGCATACCCGCTATCGTACGAGAAAGAGGAAAGTGCTCTGGAAAACACTTACATATGCATAATTAGTTTAATCTGAAAGTAATGCTAATTTCAGCAATTTGCGATGCAGATTCACCATTAGTACTCTAGTCCACTTCCACCTTATTGAGAAGTTGAGGATGCAAAGCCTTAATGAATTCCGCACAGGCGTGCACCAGAGATGAGTTCATGCACCGTTTTCCAGGGTGTTCTTCGAGCCTCTTGCGTGTTGGTTTGCTTCAGCGCCTGTCTCTGCCTCTTGCTTCTAGAGAGCGGCTGCTCACTGAGAAAGTGGTCCTGTTTCAAGCAAAGGTGTGGTGGGTGCAGGACATCCCGGCCTTTCTGACTCTGCTGCCATCTACGTTTGCCCAGGGCGTTTTTAACTGCGCCTGCACCTTCGCATAACCCGGTTTCGAAGCGCGTGCATTTTACTTTGCAACGAGACCTGCCAGTGACACAGTCAGTCTCCCCTCTGTGCTCGCTGGATGTAAGCGCTCATCCTTTCCAACCTCATCATCCATGCCTCCCGAGCCAGGAGCTCTTCACTAAAACTGGGGGGGTGCAAACAGCAAAAAAAGGCTGCGTAAAGAACGGTAGGGAAATGACACTTAAAACCATTACCCTGAAGTCAAATATGTAACTCCTGTGTTACACACAGACTGGGCCTTGGCTCATCTGAAAAGAGTGGTGGATACTTGTTGCTTGAGATTTTGAAATTCTGGGAATTCTGCAGAATATTTCATGAGCTTAAAATCCCCTTTATTCATTTTTAGTAGACATGATAATGAGACAGTTTCAGTGGGGAAAAAAACCCCACCAAGAAGATGAAGAACCGAGTTGGTACGTAAGTATGCAAGGATATTAATGAACCCTGAACTGGAGGCTCTAACTTTGCAAAACTGCAGTTCCTTCATTTTACCCGAGTCGGTCGGGTTTAGCTCACGGAGTGTATTGACGTGTTTGAGTGGGACGGGRTTTTTGTTTCCAGAGGCTGCATCTTCAGCCTGGTGTTCAGAGAAGATTTACCTGATATGCCCCAAACCAATCTAATTACAACCTTAACCTTGCAAAAAAATGGCATAAAATCAGAAGACTTGTCTTGCTGAAGCAGGGTGGTTTTTTTCCTGCTTCTGCACCACCTGAAGTGTTTGCTCAATTTCAGAACATAAAGGCGAATGTATTTTTCAAAAGCCAAGCCAATAAAGAGATTGTAACCTTGAATGACTCTTCGCAGTAGTAGTCGCATGTGTTTTGATTAGCTGCAACACTAACACAGTATACAAACAAAGCAATTCTGCAGGTACTTACAATTAACGGACTTTATAACCAGCGTTAGATCTAACTCTCCCCTGTCGATTCCTTCTGCAGCGAGAGAGAGACACCTTCAGTATACAAAAGCTCCAAAAACATTTAGTATCTGCATTTTGCAGAGCCCTGCAATAGTGAATGATAGATATATTATACTGCAAATTAAAAACAAAGACATGAAGCTGGAAGTATTGTGGTTTCTGAGTGACCTAGACCTCTTGGAGTCATTCATAAAACATGGATTTGTGATTGATTCACACAAATCACTTCTTATTACCCAAACCCTGCCGTTCCCACCCCAGGCAGAGMGCAGATGGAGCTGCTGTCTGAGGGACCGAACCCAAAATCCCTACRGGCGACTCCCTTTTGCTGTTTGCGGGAGTGCCCCCATTGTAAGCAACCTCCAGAAAGCAGATTCTAAATTTACTCGCAGGAAAAGATAAAGATCCTCAGTGACTTCCATTGGAGGGGCTTAAGGCTGGGGACTCAGGTTTTGGGCTTTTTGTTATAATAATAAAAAAAATATATAGTGAGTGTTTTTCTTAGATATATACATAAATGTTTTTATAAAATTATAGATTTTTTTTTTGTTAAAGATACGCTGACTTATTTTCTGAGCCAAATGAGACATTTTGATTTAAAAAAAACAACTTTAATTTTTAAAAAAGAAACTCTTCACTCGGCTCAGTTCCTTGTGCCTCTGATCATTTGTCATCTTTAATGTTTGCTAAACAGCACTAAGTGTACTTTGTTAAATACTTTTTAACCCTTTGTTCTTCCTCCCTGAAACAAGCACAGATCTGGGGAGGTGATGGTGGAGAATATCGTATCAGGTCGTGAGAACATCACTCACTGGGATGAACCAGAAGCCCATCGGTGTTGGTGCCCGGTCTCCTGCTGAGGGTRCTTAGTGAGAAATAAGGTGGTCTCCTGTGCCCTCGCAGCCGTTAGCAATGAGAATTTTGGGGACTTTCTAGTTAATGTCAGTTTTCTGAGAACTCGCGTGTGAATGTGCCTGGTCCTGGCAATTTGATGTGCTTTAAAGTCTTTTTTATTGGTGATTCAGTGGCTGATCTACACAGAAGGTGTCCCTGGTGTAGTAAAATCTCTGAGTTAGTGAATGCTTTTATTTTTTTTATGTCTTTTGAATGCTCCGTCACGTTTGGCTCACGTGTTTGCAGACCCTTGGCTGTTGCTGTTAGGCTAACCCTCTGCGCTCCGAGTCTCKGGGCTGCGGGTCCAAAGCTCTGCCCCGCTCCGCGGGAGCCTGGGAGCCCYGTGCGGGGCAGGACCGCAGCGCTCTGGGGTTTTTACCCCGGGGAAGCCTTGCCTCCTAACTCGTCTGCTCGGCTACCGAGAGAGGATTTGCAGGTTAGAGCAGGAGTTGGAGGCTTTGTTTCCAGTTGGTCCGAGTCCTGCCGCAGTTATCTAATAACCGAAAATTGGTGAGGCTGTACCAGCACAGACAAGTCAGCTGCGTACAGCAGTTTACCTGGCATGAATGTTTGAGGAAGAAATGGGTGCTTCCAGCACAAACGGCAGCTCTTCTCGTCTGCTGGGGCTCTGCTGGGCGCCCGGGGCTGAACCCGAGCTGAGCACGGAGCTGGCCTCATGGCGGCTGTGCGAGCCCGGCGTGGCACCGCGGCGAGCGGGCTTCATTCGCTCGCCTCCGCTGCGCGCGTCCAGGCCTTGGCGGGGAGAAGGCTGGCGTCCAACCCTGCGCCCCTCTCACGGCCACATCTCCTGGGCTGCTGGTGATGG
>JASVER010000089.1:3918308-3936428 GCA_030449065.1 Oceanodroma leucorhoa | reverse complement strand
GGAGGGGTTCTGGGTGCCGAGGAGGGGGGTTCTGGGTGCCGAGGAGGGGGCTGGCACGGCTCGTGGTGCGGGCAGGCAGCGCAGTCCAGCGCCTCGACGAGGGCGGCGCGGGCCCAGGGCCGGCAGCCGGTGGGAGGCGTATCTGGGCGAGAGTTTGGGGTTGAGGCTTCTCCTTCCAGGATCCACAGGAGGACGTGAGAAGGCTAAGCTGGGAAAACAAAACTCCAAACTAAGCCATAACCGTTTACAATCAGAAGAAAAAAAAAAAATATCCATTGTCTTACTACCTAATCCTGATAGTCTGATGCAGTTGTTTCGTGATCCGCTGTTATTTCAGTCAAAGATGTTTCAAACATTCTTGCAAACAAAATCAATTCACCAGCCGTGTTAACCCATCCAGGGCCTGCAGCATTGCCCTTGTGCTGACGTGTGACGAGCTGGCTGTTAAGACCAAGTTTTGAAAGAATTCCAATGGGAAGGTGTTAGAAGTGAGGAGGTCCAAAGGGAAGCGCGGTGGGGCTGTGCTTTCCTCCCCCCGTCTTCCTCCCTTCCGGAGAGGCCGCGAGTGCCTGAGCCATTGGCTGTGCCTGCGGATCGACCTGTTCTATGGCGTTCTGAAAGGGTGAGCAAAATGGTGCTCTCTGAGATCAGGACGTATTGGAGCGTTTAAGGCTTCTGGTATCATTTAAAAAAGAGGAAAAAAACCCGACAGCCTCTTAAAGCCTCACCTGGAGGACTGTGACCAGCAGAAGAAAGCCTCCAACGCTAATGAATTGCACTTCTCTCGGGACGTGCATGTTCTGCAGCTTCTAAGCTGCAAGTGACTGATGATAAGGGACTTCTTAGGGTTCGTTTTTTACTAGGTAATGCTCCCTTTATAGAGCTCCTGTGAAAGTATTGTAGTCCTTATTTTGCGACTTGCAATTATACTTCACATGGCGAACTGTGTAATTAGTTTGGAAGACTTATGCCTAGTCATTGGTTTATCCTAATCGGCTTTGGCTTTTCCCAACAACAAAGTGAGCTTATTTTCCTAAGCTGAAACAACTCCGCTCCCTTTGTTCCTCTCTTTTATTGTCTCATTCCTTTCATTCTGTTTTACTGCCAAAGTTTTGTTTCATTAGGCCTACAAGTCATTTCCAATCCAGTGGGCTGCTACAATAAGGCCTTTATAACTCAGCTGCCCTGGTTCCCATGTCCCTTCTGGTCTGGAGCCAGGACTTGCTGTTTGACATGGGATTTTAACCCTTCCAGTGCCCCGGCTGCTGCTCCCCCCCGCCACGTCGGGGCTGCTGTGCTGCGGTGCAAGCCAGGCTCCAGATGTGCAAGCCAGGCTCCAGATGTGCGTCGGAGGGACCGCCCGACGCGCTCACGAATGCGAAACGGTTGCGTGCGGTCATTAATTGATACGTGAATGTGGTTGGGCTCCAGGTACACTTTTTGACCCGATTATCGAAACAGAATTCTGAATAAAAATCTTCTTACTGAAAATACCGTAATCAGACTTGGTGGGAACAGTCCTTTGAATGAAAAGGCTACTGTGTCCTTCCAGCCCCCGTTTCCAGCACGATGGGAACAGTTATGTTAAAGGTACGTTTCAGTTGTCTTGAACTATTAGATCAGCCCATGGATGACTGTTCCTGTAGATAAATCATGTTTTCTTGTGTAGGAGAGAATACATTTAAATGTATACTTTTTTGAAAAAGAATGGTGATTTTTAAAGGAGATGTGTGAAATAGTTTTGTGGACAAACAATATTTTTATGTATGGTTATTTCAGACTGCTAGGTGAGCAGCGCTGGTGTTGGTGGCCCCAGCTGTTCTACTTCTTCTAAACATCTCGAAGCGGGAGCATTGGCTCTACGTTTTTTTTTTTCATTCACAGCAATCCTAAAATGACTTTTGTGGAGGGGGGCTATGGCATTTGCTTTTTATTTAAATTTTCAGATGAAATTGGGACAGACCAGTATGCATTAATTTTGTTTTCTGTTCTGGCTTGCCACGAGGTCCCTCAGACAAATCGTAGGCATGTTTCAACTTTGCTTGGAGTATGTTGTTTCCTCAAGAGTGGCTTTTAAGATTTGGAAATTTTGAAACAAGACAGGATTTCTGAATTACCTCTCTGGATCCAAAACGTTTTGTACAGTCACTTGTTATTTCCTGCGAGATGCAAAACAGACCAGTGGAATAATAATATCTAGCTTCTGATGTTGGGTTTTTTCTGTGCAACTGTTGAGCTTTTGAAAGATTGTAATTTTCTCATCTCTCCCTTCTGTAGCTCGGGTTTATTGTCTAGTGCAGTTAATAAGGTGAGAGGAGAGTAACTTCTCAAAGCCTGTCTCTGCTCCAGGCACAGCTTAGCAGAGCCACGGCGCTGTCTGGCGAGAAAACTCAAGCTGAAAGCAGCGAGGCTGCGGACGGCGAAACGTGAGAGCGAGAATTTCCTTCTTCAGTTGTACAGTGTCATGCATTATAACATGGACAGCAATGCAAATAATGACCAATTTAACCTTTGGGGGAAAAAAAACCTCTTTTGTGAGTAATAGACAAGAAGTCCCTCTGCTCTCTGTGTAACTGTGCTGGGGGGGCAGGGGGAGGGAGGTGTGAGCCACACCGAGGAGTTCAGCCCCATCGGGTGCTTTACATACCTTGCTTCCTGCACGCTTTCCTCTCTGACAGCTGTGAAAAGATAAATCAAGAAAACATGAGAGAAAACTCCTCCTTGTTTGGCAAGGCTGTCTGGGTGTGAACGAGTTAATGCGCCGTTGTAGCATTAAGCACTCCAGTGGTTTACTTTTCCCCGAGACCTTGAGTTTGGCCTCTGAAGATGTTATTAAAATAGAGTTGTTAGCATGAGAAAAGGTGGTTTTCTCGCCATGGGTTCATTTTGGGGGGATTTGGAAGTCTGTGTGGAGCTGGGGCTAAGGCTGGAGTCAGGAGGTGCAAGGAATTTTGCTTGTATGAAAGTGAAAGCTTAGTTAATTTAGACTTGGCATACAGTTTGAATTGGATTGGACATTGATATGTAGATTTAATAGTCAATAGGATACATRGATGGTCTATTCTTAAATTATTTGCTTTGCAGAAAAGTCATTTTTTGATTTGACAAGTTGTTAGCCTTTCAYATTTTTCAGCATTGTATTTCCAGATTCAATATTCATGAATTGGTTACATTTTATGAAATGAAGGGACAGATTTAGACTTTTATTTACATTCTAGTCTGTAATAGCCAGGGTTGCTGAAACATTTGTAATATGCAGTAAAATAGAGAATGTGTTGGCATTTTTTTAACTGCTGCTAACCTCACTGTTTCCTTCCAAAGCRATTCTGAGCTCTAGACCTGGTGTTAAATAGCTTTTAGCTCATTATATTCTTTTTTCTATGTTACTTGGGTGTGCCTTGGGAGAAGTTGGTTAATTTGAATCATTGCACCTCCTTAAAACAGGACGAGCAATAGACAAATACATCATTGTTTGCATCTTCTGATAAGTTTGGGACAATAAAAAACACAATTTGTGGGGGCTGTTCTGTCACAGTAGCACGGAACAGCATTCAGCCTTGTTCACGCTGCTGCCTCTGCCCTTTGCTTCAGCTTTAAAGCTCCAGTATTTCTGGATTTCCTTATTTGAATGTTATGACCATGGTATTCCAAAGGATAATGAATATTCTGTTAAATTTTTGCTTTGGCCTGTGACAAAGGGGTCTGGGATACCAGGGGTCCCTCATGGCCTAAAGCACTTTTTATTATTTCTTCTCCCTCCCACGCATGCTCTTTTCTTTTTTTTTTTTTTTTTTTTAAACAAACTGAGAAACTCGATCGTTGCTTAAAAAGAAGTTAGTGTTTTTATTCTGTCAATGAAAAGTTGTACACAGGAAGTCAGTTTTTAGGTGGTCTGTAATAAGACACATGCTTTGTGGAAGTGGTTTTGTTATAGATGTTGGTTTCTACCTGGATTTTATGAAAAGAGGAAATGTTATAGCAGGATTTGTGGCCGAGAAGGCTGTATCAGAACTCAGCAGAAGTTTGACGCGCAATTTTATTTCCTTTTCTACTCTGGTTAGATGAAATGGCGAGGAGGCTTTTGTGCCGTCACCCGTGTGAGATCAGGTAATCGTGGTGGGGGGTCGGGGCTCTGAGCATCCGTTTCCCGCTGTGCCACCCGCCCGCGCTCTGACTTGGGGCGAGCTGTTCCACCCCGCCTTGCCCTTCCTTGCCGTTCCACTTGGCAAGCTCCGAGGGGCGCGGGAAGCGGAGCTGGGCCAGCGCCCGTGTCCCGCGCAGCCTGCGGCGGCGCGGCCGCGGCACCGGCTGACGGAGTCGCCCCGGAAGCCGTGGAGCGGGCTGGGGGGGGGCAGCACCTCCGCTGCTGGGGGTGCGGCCCTGCCGTAGGCACAGCTTAGGCATCCCYGGCTTCTAGGAGCCATGAAGGTAGGGCCTGCAGCCTTTGTTTAAAATGTATTTATTTTAAGACAACTCTGCTATATCCTTTGATTTTTTTTTTTTTTTTGGTCATAAAGTTATGGCCGGTGCCCTATATTCTGTCTCACAAACTTTAGTAATAGTGGGGAGCAGTTTTTGTCCTGAGCTTGCAGAACACGGTACACCATTGGAGACCCAGAAGCCTACYAAGAGCCCAAATGAAATCAGTGATTAATCAGGGGCTGTGTTTGGGGAGAAAAAAGTTGTAAGAAAACATTCATGTTTCCTTCTCCTACATGTGTGTGAATGTGTGTTTGTAGTGTCTTTATATCAGTTTTGCAACTGAGCCAAACCCATGAAAAGGACCTGTGTCTTTTCTGAGACCCCAAGAAAGTCAATTTTGGTTTTCACCTCCGCTTTTACTTTTTACAAACCCAGTATATAATATACCTATATAAAATACCTAACAAATTTAGTTAATCGTGTTTGGTAACATCTTCAGATTATCCCTGGAGTGATCTTGCATTCAGCCGCAGTGTGGATGAGTGGGGTTGTAGATGTAGAACTTCTCTGGAAGGAAATGACTTGGTTTTGTTGTGCTGTGGTAGCAGCTCGGAGCCCCTCTTTGGGAGCAGGGCCCATGGGGCTGGCTGCTATGCAGAAAGATAACAGCGAGACGAACTCTGCCCCAGCAAGCTGYGTTGAAAGCAAAGGGTAGTGGTGTTAAACCACAGCAATAGGAGCGAGGTAAAATTTTCTGATAGATATTTCCAATATATGCTGCGAAATTGCATCAGATTCCACTTTGGCACTTGTCTTGAAGTGCAGCCTCCTGGACTCTCCAGGAGGATATTTATAAATGTAGGCACTGCTCCTGACATCCACTGAAGTGATAGCCTGGGTCCAGAACATTGCTTCTGTTCTTCGAGTAGCTACAACCGAGGGTGCCAAAGCTTTGCCTTGGGAAAACTCGTGTTTTAACATCGGTTCTCTAATGAAAAAATAGCAGCAGCTGTGTAAAACTTTGTATGGTATCATTGAAGCTTGCACCACACTGCTCACAAATTTGGGGTGGGCTCATCAGCTCAAGTGAGTTAGTTAAAACAATTAATTGGAGAGTAAGTGTTTGATCACTGTCATCATACTGCCTGATAAATACAYCAGTGTCGAGTGATAAGATGTGAAATGTGGGGATTTTTTAAATGCAGCTGAGTCTGGGCCCTTAAGAAAAGGGCTTTTAAAAGTATCCGTGAGGAACTTCATATAAATTGTTCCAGTTGTGGAAAAAGCACACGTTACTGGAAGGAGGTGTAATAACGTTTTTTCCACGTGGCAATGAATGGCCACACTCGGTCGGTCACTCATAACCCGTTCGGGGGCACTGCACAGGAGAGCAGAGGGGTGCCAGGCGCTCCCTCCCCGCCGTCCCCCGGAGTCGGCGACCCCCTGCCCAGCTCCACGGCTGCGGAGCTCGCTCTGCTCCCAGGAATGGAGCCGGGCACTCATCGGCCCACCTTCGAGCGCTTGTTCCAGCCGTGTCTGCCTTCCACCCTGCTGTACGGTGTTAAGGAAAAGCATGGTTGGGTCTGCAGCTGGATTTTTAAAAGCTCACATTTTTGTGATGGAAAATTTGTTTTTGAAGTGGAGGGTTCTGTGSAGCGCCTGGTGGTTCTTGTTTTGTTTGCGTGCTTGTTCTTTTTTTATGTATTTCTGTGATTTTCCATTAGGGTGCTAAAAATCAACAAGGTCATTTTCAGTCAGTCCTGGAGGTGAAATAACCGAGCTTTGCTCACACATGTGATATTAGGTACGACCAGTTTAATTAAACTTCTGCTAATTCTGCGGAGGTAGAATATGAAATTCATTTGACGTCCATCTTACACATGTATATCTCCATTAGGAGAACTTAGTATTTTATTTTCTGGGAAAAAAAGCTCCTGTGCATATTTTGGTAGAAGTGGAGTGGTAGCCGAGCGTGGCAGGTTGCTCAACATCAGTCCTATCAATAATCACCCAGTGCTGGGTAATATGTGCCAGCCCCGAGAGGGAGAGATGTGTGTAGTTGGACTCTGTGTGTGTGGTACAGTGTATGTATTTATAAATATAACTTCAGAAATGGGGACAAGGGCAAAGTAGCTCAAATGAAGAGCCAATTAAGATAATCTAAGCAGAATGAGGATTAACTGCCTCTTAATCTGAAGGATACCTAAAATGCATGTGGCCAGTTTAGATCAAACAAACGTTGTCCCTGTCAGGGGCATTCGCGAGAGGTTTGGGGTGAATAGGAATTAACAACGGTGTTTTCAGCACATTGTCCAGGGCAAAATGTTGTTGAAATAGTGATCCGGGCTCTGGTGGGTCCTGCTGGCAGAATGTATCACAGAATATATTTCTTTGCTGTAATGTCATCACTGTGGAAGTTTGAAGAAGTAAGAGTATTGGATAGATCATAAAGAAATGGTTGCTCATATAAAAGGAGTTCACGTTTTGCAGTTTTTCTTTTCACAGAAAGTTGAAGGCACTATCAAGTCTGTCAGAGAAGAAGCTGCTATGTGTTTTCTTTTTTAAAATGAGTTGCCACTCCTAATACTGAGAAGGGCTGGTCTGAAACGAACCGGTAAGGCACGTTCACGTACCACCGGCCGGTAGCGTAAGTGAGATTGCATTTGCACCCCTGTTCCAGGACACTGATTTTAAATCTGAGCAAATACGGGTGTGTGCAGGATTCCACTTCGGGCATCTGTTTATTTCAGCGCTGGCATTACAAAGTGTTTTGGGTCCGTGTTGCCTGGAGGTGCTGGGCTGWAAGCTTGTTCTCGCGGTGTTTTTCGGAGAAGAGGGTGTGCAGCAGACCCCGCGGCGGCGATGCTCCGCGCCTGGGGAAGTTGCTGTGCGAGCGGTGACTTTTCGGGAGAAGGTCCCTCTGTTGACTCTATTACTCTGATGAGTGGTTTAGCGAGTTCAGATTGGTGCCATGTTAATTGTCAGGACGGGGAGGGTGGGAGCAGATTTCACCGGGGGCAATGGAAGAGATCCAATGAATTTCCACTCCGTTTCCCTGCTTGGCAAACCGGCACTTACTGTCACTTTGCATAAATAGGTTTATTTCAGAGGGTCAGCCATCACCACTCCCCCTCTTCCCCTCCCGGCCCACCCTCCCCTGAAGGATAGGAGGCCGACGAGCATTTAATTTCCCCAACAGCAGGTGCTTGTCATCCATCTGAAGATAGCTGCCAACATCTGGTGCAATTGCCTCAGCAAACGCAGTAACAAGGCGGCCTGCAGTTCAAACGCAGAGAGAGCATTGCCTCTTTAATGATAACAAGCTGTTGGCTTCCCCTCTGAGATGAATTCATCTCACAGATGTTTGTCTAGTTTTGGCAATCTTATCACTATAGCTTTGGTGATTATGCTCAACTGGAGACTATTACTATAAAAGAAGTTTGAACTTGTTCCATTTTTGCATTATTTATTTATTTATCCATTTATTTCTTTGCTTTCTGGATATAATTTGTATCAACAACTGTAACGTTGGTCCCATTACCCAAGTACCCTTACATTTTTTTATTGCATCTGCTGAACAGTAGCTCGCTACTTGACATTCACCACTGGTGAATGTCTTTCAGCCACGCTGACATTTTTAACATTCCCCATCAACAGCTTTGTGGTTTGAACCCTCTATTTAACACTACATTTTCTGGGATTGCTTGGCGCTCACTCTGTCTGTTCTCTCTAATAACTGCAATATACTTACTATTTCTGCAAAGCGCGAGTTGCCAAGAATATTCTGGATACTTCCTTTTGGACAGTAGCACTCTGGTGACCTTGGCAGGGGTTTGTAATGACAATGTACGACCATCTTCATTGTTATATCTTAAACGTTTCCAGCCTCAGCACGATCGTACGAAACATGGAGACCTGCAGGCTGAAGACTTCAGTGCTTGTTTGCTATTGTTTGGTTTTCTAACATGGCTTTTTTTCTCTTGTTTTGTTTTTAAGGATACATTTTCTTCTGAGCATGTGGAATTTAATTCTGGTAAATAGGATTTATTTTTGGAAACATGCTTGTGAATAGGTGACTCATGCCTGAATGAAGATGTGTCGCTGTTGGTGGGGACACCACGTATATAATTTCTTAGTCTATAAATAGATGTGAGTCCAAGTATTGGTGACATGGTGATGCTTTGCACTGACTCGTTAGCTGCAGAGTGGCTTCTGAGGAAAGGGTTTAGAGTGTCCRTCTCTCCTGCTGGAGCAATAATTTCTGCTGATGCTTAAGGAATAGACATCAATAGCTTTGTAAAATACTGGGAGTGCTTTAACTGGCACAACAGAAATCRGAATTCAGACACGTTCCCGTGCCGCTGTCGTGGGGTATATTTGTATTGTTTCTCTCCATTGCAGAGGTGGAGAAACTGAGCTGGGGAGCTTGGACTCTTGTCAAAGGCCAAGGGTATCACCTGCAGGGTCCTGAAATTCAGCAACTCATGCTTGCTCACTTCATGCATACACTAATTTCTGTTACTGAGGGAGATTTTAAGCTAAATGTTCAGGATTAGAGATCACGACACTTTTCAAATACTGGAAGTAACTGTTCCTTCTTCCCGTCGCTGATGCTGAACTGGTTACATGTTGTTGATGTTTGCTCAACACCATTTACCCACCAACACAGCACATATGGTTTAATGTCTGTCTTTTTTTCTGCGTCTGCTGTAGTTACAGTATTATTAAAAATCCATTAAATTTTAATGTACATCATAAAGTATGTGCTCCTGTGAATGCGAGCACAGATAATTATTTCTGATGAATAAACCAAAAGGACAAGTATGTAAGAAGTTCATCCTGCAGCTTTCAATTTTCATTATATACATCTCCTGCAGGGGCAATCGTTGTGATGTTGCAGCTGGTTATTTCTGTGGCCTGGCTCTCCCTCGAGATGGATGATGACAATGCAAACTTGAACTAGCAGAAGTGCCAATGTTTTTGCGGGCATATTTGTAGATAAATGGTTTACCAGGGGAGGTAACCCTCCGGAAGGTAGAGAATGTGAAGAGCACTGCAACACAGCAGCAACTTTCTCAGAGCTTTTGTTCAGTGTGTATCGGCTTTGTGGGATCTTGGAAAGTAACCCAGTTATTTCTCATTAAAATAACCCAGAAATCTAGCAACAAGCAAGGTATCATTGCTAAAACACCACCAGGAAGCTAAGCAAGCTCTTCTTGGTTTCCAGGGCCTGAAGTAGGCAGGGGAATCATTAAAAATAATGCATTACAGTGTCCATAAAGTTTCATGCAGTATATAATGGTCCATAGGGGCCTCACCTAGTTTTCCATATATGATACATACATAATGGTTACAGCTTCTCATTAACTTTCCCATAACRCTGAATATACTTCTCTTTAACACTCCCTTCAGGCTTCATATTATTTGCCAAGCATTTCCTAATAAGCAGGAACTTAAATATTTATCATGCTTGCCTCCTGTCCCCACCAGGCTAAAGAAGTTGTTGACCTCTCTCCTGTCCATTTAATTTCCTATTCCTGAATGCTCTGGACAAAACCCAGCTCTGGCAGAGTCCAGTCCTCTTGCTGAGAGGACTTTCCTAGGGTTCTCCTACCCTGGTTTTAAGAGTCCATCCYGATATTTCTTGTGTTGAAGAGCATGTCTGCACCCAGAGAATTAGCTTTGATGTAGCACATAAACTCTTGCAGGGACCTTGGTCTTAGCAGCAGCACATAGCCCTTAGCTATCCCAAATAAGAAAGCCAAGTTATTCCCAAGAAGTCCTAGAGATTCCACCAAATCCTTTGTACCTGTGGTTTCTTTGCACTTGGGTATTAGTGCCAAAACTGCTCAGGACTTGATGRATCCTTCATGCTGACTTGGTTGCTTTTTGCCCTGGAAAGATGTCTTTCAGGGCTTTGCACTGCTGACGGTGAGAGTTTTAGCTGAGTTTAGATAAGTTAGTACCGAGGAGAGATGATGTTTTGAGCTGGTGTGGTCTGCCAGAGGAGCCCAGGAGTACAGAGGAGAAAGACAGAGTTATGGCTGTGCTGGGACCACGGTTTAGGAACTTAGCTTTGCGGACGTGACACTGATTTGCTGTGTTATTTTGGTCTCATTCACCACCCACCCAAAATCTGGGACTAATAGTGTGGCTTTCCTATTGCTGCCGTAACTGCAGGCTTTTCTGAGGGGCASTGAGCGTGTCTGTGTGCAGCACCTTGCCATGACCTTGGTCAAAGTCATCGTGCTGCTGTGATACCAAATGATGACAAATAAATTCACCTCCATACAGTTTATCTAGCTGGCTTTGTTCCTTCATCCCTGATCTTCCCTGCGAAGGATTTTGTTTACTCTTCCTGAAATGGAAGAGGCCCTGTTACATAGTCCTCTTTCAAAAATAAACCTCTAAAAAGGAAAACAAAAGAGAACAAAAATTAGACGTCTGATAATACAGAGCACATACTGATCTTGAGTTCAAGGCAACTTGAACCAGAGGTTTGTTTAAGCAGAACGCAAATACTACCATTTTTGGACGGTTTGAAACTCTCCTCCTCTCCCTCCTGTACTGTCAGAAAACAATCAGAAAAGAGAACTGTAGTAAAATTCTAGAAGTAACATCTATTGATTTTTTTTTGTTTGTTTTTTTTGTTTTGTTTTGTTTCCCCCACCTCCCCCATCTTCTTCAGTTAGATTTATGCTCCGAAGTTCACAAAGTCGGTTAGGTGCTATCGAAAAGCTGTATTTCATTTGACCTTCTGACCGTATTTTGACTTTAAGAAAGCAAAAATATCTGGTAAGACCAGGTTGCATCACTTCCAAGCCCAGCAACGGATTCTCGAACTGGGAGAAAGAAAAGGAGTGAGAAAGAGGGAAAACCCTTGCCTGCTGTCTGAGGGATCCGTAGGGCCGTAGTGGCCCACCCCATGGGGCTGGGGCTCCCCTGCGTGCCATGCTCACGCCCCGGCCAGCTCCACGTGCTGCACTTTGGGTGTGCTGCTAGGTTCATCGAGCTTTCGTTGTRTTTATTTACTTACTGGCCACTTGAAATGTCTTATTCTTATTTGGAGCTTGGAAAGCCTGCCTGTCGAAATGGAAGTCAGCTCTCAGTAGTCGGCGACGTGGGAGTGAGCTGTGCTAGTTCTTGAAATCTGGATTCATTTACTTGATGGACTCTTTAGCTGTGATGACTCCAGAGGAGCCCATCATGTCAAAAGAGAAGAGCTGCGGAGACTAAATAGCCAGCAATTGCGAAAGCAAGTGAATCGACGTAAACATCGCTCCGTCTTYGCGCTCTGCCTGCCTGGAGCGTGAGCTGGTCTGTTGGTGCGGTGGGTGCGCAGGGGAGAGCGTCCCACCGCTGCCGTGACCTCGCGTCGCTGCTCGCTGCCAGCCTGTCCTGGGGTGGGGGTCTCTGTCTGCAGGAGGAACTTGCTGGGGAGAGAGAAGGGGGCTCGAGTGTTTCTTTTAGTGAAGAGTTCAGCTGCTTTTTCCTGCGGATTGACTAAGGATGTGTGTTGGATTTTTACTAGTAGAGCAAGAATCAGCAATTAGAATCATACCTGAAGGAAAGATGTCCTCTCCTTTGCTGCTGTTTGATGTTTCAAAGCACACCACATAGCACGTTTTACTTTCCTTYTGGTGAATCGGGGAGGCTAACATTCCTGGTGCCAGTGGCCAGAGCGTTTAATATTATAATCTCAACATTTCCTTTGCTGAAAATGGAGCTCAAGAATAYGCACGTGAGTGGCTGCCACACTGCTAACCGGGTTGTACGTGGGAGTGCTCGGATCGCTGGAGTCAGTTTGGGTGGATTCAGGCTCTCTTCCTCTGACWCCACAGCTGTTGGCAGTTGGCCGATAGAAGGCACGAGGCTTCGTGGCTTGGGTTAGTTGGCAAACAAGCCTCTTGAGTGACACTGACTTAAATACCCTAGTGGCATCAGCAGATGCATTTTTAGCAGTTTGCAGTTTGTGGTGGCATTTCTGAAGTAAATAAGTAGTAAATGTTGGCTGTTCCCCATCCCCAAACGATGGAGGAGGAGAAGTGAAAACCTCTGTAATGCCAGAACTGCACCACGTTCATCAATAATTAGGATACGGGTTCCTGGTGAAATGTAAGCTTTGTGCTTGGTTGACTCATAGGTCGTATTTTCGATTCCTGGTTTTCTGTTTAAGTGGATAGGTTTATTTACTATTCCTTGATCTAAAAATTTGCTCCATAAAACATACAGAAGGTGCAGTCTGAGATAATGCATCTTTTGGGACTGGAGGCGTGCTTTTGACCTCTATTTACGTGATGTAAATCAAACTGGAGTAGAATTGTGGAAATAGGACAGGCCAGCTCTTGCATCAGGGGCTGTTCAGCCTTATCATGGTAATAATGCTGTGTGAAAATGATGGAATCATAGAATCGTTTAGGTTGAAAAAGGCCGTTAAGATCATCGAGTCTGACCGTTAAGCTGGCACTGCCAAGTCCACCACTAAACCATGTCCCTGAGCACCACGTCTACACGTCTTTTAAATACCCCCAGGGATGGTGAGTCCACCACTTCCCTGGGCAGCCTGTTCCAATGCTTGACACCCTTTTGGTGAAGAAATTTTTCCYAATRTCCAATCTAAACCTCCCCTGGCGCAACTTGAGGCCATTTCCTCTCGTCCTATGGCTTGTTAYTTGGGAGAAGAGACCGACCCCCACCTCGGTCCAGCCTCCTTTCAGGTAGTTGTAGAGAGCGATAAGGTCTCCCCTCAGCCTCCTCTTCTCCAGGCTRAACACCCCCAGCTCCCTCAGCCGCTCCCCATCAGACCTGTGCTCCAGACCCTTCACCAGCCTCGTCGCCCTTCTCTGGACACGCTCCAGCACCTCAATGTCCTTCTTGTAGTGAGGRGCCCAAAACTGAACACAGKATTCGAGGTGCGGCCTCACCAGTGCCGGGGGTGCAGGGGATGGTCACTGCCCCGGTCCTGCTGCCCACASTATTGCCGATCCATTCTGATACAAATGCTAATACATAGTACSGTTTTGCCATGGCCTTTGGTGATCAGGGAAGTGCTCTAAAAAGAAAAGAATTAGAGGTGATTGRTGATTTCAGCCAGGTTGTTGGTGGATGCGAACTGGCAAAACTCCTGGAGATGAGAGGAGCTGGGCTGAGTTACACCCACGGGGCCTGGACGGATGTGMTCCAGACGTCAGCAGCCGTGGGGCTGCGCTGCTTTACGCGAGCTGCGTATTGGACACTTTATTTTGAACGGCGTGTGGATGGGAAAAAACATTCCCATTGAACAAAGGATCTGCCTGCGCTCTTCCATGTCTCATTCTTCTCTTGGACTCYTGTGGCCTCCACAAGCAGGAGTTGGTGGTGGAGCATCGGCGTCGGCACACGCAGACGTGGCAGCAGCCACACGTGGTGCTTCCCGGGCGCGTGTTTGCTTACAGCCCAGGAAGAAATCCATTCATTTACTTATAGTGCTACTGAAATATTAATGCAGAACAAATCATCTGGTTTAAAATGAACATCAGGCTGAGGAGAGAGAAGTGGTGTGTGATGCTCTCGGTGGTTTGTAAGGGGAGGTGTGCCTCCGCCGCGACCGAATCCTCCTGGCAGAGTGCCCGGTGTCGGCTGGGCAGAAGGATCTGTAGTAGCCGGGGCGTGTAAGTGGCGAAAGTTTYGGTCTTGAACCCGTCTCCGGGTTCCTAGGAGCTAAGGTGAAATGGGAAAAGGACCTTCACTATTTTGCATCATCTGTGGCTGATTGGRAGGGTATTTGGAAAATGTTAACTGCTCTTGGGACTTTTTCAAACAGACTGTTTAAAGTAGTTATTTTTCCCAGATGGTAAATATAGGAGACAYCTTTAGCAGCCTGCTAGTGGTAATAATACTTACACGGCACTTTACATTTTCAAAGTGCTGTCCAAGTAGCTGATATGTCTTGTCTTTTGCAACAACGTATAGTTAAACTTGAACGATGTTGGCCTGAATTTGTAGCAGTTTATCAGCCAYGTCTGTGGGTGAATTTACTATTCTGCTGTTTCGTACTATGAGAGTAAACTGATTTCTCCGATGTATCTTGACATTGATTCCAGTCTTCTGTCTTGGTAGTGAAGAAGATGATCTTTAAGCAGAGTGGAGAAGAGAGGTGTCTTTCTGCCTATTACACTACAAAAACGATGAGCACAGCTTTACAGAAAAAGGATGTTCTTTTTTTTCAGCCTATATAATGTATAAATGAACTTAGACCTTCTTAAAAGGAGAGTGCTTTTTTCCTGTGGAATGGCCTCCCCAGCTCTTAGCCACACGCTGGCTCAGGATTTTGCTTTGCGTGCTCGGGTGCAGCTAACGGCAGCTGCAGCGTTTGGCGTTTCCTTCTAGTTGGGGTGAAACTCCTCTTGTTCTGCCCGACGGACTTCTGGAGCGGTGGGATGGTCCTTGAACCCGGGCACTGTCAGCCAAACCGTTTTCTGTGGTTTCCTTAGTTTGGGGACGGGGGCAGGGCAGGGACAGGCAGCACGTGGGGGGCAGAGGCATTCACTGCCACTGGCTGCCCGCACCTTGTCGGTGCGGGGACGGAGTGGGTCGGGAGTGGGTCAGGAGTGGGTCAGGAGTGGGTCGGGAGTGGGTCACGGACGTTGCCGTGCCGTGCCCCGGTTGCCTGTCTCCGCGTGGCACGCGGACGGCCACTGCCGTGCACCTCTTCAAAGGTATTTCCAAAGAGCGTTAGGTGCAGGCAGGGGGAATAGGTTTGCACACCTGCCTGCAATTAAGTAGTTTGTTTTTATGCTCCCTAATCTTTCATGACAGTCGCAAGGACAGTCTGTGTAATGCGAAATTGTCGCTAAGCCAAGAGCGTAACCCTCGTGAATGAAGCGCTCCCCACCCAGCCCTGCTGCCCGTTTGCCGAGTGTCYCCTGTGCTCCTGCCTCTCGCACGTGTGAGCCCAGGATGTCAAAACCCAGCAGTGCCAAGGGCTGGCGTGGGCTAGAAATGGAGTGTGGAGACGCGGGTGCTAGGCGATGGCTTGTGGGAAGGGTGGAGGAAGGAGGAAAACATCCTTAATGAAAGGGGCCAGGGGAGGGAGAGCCAAGTTCCTAGAAAGAGGGCCTTGCAAGGAATGCGCAGATGAGATGAAAAAGTAATTAAAAGGAAAGCCCTAATGGGACGTTAGGGGGAGATGCAGCTGGAACTTGAATAAGCAAATGTAAAGAGGGAATTAAGTTTGCAAGCTTTCCTCTAAGGAACTGATGGGGAAAATACGGCAACAGCTTCTGTTGATGTAAATCAGCATCCAGTCCATTGCTGAAGAGCTCTAGCTTGTGAGTCTGGTTCATTTTCTATTTGCTAGTCCTAAACGTTGAAGATGCTTGGGGAAAGAGGATGTGGCGTTTTGCAGAGGTGACGTGAAGGACATTTGATTCCAAAGCAAAGGATATTGACTTCAAAAACGAAGTGAAACTGTTAGTAATGTAGTTTGCGTGGGGCAAATTGGTAGTTTGCTGTAAGTAATATTAAGTGTATAATGCTTTAAATTATCTGGATAATTTAATCTGTGATTTTAAAGAAATAATTTATCAGCTCTGATCTTGAATAAAATAAAATAAACCAAATGAAACAAAAACCTTCAATTAATATTAGCACTTCTCTTTTACTCTGGAGAGTAGTATACAGCAGAGACATTTATTTTTAGCTATGAAGAATTTGCATGTGTGTTTCCAGATGTATTCTTAGACTTTGTACTGCTTAAAATTCAGCTACCACAGTATGTAGATCCAAATTTTCTTTTCTGTAGCGTTTTGTCTCTGCCACTGTGGATATCTTTTTTTTTTTTCCTTCTTTTTTCTTTTTTCCCAGCAGAGGTGGTGGAGGGGGGGTGTGACGGTGAAGGCAGCCGCTAAGTCTCTTTGCTTCCTCTGAACTTTACTCCCTCTGCGAGGAGCGACCTATTTAGACGAGGCCCATTGATGCAGTTGGGGATGTCAGGTGAGGTCAGAGCACTGGCCGTGCCAGAAATCCCACAGATGCAGGAAGCGAGGAACTTCTGGAGGATGCGGGTTGAACAGGCAGTTATTTCAGTATGTTCTTTCTCTGTGTACGYATTTCTTCTCTTACTAAATTCCTGAAACAGAGAGGGCCGGATCCTCTGCAGAGCAGAGATCGGCTGTAGTGCCTCTGGGTTCCGCGGGCGGGTGAAGAGTCCCCACGGAGAGCGGTCGGAGGACGGCGAGGGCAGGGGGTGAGGACACCGCGGCAGACAGCAGCGCCGGAGCTGGATCCTCTCTGGCTCCGATACCCCATTCGGTGGATCACTCAGCGCTTACGCAGACGCATACAAATTGCAACCCTGCCCCCCCAACTCCTCCTTCCCGGACCCATTGGGTCTGTCTCCTTCCTTACAGCTTTTTTTCTGAAGAAGGGGGCTACGCAGATGTGTTAAATCCTCCAGCCTTTTTAATTTTGCTAATTGCCATGTGGAAGAAAGGRAAGGAGGAAGGAATGCTCCTCTCAGCTTAGATGTCCCAAAGTAAAATCCCAGCTGAGCAGCTTAAAATAGATGGTCAGCTGGTTGTGAGGGCTGGAGCTAGCCCGGAGAGCATGGCATCTGTCTCCCAGGAATGCTGCCTGGTCATCAGGCCGGATAAATTAGGACTAGCACTGGTCTGTGTGTGTGTGTCGGACAGACTGTACTGAGGTTGGGGAGCTGCCCTAAGCGTCAGTGAGGCTGCCTTGCTCCGGTCCTCTTAACATCTGTCTGGGAATCGATAATTCACTGATCGTGGACATCGCAGGTCTGAACCGTTGATGTGCTGATGCTGTGGAGGTGCTGCTGCCTGCACCGATGCCCCAGCAGCGCTTCCTCCTCAGTGGTCTGCCCCAGGATCTGACTGTGAAGCTACTTCTAATGATAGATCTAATAACTGATCCAGCTTAAAAAGGGAAAAAGAAAACAAAAGATGATGCCTATGGTATCAGCACAATGACCGAGTCTGTATTTTACCTTCTGTGCCTTTCCTCGGCACGCTGCCGCCTCTCTCCCTTGGAGGCCGGGGGCTGGATCCAATGACAGCGCTGCTTTTCCTCAGATGCAGCACAAAACAGATTTTTTTAGTGGCTGAATTTAATCACTTAGATGCAGAACACTGATAGACTGAATCAATTTAATTCCTATTGCTCATGACTGGGAGGGGAGAGAGGGGAAGAGGAAGGTCATAACAATTTAGCAAGCAACATCCTGGCTTAAAAATGTAACCAGTAGGTCAGTCTTTGGCKTTTTTTTAAACCCACCCAGAACAAGAAATATGGCAAGCTTAGGAAATGGGAAACATTAGAATCATAGAATTGTTTAGGTTGAAAAAGACCTTTAAGATCATCAAGTTTGACCATTAAGCTGGCACTGCCAAGTCCACCRCTAAACCATGTCCCTGAGCACCACGTCTACACGTCTTTTAAATACCCYCAGGGATGGTGACTCCACCACTTCCCTGGGCAGCCTGTTCCAGTGCTTGACAACCCTTTCGGTGAAGAAATTTTTCCCAATATCCAATCTAAACCTCCCCTGGCACAACTTGAGGCCATTTCCTCTCTTCCTATCGCTTGTTACTTGGGAGAAGAGACTGACCCCCACCRCGCTACAGCCTCCTTTCAGGTAGTTGTAGAGAGCGATAAGGTCTCCCCTCAGTCTCCTCCAGGCTGAACACCCCCAGCTCC
>JASVER010000089.1:3687595-3917880 GCA_030449065.1 Oceanodroma leucorhoa | reverse complement strand
CAGTTGGCCTTGATCCATCGATCCAGCCTGTCCAGATCCCTCTGCAGAGCCTTCCTACCCTCAGGCAGATCAACACTCCTGCCCAACTTGGTGTCGTCTGCAAACTTACTGAGGGTGCACTCGATCCCCTCGTCCAGATCATTGGTGAAGAGATTAAACAGAACTGGCCCCAGTACTGAGCCCTGGGGAACACCGCYCGTGACCGGCCACCAACTGGATTTAACTCCATTCACCACAACTCTTTGGGCCCGGCCACCCAGCCAGTTTTTTACCCAGCGAAGMGTACCSCCGTCCAAGCCATGAGCMGCCAGYTTCTCCAGAATCCTGTGCAAGGTGGGGAGTGGTCATTTATTGGCATGAGTGTGAGGTCTGAAATGCTGGGGCTGCTACAGAGCTGTAGGATCACCTCCTGTCAGGAAATGAGGTTGATGCTACCCTCTTTTTTGAGGGAGCTGCTGGAAAYGGTGTCTTATCGTTGGGCTGTAAACGTCTGAAATGGCACGTGGTATCTGAGCGTCTCGGTGTCGCGTGTGTTTGCCTCGGAGCATCTCTGCTGAGGCAGCAAGTGCAGAGCTGCGGTGTTCTCGGGTGGTGCCAGATCTCTTTGGGAGACTTCAGTTACCTGCTGCGGCAGAGTCTTGCTCAAAGAGTAGAAGGATTTAATTGGAAATGGAGCAGTCTGTGAGTCTTCTTTCAAAATAAGGCCCTGCTTTTCCTTGTATCCGTTGCAGTTACAGCATACCCATTTCATACGAAGTCCAATGCAAAGGGTTTGTTAGCAGCAGTCCTGTAGTGCCTTTTCCAAGGGTGGTGGCTCTGCAGAGCACGGGCTGTGCGGGTGTCTGTCCAGCCCCACGCCTGGGATACGGCCTTTTCTGTGCCTGCTGCCTTTGGACACTATTGCAATTTCAGTGATCCCAGGAGATAAAACTCCTGTGAAGAAGAGGTCCCCAGGATTCACCCAGGTAAGCTGTTCATATTGTATTCCTCTTCTACAAGCATCCAGTTCTCCCAAGAGAAACCTCAGGTGCATCAGCCCCCGGTGGCATTTCAGAAGGATCTTCAACCATTTCTCACACAGCTCTTACCCAGGTGGGTGCTGCRGGGCGTGGGTGAGATTGTCAGTGGGGATCAATAACTCGGCAGTGCTGCTGCGCCGTCCTTCGCGGGGAAACCGCCTCCCTCCCAGGGCCTCCCGAGGTGCCATCCAGCTGGACCGGGCAAAGCAGCGCAGCCCCCGTCCAACTGCTGCCATCGCCTCGGGGCTGGCATTAGGAGCAGCTGTTGTTCTTAAGCGAGACACGCAGTAGTAGTGAAGTAGTAAAAGCAAACTTGGCCAGCTTGACGGCAAACTTGGTAGCCTGCCACAGCCATCGGCCCATATGCACTGGTAAATGCAATGGTAAATAAAAGCTGTAGTTAAATTTCTTTCAAGTTTTATATAATACTCGTTACAATATGGAATGGAGGGGGAAATCCCTCTCATGAGTAGTTCTACCAAAAAATAAATCTGAACCTTTCTTTTGTTAAGTAGGTGCGCGGCAGGGCAGCGACGCTGTTACGGGGGAGGGAGCCCTCGTTTCCGTTGCAGGCTCTGCTGCTGCGCGAGGCTTTTGCAGGCTGGCGTTCAGTGGAAACGTGCGGCTGCGGGGAGCTGCACAAGGACACGGCATTAGTTACCAAAGGCAAAGCAAACGCGATGCCTAGACAGTTAACGCAGAGGCGTTTGCCTGCCTGGTCTGCTCTGTTCCTGGAGCCTGGCTGAGCAAGGACATAAACCGTAGCAATGACAGTGGGAGCAGGAGGGGAGGAAGTTTGACTGCGCTAAGTGATGGTGAACTTAAAAATAGACCTGTCTATTTATAGCATTGGCAGCGCGCTGCTGCCCCCCCAGCGAGTGATACAGCCTGTCTGCAATTGCACCTTATATATATACACACATTTGTGGGGAAAGGCTGGGCAGAGACGATGATGTGTGTGCTTAAACACACTCTTTGCGGCGGGGGAGGCAGCGTGCCCTGCGGGACGGTGCTGCCAGAGCGGTGTGACGCTGGGGGTGCTGCTCCATCGCTCTTCTCCCAGCCCCTCGCTTGTTCCTCTSGAGCACGAGCTCGTCGCGGTGACTTCTGCCTCGTCCAGGCGCCTCACCGGCCGGTGCGTCRTGCGCCTGGGTACGGGTGCAGCCCTCCCGCTGCCCCGGGGCCAGCACCGGGCCGCTTCCGCGCCTGCGTGCACGGGGCATGCTGCGGAGCACCGGCACCCGAGGACGGAGCGCTGCAGCTGGCGGCACGGAGGTTAGCAGCGCTGCCTCCCTAGCGCGAGGAATTGGGGTGTCTTTTTCCTTTATGCCTGTGTTGTGAAATGCCCAGCGAACGCGTGGGCGTCCTGGTGCTCTGTTGCTGCCGGCTAGGAAGGAGGTGTAATGTAAACACCCGCTTAATTGCCACATGTCGATCGCAGGCGAGTCTTCCAGTTTATAGACGGAGGCAACACCAGAGACCGGCGCTGGTTCAGTCACAGTTAACCAGGAGAGCGGGAATGGGGATTACGTGCTGTGCGGAGAGGCCACACAAACTACCACGCATGCCCTTGCGRCTGCGTTTCTTTCCAACGGGGCAGAGCCGCGTCTCTCCCTGAAMTCCAGTTGTTTGCTCCTGGCGAGGAGGTGTTTGGCCTAGCAGCAGACCAGGACCGGGGGAAAATCCAACGCAGTGGCTCGGTGTGCYGAGGCCGGGCAGGCTGCTCGCCCCCAGCGCTGCCC
Organism: Oceanodroma leucorhoa; assembly: GCA_030449065.1. Classification (NCBI taxonomy): domain Eukaryota; kingdom Metazoa; phylum Chordata; class Aves; order Procellariiformes; genus Oceanodroma; species Oceanodroma leucorhoa. The sequence goes on along the minus strand of JASVER010000089.1, from coordinate 3,915,119 downwards.
CCGTGCCCCCRGCCCTGTGAACCGGGGGTTGTCTGTGTTCCTAATTCATCTCTGCCTTCCTTTTGTTCCTACACGGGTATTTTTGTTGTCATTGATATTTTCTGAGCTGACTTCATTTTTTTTGAATGTAAGTGGAAAATTGAGACGTTTTGCGTAGCTGGGAAGGGCGAAGGTGGCCGCTGAGTGGAGAGAGGCCCTTAAGATGGCTCGTGATGGCAGGCGAAGCGGGCAGCCCACGGCGCGGATCGGAGGGAGAGTTTGGCTTTAGAGCGCAGTGTTGACTTGCATATTTTGCTGTCTGTTTTCCWCCCCTGCTGCTGCCCGTCCGGTGGCACGGGGACCCCTCGGTGCGAGGGCCRGCAGTGCCGGGGGGCTGCGTGGGGGTCTCCAGCCGCTGCTTTGCTCCGGGACGATACCACCCTCTTTCCCGGGGTCTGGCGAGTCGCTGGACCTCRGGGAGCTGCTCCTTTTGCTGCACGCTCAGCGCATCGCCCGGACGGTCGCGCTGGGACGGGGAGAAGAGCCCCTGGGAGGAGGCCGGTGCCCTGGCGAGCCTCCCGCTTCGAGAGCGAAGGAAAGCGTCGCAGTGGTGACCTGGTTGTCAGCGCAAGCCGGGGATTTTTTGCCATAAAAACCCTGCGGTTCTCCTGTCCTTGTCTTTGGTAGGGAAGCCAGATAGCCTCTTTGCTAGCACGGATACAGACCAGGGCAGGGACATCAGTTCATTTCACGCACAGTCTATTCTTAATTGTGAGGGTTTTTTTTCCTCAGATTTATTTTCAGTTTCCCACTCCAAATTAGAGGGTATTTGGGAGAGTTTATTCTCATGAGTTTTTGCATTCCTAAAAGGAAACCTGTGCCACTGCTTCCATTACAAACCCCTGCTTATAAAAATATCTGCTCCTAGTTGAAATTTAATCTAATTAAATCTTAATCATATGGGGCTCCAGGACAAAGTTATGATTTTTTTTAATATACATTTAAAAAAAAAAAAAAAAAAAAAAGGAACGAAGTGTGTCTAGGGACTGTTTCCTTTGAGATTTTCTGTCCAACACTGAGGAATATTCTGTTTATTATCTGGATGTTTATAATCGGTTTAATTCTAGGACCTATCAAGCAGGGGTGATGTTTTTGGTTTTTATTTGTACAGTCACTTGCATATTTAGTTCTGACCTGTAACTGGTACTTCTGCAATGGAAATAATCAGCAGAATAGCATAAGCTTTTGATGGATGGCACTTTTAGTTGTAAAAGCGAGCACCCATGAAAATAAAAGTGTTTTTCAGGAGGAATCTGAATAGTCCAGTACCTGAGCTAAGCTCGAGTTTCCCTGTTGCGAAGTGGACAGGGTGGGAGATCGCGTACAGAGGGGGCAGGAGAAGCCGCGTCCCTCCTGTGTCGGAGGGTGAACTCCTGTCGCTTTTACGGGACCGGTGTGTTTGGAGCAGGGCAGTCGCAGAATGCAGGTTCGCTTCCAAAGGGTAGCGCTCCAGCCTGCCCAGCAAGCGTTCACTCTCCACCTAAATATATTTTTACCTAGAGGACCCTTTGCCTGAATTAGACAAAGTTTCAGTAACATTTTGTGAGTGAGCTTTTTGCACTTGAAATGAAACCAACTGGTTTTATTCCAAAGAGCATATTGAGGGGAGATTAATGGGGAGATTAATGTCTTTCCATGCACAATTCATATAAAGGCAGTTGTGGTTTTTGTTTTGTTTTGTTTTGTTTTTTTTCATGGAAGAGTGATTTTATATCAATGTTTCAACTTTGGACTGCCAATTCAGGTTTGGAAGTTGGGGCTGCTGTTTCGCTCACTACTAGTATACACTTAAGGGTAGAATTTCTGCTTTAGTTTTCAATCTCTTGAGCTTTTGTCATTTTTTAATCACAACCTTATGTGTTATTTAAACACTTTTTTATTTAATCAGTTATTCTTTTAAGTGGGCTTAATTGTATAAAGATTATCATGCATAAGAGACGTCTATAATTAGAAGGGGGGATTGGTGCTATTAGACAGTGTTTTAGTGAAGAAAATTATAGTGTTCATAAACTGTTTGGAGAATGGAGGCAGCATATATTAACATTCAACAAGTTTTATGTAATCCTAACAGAGGATTGACTCTTGCTCACTTGGACGAGTTTGGGCTGCTCCAGTATTTCTTCTACAAGCTTAGTCCTCTGCTCTCCCCCTTCCCTTCCTCTGCCTTTCCTCCTGCCGCGGAGGTGGAAACGATCCTGTCTCTGCTTTATTGCAGTGCCGCGGGGCTGACTTGGAGACCTGGATGTTGTGCAAGGTTTAGTCCATTAAACTAAATAGCAGGTGTGGTGCAATGCCGAATGCTCCGGAGCTCCTCTCCTCGTCAGTGAAAAGCTTCCAAAGCTCCCGCTATTGCTGCATTTAAAATTGACTAAAAGATGCGAGCTCTGCTTTGGAGTTCTCTTTTATGGAAATAGTAAACAAAATCAAAATCGCTTTTCAGTTTTCCTTGAAAGCAGGAATTACTTATATGACAGACATTAATTGGCAATTTTATATCGGTTGTGCTTTAAAAGCCTGTGAAGGGATTTGACTTTGGCTGCTCCGCTGCCTTGTGCTCTCCTGCTCCTCTCGCTAGTGCCCGGCGGCTGGTGGGGGACCTGCCGTCATTCCGATGGACGTGCCCTTAAGACAGTCCAGATGATTTCCAGCTCGAAGGATTTGGCAGTGGGATGAACACAAGGTGGTTTAAAGCCTCCTGGGCTCTTTCCAGACTAAGTTCTGGGCCAGCTCTCTTGAAAAGAAAAAGTCACCACTGGTCTTTTTTTCACTAGCATCCTCCTGTTAACAGTGTGCGTGTGCAAAAGTGCAAATAAACACACAAAGCTATTGTGATATTCCATATGCAGGTAGGTAATTTATCGGGAAGAGTTACTCTGCAAATCATTTGTGAGCTGAAATGAGCAGGAGAAGATGGTGTGCGCCGTGGCTTGGCAGCCTGCCTGCAGTCCATGTATTGTTAGAATTTCTTCTCCCTCCATCTCCTCGCCTTCCCCATTGAAATGACGTGACACCGGGGGACCATTGATTTCTGCTCTCCATGTTGTTAATGAAAAATTCCTTGTTGGCTCCTAGTTCTCTAAATCCTTTGAGACAGCTGCAACAGTTTAGATACTTCAGGAGCAAACATGCCAGCCTGGGTGATGTATGACTTTGTGAACTTTCAAGGGACAAAAGGGGAGGCTTTTGTTGGCCGTAAAACCGAGAGAGGCGCTTACCCACGTAATTATTACATTTTCTGTAGCGAGTTTGCTGAACATATTTTGGTAACTCAGTACACAGTTTCCATCTCAGATGGCATACAAGATTTATCACGTTTCTTAATGCTTAATAATTTTATTTTGAAGTTTAGATCCAGCCAAATAAGAGCCATGGGTCTTGATGATGCTAAATAAAGCCTTCCCATACGTTTCCTAGGACTCCAAATGCAGTCCTCGTTTTCTTGTCTGCTACGTATCTCTTTGCCAAGTTAAAGCCATTAATTTTGAGAGAAGGGAAGTATTATTTTAGATCACCTTGTAATGCTTTGTTGCCACATTTTATGTTCCTGGACAGCATGGTAGTAGAACGCTCTCCATTTATGAAGTGCAGGGTACAGATGGCAACTCATTAAAACTTTAGTGATAATCACCCTTCCTATGGAATTACCACTTAAATCTGGTTAGTAGAAGAGGAGGAGTAGTGTCACAGAAACATGCTGCTTCTGGGTGATTTAAAAGCATATGGGATTGAGTGTTTTATGTGTGCCCCCTTGTCAGGAGTCCTCAGAGCAGATTGCCAGAATTGTTGAGCAGTTAAGAATTTAATGGAGGTACAGGAGCTTTTGCACTTGATCCCTTTGACAGTTAAGCTGTCGTCTTCAAGTGCGTTTTAAAAAAAAGTCTTTTAAATACAGCTTTTTTTTTCAGAATAAATGGAGGCAAGAACAAGTATGCGAGGCAGTTGGTAAGGAGCTTTTTGGTCATTTCAAGGTTGGGAAGCGTTCTTTGGGGAGTAATGCATCATTGGTAGATGGCCTCGAAGAAAAAACGGTACTTGCTTGTTTGTCCTCAGTTGTGCGGATGGTAAGAGGAATGGTCCCAAGGGCTCACTGAGAGCTTGGAAGTGCCGGGGATTTAGAAAAAATACTTGGATTCAAGTCTCAGCACTGTTACAGATTTTCTTTGGGACTTTGAGCAAGTCACTTATTTCTTCCCTGCCTCGGTTTCCCATCTGTGAAATCTGGTTGAAGTGTCACTGCCTTTATTGTAGCAAAGTATTGGAGGTACGTGCATTAGAGATTATGAAGTATTTAGGTACGAGCAGGAGCGAGTGTTAACTACGGGTAGACAGAGTCTTTCAATGTATTTTGAGACTTAGGGGTAGTGAGTGTAGCTGGTGAAGCCCTGATTCCCAGAGATGGGTAGTGGTGTCTCCCCTTCCAGACAGCTGCAGTCAGGCCCCATTACAGAGGGTACCGAGCAGCATCTGGAATATATCAACAAATTTCAACCTAGAGGTGTCTGAAAAGCTCCCCAAATAAATTGCTTTTGTTAAAAATGTCACTGTTTTCTTGTAAAATATTGTTTTAAAATGGATCTCAAGGGTTTGGGATTTGCAAGCCTGGAATCGGCATTCAGGATTCCTAGGCAATGACATCCTAGACCTTTTTCTGGATAGTGTTTTTCTTTCTGTCACCTGAGCATCCTTTGTTATTGGCATATTTGCTGAGAAGAGGGCTTTTCATCTCATGCTAAGCTCCTCTGAGATGGCAGAGGGGCTGAGCGATGCTTTCTGGCTTTCCCTGTTCTTTCTTGTCCTCTTTTTTAACAAGTGCGGCGTCTTCAGAGGTGACTCGTGCTCAGAAGAGCCGGGGTGAGAAGGCTGGGTGAGGTCCGCAGCCTTTGCGCAGTGCTATCACATTACCGCACCGTTAGCAATTTGGCCCAACTTGAAGCAAACCAGCAAATTATCCCGTACAATAACCTAAACGATCTGCCTTGCCTGGGTAGCGCAGGTATGCGAGAGGCGTGGACCGTTTTTTCCTGTTCCAAGGACTTGTGCTGAAGTGTCGCCGTGTCCCCCGGCTGTGCGGCTCTGCAAAGCCAGAGCTTTGTCTTTTCCTGAATTTCGCTGGAGGGCGGCCAGCGGCTGGGCGGGCTGCGCTCGCCGCTCCTGCTGTTGGCTGCAGGTTTGCTGGCGTGTGTGGGGTGAGCCACCAGCCAGAATTTGGCTACTCTTTCCTCTATGTCACATCTGTCTCATCTTCCTAGAGCAAACAGAAAAGCTTTCCTGCTTTTAGTGCTGTAGAGCCAAGAGCTGTGTTCAAGTCTGCTCCCTGCTTCGCTCTAGCTGCTGTGGGCAGACCTGTGCCTGGTAGCAGCACTAGCCAAGAGCTTAGATTTTGTCTGCCAGGTAAGTGGTGGATGCTTGGGAGAAAAAAAATAAATGTTTCGAACGGTATCCTGCCTTCCGTCAATTTTTATGTGGGAAAACCATGATGCAGGGTGGGACCCAGCAAGATCTCTTAAATATGAACCTTCCTCCTCATTATAGCTGTATTTGAAATGATAATTGTCTATTTAGTGTACTTAAATGAATTCCTGGTTCTGTCCTTGCATCTGGCAGTCTGACTGTGGTTCGGTCTCCGCCCTGTACTCCACTGTCACTCAGCCGGTTGTTGGAGACTGGATTTAAGTGCCTTTAGGTGCTTTTTGCTTATCTTGTAGCTTGCGTTGTGCCTCATTCATCAGCAGTCAGAGCTCCGCTGCAGCCTGAGCCCTGTCTCTGCCAGCACTGACGTGACTGAGGGACAGCAGAGGTGACCAGGGCCATACGCACTCCCTCTGGTATCACTGCTGTAACGTACACAGGATTTGGAGAGGAGCTTTGGCCCTGTCCGGACCTCTGGCCGCTGTAGCGTGGGGCGAGAGCAGGCCACGGAGCTCTCGGGTCGGTGCTGTGCGCGATGGAGGTGCTCCCCTTGCTGCTCTGGGATCAGCCTGATGTGCTTGGAGTTTAAACAGCAGCCTGTCTGCTTTGGATTTTACAGCTTCATTTTCARAAGGAGACTGATGACTTTTCCTCTCTCTCATCTCCTCTTCAACAGCCATTTGAGCTGCGGGTGGCACTGAGTACATGTTTTGTGGTAACTGTGGAGTCTGCAGCAATCTCTGGCCCCTTGGGCAGCACCGTTAACGTCTGTCCCGCTGCAAACTGCAGAAGAGTTAGGGTCTGGGGGGCAGTGCCCCAGTGCGGGATGTGAAGTTGCACACGGGTAGTTTGGTCTTTATCCGAGGCTTTTTTCTGGCACGTGGTGTCACTGGGGTTGCACCTGGTGGTCCCTAAAAATTTGAGTTCACAGTTCGACTTCCAGCAGACCCTCGGGTTAGGTTTGCTGGGCTGGTCGGCCTTGTGCCCYAGGGCTGTACGCGTGCTGCCGTCTGCTCTCCTTGCCTGGCGTGTTTCACGTGTGTGGTCCCAGYGTCTCTAAGAGAAATCCCTGTCCTGCAACTGCAATCAACCTGTGCAGAAGCAGCAACATTGCTCCACTTGGTTGGTTCCTGGAAAATGGTTAACATTTCCAGACCAGTGACCGCCCTRTGGTGATGAAGACTGCAAAAGGGGAAGAGTATTCCCAGCAGCTGCTCTGTGGCCAGGTGGTTTCCATTCCAGGGAAGGAGAGGAATCTCCATAAGAAGTCAAGGAATGGGTCAGTGATCCAAGTGACAGCTTGTGTTTTGTTTTAGGGGAATGGCAAGAGCTGGAGATTTCTCTCAATAGTCAGACTTGCACCCAAAGGAGTCATGGGCTGAGCAGAGAGGGAATAACTGAGGCCCCTTTGCCACACCTGGATAGAAAAAAGGGATTATAGTGGAGGAGAAAGTGGCCAAGAGTGATCTGAAGGGTTTCTGCAGGACACCTGCRATTTCTCATAACTATGGGAGATAAAGAAAACTAGACAATATTTTTTTGGAAGTGCTTGAAAATAACTGACCAATTCTGTTTCAACAAGATAATTTTTTCTGACTGTAGCKTCTCTCAGCTCCCCTCCGCCCCCCATACCTCACACAACCTCGCTCTTATCTTCAGCACACTACGATTTAAATGCACGTCATATATCTCTAAGTTCTTGAGAGACCCCAGGACCGTAAGTAGCACTGATGTACGCTGTGTGCTCAGCATCGTATCAACTGTGATGCAGACCTAACTCCTGGTGAGGACGCGGTGGGGACCTGACGGACGGGCTCATCGGTCGTCTCAGCGGAGTGTGGAGGTACAGAGGAGAGCCGTGCACCCGGCCGGGGAGCAGGGCCTGCCCACCCCTGCCAACGGCCAGCAGCTCTCGCCTTGCGGGAGSATCCGAAACGGCAGCCCAGGAGCCGCGGGGCGCTTTGAAGACGCGTGCGCGCTCCCCGCTTCCTGCGGCGGTTGTGAGAAACCCAGGCAAAGCAGATGAGTGCGGGGTTTTTTCTGCCTTGTCTATTTGTATGCAGGACAGCGAAGAATAGAAGAATCCACCCTCCTGGAAGGATATMATCTTTTAAACAAGGCACATTTGAAAATACAATAAAATTTGCGTACATTTGTTCCAGTGTAAACACACATGCTCACCAGCGGCAGATGTGGGGGTCTGAAGCAACACGCACGTGTGCAGCGAGCGCAGCGTGAGGCACCGAGCAGAGCTGCTGCTGCGTGCGCATGTTGGAAGTACTTAGTTCTGCTTTATTACCACCCCTACCCCCCCCCCCAAAAAAAAAAAGAAAAAGAAAAGAACATCTGCTAATGCATAGCTTAAAAAAAAAGCTGCAAAGGAAAGCCCACTCGCTTCACTGCAGCTGAACTCAGTGAAAAGTTCACAAAAGGGCATCCGAGCTACTCTGCGGTCAGGCTTCTGAGAGCGCYCTTGGTCCCACCCTGATGTGTGTGTGTGGCACTGCACGTTTGAGTTTATATGCAGTTATAAATTGTATGCAATAATAGCAAACGCATATTAATTTTTAATAGAAATCTGTAACTGYTCATGATGCTGAAATATGGTGTCTCTGTTGACAATTGCTATTTTTGGTGGAAACAAACCCTAAGGCCTTTGCAGTGCTTCTGTGTGTTTATAAACAGTGCTGTCTGCAAAAGAGGAAATGTGTTTTTCAGCATCTCGATGCAGTAAGTGAAGTTTTCGATTAAATCAGGGAGAAAAAATAAAGTCGATTGTTTGGACTACTGATTGCAGCAGTAGTCTATTAAATTCCCTTTTGGTCTTCTCATCTTCTAAATGCATTTAGCTACTAAGTGCACAGATACCGGGGAGCGGGAGTAATTTCAACAGAACCCCCYACTTTTTGTATGCTTGCTCCAGCAAAAGTTTTGCTGTGAAATAATGGTCTCAGAATGTGTACGGGAATGTGCTCGGTATTGTAAGTACAATGTTTTGTTCAGTTTTTCAGAAGGAAGTCCAATTTACCTTCAGTTGTTTTGTGCATATTTCCAACAGACGCCGTTTATTTTCTTGTCGTCGCTGCCCTTGCTGGGGAGCCGTGCGGGCAGCGAGCCTTTGCGAGGAGCGCGGCAGGCTGCTTGCCTACGTGTCCGAAGTGGGAGCAAGAGCTGCCTGCCTTCTCCCGACRCTTCCCCACATGGCTGGTCCCCAGYGCCAGGTTGCTTAATACTTGGCTGTTAATTGCTTTAGAAAYCATCGCTTTCAAGCTCTTGGTGGGGGATTTTTGTTTTGTATGGGGCTTGTTTGTGGATAGCAAGAAACCTTCGTGTAATTGGAGTGCTTTGGTGCCAGGTATTGCTTAGTGCTCCTGTTTGGTCTCAGGTACCTATAGCTGCCTGTTTTAATCACCTCCTGCATTTGTAGCATATTTCTCAGTGGTCTTTCCAGATTTAAAGGCATTTTTACCTCTCCCAGGAGCATGAAGGATCCTAATGGCTGTTGCTGTGGGCCTGAGGATGTCTCTCTCWTTCTTTTTCTCGTTACAGTAGTTTAAACCGGGAGCTGGTGAGGTCTGACGTGTGCTGGGGGGGACGTTTTGTGGGTGCAGCTGTTGGAGGAGGACAGGGGTGATGTGCTCACAGCCACTGCAAGTGTATTGACCAAGACCTAATAATGGAATACATCTTTTTTAGACCAAATAATTTTTATTCAGCTTTGTACCCAGCAACCCTTGGCGGGGCTGGGGTGTTGGACTGGTGGGGGTGAGGATGGTAGGACACAGTGGGAAGGGAACCTCTTTCTCCGGCTCAGCAGCAAGGTGAGTGAGCAGTTTAAGGTGGCATCGTAAAACCCGGTGACTCCTCCATAAGGTGTCTAAGCCCTCAGTGCGTGCATAGAAGGGTCTTCTGAGATAAAAGGAAAACATGTATAAATCTTTTTTCGGGCGTAGGTGAGCATTGCTTCTGACCTGGCCGGCCAGGGCTGGGTCGGAGCCATCTCCATCGAGGGTTCTCATGTCTCTATTCATTTGTCCCCAGGCAACCACGGTAGATAGACACACAGCACGTTATTTATGCATTTGATAATTAGCTGTTCTTTTGCCCCTCCGTCTTGTAGCTTTTACTTTGTTTCAATGATTTGTTCCCTTTGCCTGGAGATGAGAATTCCTCTTAGTTGTTTTTCTAGGAATTGTTTTCTCCCTCTTCCTGAAAGTCAGTCCAGAAGCTGCTGGAGACCGATACCTCTAGAGAACTTGTGACTGTTTACCAGACGCTTCAATCACTACAGCAGTCGCTGCAGGGAGTTCTTCAGTTTCTGCTGGGTCATCTGCCCAGGCCCGGCTTTTATTGTTACCCTGACAAAATTCTGCGAGACTCTCCCCCAGTGCYGGGAGCAGATGCCAATACCACGATGCTGCTGCGTTTCCTTGTGGAAAGGTTTGGATCTGGGTGCCACTGACTCCTCGCTTCTGCTCCAGCTTTATTGGAGAGGGGGGCTGGCACAYGAATACTGAATTTTTCGTGGTGTCGGTGAAGGTGAAGTTTGCAAGTACCCCATATGCATGTTACTGCGGCTGTCATTTATTAGACTATCAAGAGGGTTTGTTTTCCCAAATAACCCTCTGAATTATTCTGTATAATTAACTCATGAACTTATTTAAAATGATAACGGGGTAGGGAGGAGGAGGGGAACCATTGTGGAGCTTAGTAAACCGATAGTATTGCATCACTTTTCCCCACTGATCGCAAGGTCGTCTCCAACAGCTGTTGAGGCGTAATTAGCCAACCCAGACTTCATGGTTTGAACAATTGAAAAATTACAGGGGTCAGTGACTCGGTGTCTTAAATTTTAATAAGTACATAAAAACAAAGTGCTGAGTTATTAAAAATTAATCCTGCTAAGCGGTTGTTTAGGCTTTTTGGAGCTGGAGAGCCTGACGGTGTCCATTTGTCCACTGGGGCTGGAGGAGCGTGGGTGGTTATCTCTCTGGCCTGCGCTGATCTCCGGCAACAGTTTAATGGGAATGTTAAGTTTGATTATTAATTTAATCAAGGTCATACTTTGTTTATGCAGAAGTAGAATGAACTGTGGCCCTCTAATCCTTTCTCTCCTTGCTAGCTCAGCCTTTGTAATTCCTATAAGCTGCTCATACGAGCAGAGTTGGGATATTCACACAGTCAAGTGGATATTGTGCAAGTGTTGATTATGGTGTGCGGCTCTGTCTCTTCCTAAGTACAGAGATGTTCTATTAACAGGGAAGGTAAATCTGTCAGCATTAACATTCTAAGCCTAACTTCCCCCCCCCCCCCCTTTTGGGGCTTTGGATCCTGGTTATAAAACTTGGTTCAGAGCTTAAAGCATGGTGAGTGTGCTTTCTTCTCTCCGTGCATTCTTCAAAAAGCATTCAACCGTGGCGTTTATACAAGAACAAATTTGGGAACTTCTGGCTGCTCTGATTTTACAGCTTTGTGTGTGTGTGCCGTTCTGTGAAGCCATGAGAACGTGCTACAAAAGMAGGCGAACCCCTTCTCTGACCCACCTGGCATTGTTTTTGGAGGCAATTAAATATAAACGGCATGCAAAGCAGGGAGGATAGGTTRAGCCTGGGGGTGGGTTTGGAATGAGATGTTTATTTCCTTAAGTTGTGTCCAGGAATTCGGAAAGGAATCCAATACGAATATTTGCTTTTATTTAAACAGAAAAGTATTGGGAAGATGCATGCTATCGGATTGCCCCAGGGATAGCTAGAAAAATCATGAGGTGCATTAGACGTATAATCTGAATTTTCAGATAGCTGGAGATAGGATATTAGATCTCCTTCCTTCATCCTGAGCACAGGCCTTTGAGTTAGYCAAGGTCATTGCTGACCAGCTTTCCAGCCTGCATAACGCGACTTTTTTTATACAGCAGTTCTTAAACTTTCCTAAACAACAGGCCCAGTGAAAACTTTGGGGACCTTTTGGCCAAACTCCCCTCAGAGGAGGAGAGGGCTGGGGAGAGGGACGTCCCGTGGCTGGGAGCTGAGGCTCACGGGCCTGGTCTGCGTGACCTTGAGCCGCCCAAGTGCTGAAATCCGCACCCAGGAATATTAAGATTAAACTGACGCTGATTTTTGTGCTCTGTAATTCACTGGGCCGTAATTTATGGCTGCGACTCGCAGCTGAGCGGCGGCCGCCTGAGCGTGCTGGCGGCCGAACGTGGGGGATGGCGGGGGCGAGGCGGGGGCTCGCAGCCAGCCCCGAGGAGCCGCCCTGCTCCCCCGGGCCGGAGCCCCCGGGCACGGTGTCACCCGTCCCCCTCTGCAGCGCGCGTCCCGCCGCACAGCAGGGTCACGGGCACGGGGCCGCAGGGGCTGCGGGGTCCGCGGGTGCCCTGCCTTCAGCCTSGTTGGTAAACGCGGCGTATAACCCACCGGCATCGTGGTGCCTCCCAGCGCAAGGAACCTGYGGAGAAAAACGTTCCTGCTTTGGGGCGATACGGGGCGGCAGTGGGTCCCTCTCCAGACCTCTTTCTCCACACCGCAAATAAACTGTGTGTGGGKTTTTTTTTTTCCCCCCCAGCCCCTTAGTAAGGACTAGAGAGCAGGAGGCAGGGCTGCGCGGGGAGGGCTGTGGACCTTTCCCTCATCTGGCTGTCGCTGGCGTACGGTCGTACGGGGCGATGCTGAGGGGCGATGGCATCCCTTYGGAGGTGGCTGGCATGGACCGTCACCTCGCCCCGGCACGGCTGCTCCCCTCAGCCGCCTGCGCTGAGCTGCCTTTAACTGTCTCCCCTTTTGTAAGCAGTGAGGTGAAAGAATAGCAAGAGCCTTATTAAGATGTTTTTAGATAACGTTTGCTCAGCTGCGAGCCGGCAAAAGATTTTTCAGAGTCTATTAGGCAGCCAGTGCTATTGAATCGTAAGGTTGATTTGAAAAATTGGCACCTAATGGTTTACAACTGGAATAAATTTCCGGAAATTGGACCGCGGAGAGAAACTTCTTTCTGTGTGTGTGTGTGCAGCGTGCTGGTGAGCCCGCGCCCCTGCGAGGGGCCGCTTCTCGCTTCAATCACCGCCCGGGATTTTTCCCTTCTAATTAGGGAACGCGAGGAGTTCAGATCAGCTTCTATTCATTTCTCTGTTTTGACAAAGCTGTTTGATGGGGAGAGGATTGCTGGGGGGAGACTCTCCTCCTGGCTGGAATCTCTTTCTCCCCTTCCCTCCTCCTGCTGCGTTTTGTAAAGGCCAAAGCCTGAGAATTCCTGAAAAATTAATGGGGCCTCAATAGGTGCTTTGCATCCTCAGCTCCCCCCTCTCCTGCACCCACCACGGGTCACCGCTGAAGAGTTTGCAGCATAATAGCTGCACAGCAGCTGCTCTTTTGTATGTAAATATGACCTAAAGCGGTGTGGGGAGCCCCTTGGCCACTGTCACCCTGATGGCGTGTCTTCAGACCGGMGTGCTCCGGCTCTCTGAGACACTCCACGAGATGCCGCAAATGTCACCGGCAGCTGTGTCCCCATCCCGCTCTGTGGGTGCCACTGTCTCCTCCAGCACCAAACGTAATCGCCATGCTGCTAAATAGTTTAAAGAGCTGCCTCAGAGGAGTTGGGGGTAGGGGAAAGGTCTCTGTCTTCAGAAAACATAAAGTCTCTCTTTTTAGTGTTTGAAATATTCAGAAGCATCCTAGAGGGCTCTGAACTCCTAAGTGTCTGCCTTTTTTCCATTATAGAGAAGCCCTGTGTGGTTTTCATTACTGTTACTATTACGCTGTTTCCAGTTAGCTGGTGCTTGTTTTCCAGCCTGGCTTTAAAATGAAAGGTGCTGGGAAGGCTTCATTTTTAAGTTGGACCTGACTGTGTAAGTCTTCCTATTCTGTCTCCTTTCTGACTGTACCTCTTCCACCAGGACAGGGAGACACTTGCTTCTCTGTCACAGGTTTGGTGCTTGCTTGAGAGTGCTTAAGTTAAATCTCTCTCTCCTCTTTTCCTTGAAAACTTAAAAAGTTTCCAGTTTGCTGTAATAATTACTTGCTTCATTCAGAAAAAAAMCAGAACAACAAAAGCCCAAGCCTGAGTGCCAAACCATGTTTATCATCTTGTGCCTCTCACATCTGGGATGGGACTATGTGGACTACGGTCCTGCATCTCCTGGGCTTCCCAACCCTTGACCTTCTGGATTAACAGTGAAGGTCAAAGGCCTTCCTTTTTCCCTAAGTAGGTTGGGGTTGGTTTTATTCCCTTTGTTAGTATAACACCCCCCCAAAGGAAAAAACAAAATAAAGTGAGAAGTCTTCTCAATTTGGCAGTGTGTAAAGGCTTTTTAAAGCTAAACAAGAAAACCAATTATTTTTCTAACTGCTTTACTCCTTCAAATCTTTCACTGTAATGGAGATTTAGAATCCATCACTGTTTAGCTATTACTTCTGTGTAAACAGAGTCATGCCCTATTGCACCAAGCAAACAGTCAATTTTTTCCATTATACTTAGCTGCAAATAACAAGGGTACAGAATAGATGACCCGTTTTGGAGCATATTTTTCTCCGAGCAGCGCTCTGCGTGCCCGCGTCCCCCGAGAGGGCGAGGAAGGGTTAAGGCATTGCCCGGGCTTTGCATGGCCGTGCTCCTCCTCGCTCTGCCTGGCTTGTGCCCAGAGGAAGGGGGTGAGGGGGTTCCCCACGGTGCTGCTGTCCGGGGCAGATCCTCCACGGACCACGCAGGGCTGTGCCCGTGGTCAGGCAGGAGCAGCCGCCGGCAGGGCCAGACCCTTCTGAGCCCTTCTGCGAAGGCAAACTTGGGGGGTTAAGAGCGGCGCGGTAATCGTACCCACACCCCCCGAGCCCGAAGACGGCTCGTAGCGAAGAGCCGGACGTCCACAGGGAGCCGTCACCACGGCTGGTTGTCTCTGGTTGTCTCTGCCGTTGTCTCCATGGGGTGGGAGCTGCCGCAGGCGGGGGCCGCTGCTCCGGCGTCAAAACGCTTCCTAGAGGCGATGCCGGCGGGGTGAGCGGGGTGTGCGGGGCGCAGGCGTCCCTCCCGAGGGTTTCCCCGGCCGCCTGCGGAGCAGCTAGGGCTTGGGAGGGTTATTTTTCATTCTCCTGATAGTTGGCTACGTCTGATTTTTATTTAAATGCAGGAGACTCTTGCAGGCGATGTGTGTGTGTTGTGTGAAAGTATAGCGCGCAAATATGTAGCCAGCAGCTGTTTTTTAAAATTAAACAGACACTTGAGGTTAAAAATCCACAAGTTCAACGTTCACTTCCTTCTGTGCTATTAAGTTTGGATTGCATCCAAAAACTTGATAATTTTATTTTACGTCATTGAGTCTGTTTGTTTACATTTTGCATTTCATTCGCATTTCATTCACATTTCACTGTTAGGTTTTGCTTTCCAGCTCAGGCTTCACTACTRGGGAGCAGTGTTCGCGTTGCAAGCTTTCTGGGGGGGGGGGTGGTCCAAATAAAGAAACCTATTTTTGTTTTATGGATTTTTTTTTTAAATGCATTTTAATGAAAGCAATATTTTTGGCAGCTCTGCGGGGCCGGGCAGTACCCGCCGGGTCTGTGGCGCTCGCTGTGTGCCAGCAGCAGGGTACTGGTGYGGGTGGCTCTGGTGACTCGAAGCTGCAGAGCATCCTTGTTGCAGAGGAGGATCCAACTACCTCACAGGACCAGCTAGAAATGACAGTGGAGACTGAAATARTGAAGTGTGATAAATTAATGGAATAAAACACCGTAAGGGACTCATTAAAAAAACAGCTTTAGGAGAAGCATGTGAGGAGGATTAGAGTATGAAGGGGAACCGGCTCTGCCAAATGCCCAGGTATTTCTGGTAAAGAAAGGGAAGTGCTGATGCCTTTGCACAAGACCTCAACTTGATCACCCATCATTAAGAGAAATGAATCCTAATTGGGAAGTTACAGCAACGGGCTGTTAAGATGATTGAGGGAGAAGGGAGGAAGCTAGAAGAGTTGTTTCTCTAGTAGAACAGCGTGGGGCGATGCCTCTCCCTGGGTGTATCAGGGGTTAAACACCACGCGGAGGATTATTTGACCGAGGAGCAGAATCAACAAGAGAACCAAAGGAAGTAAGATTAATAGATTTAGCCTGGAGGTTGAAATTAAGTTTCAAACTATCGGTAAGTGAAAGGAATAACATGTACTGTTGCTTAAGACAGTGAAGGACTGTAAGATACAGGATGTCCCTTCCAGTGCTGAGTTCCCATGACTTTCGCACTTACGTTTCATTCCTCTTTTACAGTGTTCGACTTGCATGACTAAGAAAGGACTCTTTTTTTTTTTTCCCCTCTCTCTTTTTTTTCCTTTCTTTTAAAAATATTTTTTGTATAGCCTGTTCCCAATTGAGGCTTTTATTTGAGAAACAAATGCTTCTGGTTAGCTTCTGTATGGAATATGTCCAGCTTTAAACCATTGCCATGAGCAAAATTCACTGACAGCAAAAAAAATAAAAACTACCATTCCCTGAGATGGGGCACTTCTGTCTGTGGGCCAGTGGGAGTTACTTTCTTTAARGGAAAATAATATTTATATATTTTTATATTTATATAATAGATGTATGTATATATGCACACATAGACATTCGTAAACGGGCTGTGGGCTTGCCCTGAGGCGGGGGGAGCTGAGGCTCGGAGCGACTGCTGTGGCAGGCGCAGAGCAGTGCCCGGGCACGCGTGGGCCGTGCCAAGCCGAGCCATGCCGTGCCGTGCCGAGCCGTGCTGTGCCGAGCCGTGCCGAGGCCCTGCGGCCGCCTGGGCAGGGCACCCGCGGGGGGGTCTGTAAAGCCCCGCTGGCTGCAGGGAGCTGGGGAAGTACCTTGGTTTGGAAATGGGAGAATCATGTTTTTGGTAGCTGTGGTTTGCAGTTACGGGAGGGGAGGAGGCCTCTCTTCTGATAGCTGGCTGTGAGCTGCCGTGGCCGCACGGAGGGCAGCCGGCCCCGTTTGTGCCGGTGCCGGCGCGGTTTGGTCAGGGAAGCTGCAGCGCCGGCCGAGCTTCCAGGGACTGAGCGGTTCGGGGAGACGGTTTCTGTTAGTTTTCTGGTGATGTGGCCTGGTGGGTTTTTTTGTTTGTTTGTTTCTTCAACTGTCTTAGCTCAAGGGAGCACAGAGCAAACTGAATCTCGTGGGTAGTTGTGTCCTCTCACGCAAACCAGTTTTCCTCTTTTTTTTTCCTTCCTTTGGGCATGGGAAGAGCTCGCTCCAGTTTCCCTTTCATGCTTCTCCCTCGGCATAACCAGGCAGTGCCTGCAATCGCTGCTTTTGCTAACAGCATCTTGTACCAGAGAAGGGGGAAGAACTGGAGAAGTCCTTATTTAATCTACCGGATGTTGTTTCCTGCTCTCACTGATCTTGAGCAAAGCTGGGTGCTGCAGGGGAAGAGACCGGCGCAGATCCGTCCCCTTGCAGCGCCGCAGGCAGCGTGACAGCCCCGCAGAGCGGTGGCCTCAGGGAGAGGAGGTGATCCTGCGGCCAGGACTGGGGTGTCCGAGGGGTGACAAGAACTAAGGGAAGGCGGAGGAGCATCTCCTCTGGTTTGTGAATTTGCAGATCTGCTGAAAGCTCAGTGCTGGACAGCTTGTCTCTGCTGCTTCTCTCCTTCCTCCCCGCTTTTTTTTTAATTCCGGAACAACATATTGAGGGTTTTGATTTGTTTTTGTTCTTGCTTTTGTTTTTCCAAAGCCGTGAACGTGTTTTAGACAAACATAATGAAACAATTTAAAAAAATAAAAGGAATGGAAATAACCTCATATAAAGTGGCAGAAAAAAACCACTATCAGCATCATCAGCTGTGCTCATGACAAGGCATACTCTATTTCAGTGCGTCAAAGACACTTAAATTTGCTTCATCTGAGAACCCCTGTGTGGAGGCAGCGCTGCAATGCATCCGCTCCTGGTGTTGTACAAGAGGCTGTGATGATCTGGGTCTTGGGCTTTGTGTTTGTTTTGGTTTGTTTTCTTCCAGAGTTGTTCTGGTTACGATTTTATGATGGTTTCAAATCTGCCGAGCTTTTGGTATGGCATCTTAAACAGAGTTAATGTGAAAAGGAACAATAATTAAAAACCCAAACCCCGCACAAACCTCCCACCTCACTTGTGGTAGATTTTTTCCTTCACTAAATGGTTGAAAGAATTGGGCTGTGTAGGCTGCTTTGTCTTGCTTTGATTTCCAGTATATTAGCACCTCACCTGGTAGCAATGCTGGTTTTGGAAAACCTTGTTTGTTAGATGTTTGCAGTGTGGATTTTAGGCCCTTGAAAGGACGATCATTTTCTGAACTGCCTAGAGAAGCAACTGTCTTTTATCATGGTTATTGTTTGAGAGTATTAATGAACCAAAAAACATCCTGTCAGAAGAATCCTCAGCAAGATGTTTATATTTTCTTAAAAAGGGAAGCAAAATTGTTCCTTTCCTTTTTTATTAAACAATAGTGTAGGTTCAGACTCTGTTCTGGTGAGTCTTTAATTGGCACAAAAGGGCAGTTTAGCTTCATCTTAAGGAAGAGTTGTCAAACAAGCTGGAATTGTTTGCCACTCACAAACATATAGAGCTATATACTGTGATTTGCATCTTCTTTTCAGMCATTACATAGTGCAGCAAATTACTTCTTTGGCATGAAAAGAGCATCTAATGAGGACACTGCTCCATCTCTGATGCTATCCCTGCAAGAAATAGAGTCCTTAACAGAAATCTGATTTCTGGGCTGGAGATGGCCGGTTTCATACCCCGTGTGTTGTGTCTGTGTTTAGATGCCAGGTGAAGTATTTGACTTTGGTAGGTAGGTGCTCCGTGCAGCAAGAAGGAAATGAGCCAGACTGTAACGTGCTCCATATTAAATACAGCCCAGGCCTGTGGCGTGTCATTCCCTTTCCCCATCCCCTGCATCTCTGAGGACTACAAACCCCCAGATCTTGTTTTGATCAGCATGTGGATGTTCTGGAGCATCGTGAATTGAATCRAAGCAGCAAGAAGTTGGTTTTTGCAAGGGGTGGGTGTGTGTTTGCATGGTAAAGGATGCACACAGGCAGCCCTAGATTTCCCAGKGGTATGTAACCTCTTCCAGCTGCACCTGACTGCTGGTGGCTGCARAGCCTGGCGGGTCCGTGGACACTGCAGAGGGCCTCTGCTCTGCAAGCCTTGACACTGCTGGTCAGAAACGCGTGGTCTTTTAATGTGTGGTTTGCTTTGTGCCCCAGCTTGAAAATAGGCTGYGATCAAATACACAAGTAACTAAACTGGAAACCCTTTTTAAAATTCTCTCTATTTGTTAAGAGAAAAGAAGACTAATRAGAAGTCTTGTGCTGCAGCAGTAGGAGGTTTCTCCTCCAGGAATGGACAAAGCCCTCGGAGGGGCAGAAGGAAGCCATGAAATGGGCTGTGCTGTCCTGTCCTCCTCCCCAAAGAGAGGGTCCTGGGGAAGCTCTGCAGGCTGAACAGCACTGTCATGGGCGATGGTACAAATACCCACCTAGGCCTGTGGGTGATTGCACAAGTCTTGCTTGGCCTGAAGTGTGCAGTGTAAATGCTGGCTAAAACCCGTCAGAAACCGAGGCAGTCTTCTCCACCAAGTTGTTAATTTAACCTTTTATTCTAATCTCTTTTGTTGCACTGACGATTTAGTAAAAGCCCAAGCGGAGAGGGGAGTGCTGCTGTCCTTTACAGGTCAGGACCAGCATTGCYGCTGTGGCGTTAGGAGGTAAAAGCCGAGGATGCTGGAGAGGAAGGGCAGAGCGTGCTGGTGGCAGAGTCGAGCGGGGACACGGCGCGTCTGGAGGAGAGCCCTGGGAAGGTGAAGAGGGGCTGTGGTTAAGTGGCCACTCCATGGCAGTCTGTTTTCCTCCACGCTGAACGTGCACGCTGGTACTTTTCAGAATAATTGCCGAGACTTCTCCATTGCCCGGGGATTTCTTTTCCATTTTGGTCGGTGGAACGCAGGGCGTACTGCAGGCCAGGCTACGGGAGCCTAATTAGAGCGATGCCGTCAGCACGGGTCTGTGTTTGGTAATTGGCACCGCGCGGGTCTCGCGGGCAGCCCCTTCTGCAGCCTGCCTGGCCTTTTGCGAGCGTTGCGTGTTCCATTTGCAGCACGGCGCTAGCCACCCCACGTCCCTGCGTGTCCTCCGGCGTGGCACTGAGCGGAGTGAAGGCTGGCAGTTAGCGGCTCCTGGAAGAAGCTATAAAACCTGAACAGTTGGCCATTTACTGCAAACAATGCGCCAGCATGTCTTAACCTTTAGGTTAGCTGGTAACAGCAGAGATCTGTCCTTTTGCTTTCATTGAAGTGCGCAGCAACCTTTTAACAGCAGAGGAGCTGCAGCGACTCTTCCAGAGCGCGTGTCTGATGCCGCTTATTGATTCAGGGGGAAGGGGGCACCCACTGTGAGTTCAGCTTCTGCTGCTTTATAGCACGGAATTAAAACTTCCTGGCAGAATAATGAAGGGTTTGACCTGAGCCCTCTCCACGCCCATGCTCACGGCTTGAGTGCGTGTCCCCAGGCGCTGCTCTCCKCCCGGGACGTCCCCGTGCCGCGTGGGTGCTCTGTGGGCTGCGGGGAGGGCTCGGCGGGGGAGCAGCACTTTAGTCCTGACCACCGAGCCACTGCGCGCTCTGCTCCTGGTGAAAGCTGTGTTAAACACTCGCGGAAGCCATCAGCAAAAAATACCCCTCTTTAAAGGAGGCAGGTGTTTTAATAGCAGTGGTTGAGAATTTTGCTTGAAAAACCTGAAGGGAAGTGATTTTGTGAAAGCTCTCAATGGTTGTGTTATGATGGTGGTGCTCGGTGGGCTCCAGGCTTGTCGCCGTGGGGCTCCTCTGGGTGATAGACCATCAGCGTGTSCTGTGCTGAGAGCAAACCCTTAATTCAGATTTAAGCTAAACAGTGGGAGTGGGTAAGGTTTGTTATTCCTCCATTATTTTCTTAGAAAAATAATTAAGCTAARATCCATTTTATTTTCTGGTCTTAGGAAGATGTGAAACCTTTCCTAAAGGAACTGCCTTTGTCCTGAATAACCGTGGACCTTTCTGGTCAATGGCTAATGCTGGGGGGATCGGGGGGCTGGCAGAGCTGGGCTGGGGGTGAGGGGAGCACTGAGCGTTTTAGGGCCAGTCTCCCAGCCGTAAAACATCAAGGCGAGCTGCCAACATTGCAGGAGTATGGGGTAATGTGATTAACGTTCGTGAAGTGCTCAGAAGTGTCTGTGGCGAATGCTCTGGTCCCATTACACTGCTGAATTCCTTCAGCTATTTTTTTTTGCCAGCAGCAGGTTGTCTCTGACAGCCTGAGCCCTGGTTCCYGATGCCGGCAGGAGCGCTGTCATGCCCGCCACGCGATCCGGGGGGATCGGAACCGAGCAGGGAGCTTTGTTTGGATGGCGACAGCTTTTAGGTCTTGGGTTTCATTTCGTTGTTGTTAYTGTTGTTTTCCAAATTCCCTTCCAATCCATCTGCTCTCCTGACATCCTTTTTATGTTGTTCGGAAGACAGGGAAGCAGTTGCATTGTGAGTGCGGTCAGGTCAAACTCCTCACTTTTATCTTTGCTCTCTTGTAGGTGATGGGTATTTGGGGAATAAAACGCTAAGAGCAGGGTTTAACAGGCCTTTGTTTGCTATTGTCCAGCTGTGCTTGAGACRGCAACAGGGATGGGGAACAATAAACAGTGAAAGGAAGTAGAGATCTTAAACAGAACTGTTTCTTTTCTTCCTATTCCGGTGTTCCTGGAATCTGACACATTTTGCTTTTTAGTCCCAACTATATTAGTAAAAATACCGCAAGGCAAGGTGCATTCAGTACAGCTCAGAGCAATTGTGATTTTGGCTGTTGCTTAATTTTTTTATGCATATATCTCCATTGATGTRTATGTGTGTTTATGGGGGGTGTCTGTATGTTCTGAAGCTGAAATGGAAGTAATTATATTCAATGACTAACCCTCCTCATGTCAATGTATTTACCACCTAATCCCCCATGGTCCCTTGGGCCGCACTGGTTTAGCCTGGGCTTTTGGGAGCAGCATGCTGGAAGGGGCTTCAGAGCGAAGTTTCTTGCCATCTGAGGCATCCTGCTCGTGCGGCCTTTCCAGAACTCCTGGAGTACTGCCCTCGAAGGTGTTGGCTTTTCGTACCCTCCCTAGTACTGTTGAGAGCTTGTTTGACACCTTGCTGCTATGRTGGCTAGAAACCCACCAAATTTATCACCGAAATTTATTTGTGGCTGGTTTATACCCACTTTGTTCACTTGCAGCTCTGTGGGAATCCGGACACCTTCCTGTCTGAGGCTTCTCTGAAAATCCTATCGCCGAGTCATGCAGCAAATGCCCAAGTCTTCACTTTTTCCTACTTGCCACTAGTTAAACCTGTGTTGACMCTGATGTGAAAGGTTTGCCTGTTGGTTTAATGTTATTTGTAAGGATGTGTGCAAGAAGACTTCACTGTCTCAGGTCACCGTTTTGAATTTCCCCCCCCTAGTTTTTATCATTTGGTCTCTCACATTTTTGTGGGCTGTTTTCTCAGTCCCTGCTCCGGCCCCTTTCTTTTCCCCGTGGCAGGGTGACTAATTTACACTGTTGGTCAGAAAATGAAGGAACCTGGCAGAGAGCAGCACTGGTTGGCCAGTTTTGTTGTATGAGCCAGCTTTTAGTCTTTTACATATTGCACACTGGAATAAATCTTTCCCAGTTAAACCCTCCTCCGCGGAAGCTTTAGTCTCTTGTTTTGCTCTGCCGAGCGCTCGTGAGCATCCCCAGGTGCGAGGCAGCCGAGGGAGGCCGGGGGTTGCAGCCSCTGGTTCTTGCCCCGTTGGCTCCAGCTCGCATTCAGAAGCCCAGGGCTCCTGTGTAATAAAACTTCCTCRCTGTTTTTGTTTCAGATCATAAATACCGAGTAATATTGTGCTATCYCTTTCTTTCATCTTTTTTTAAAATTTAATCTCCGAGTGGTTTGCCTGTTAGATGACTGCGGGCTCGCGGGACCCGGTGTTTATGGCTGGGTTGGTGGCACCGAGCCCCGCCGGCCGGGGGGCCCTGCTTTGGCTGTGCCGGGCTGTGGGGTACCGGGCACTCGGGACAAGTTTTAAGGAGRTGCAGGTGAGGCCAGGCTCTGAGGGGGGGGTGTTTGTCTCCCCCCGTCCTCTCTGGGCTTCGTGCCCACCCCTCCTCRTGGGAAGTTCTCTGAATCTCCCTTCGAAAATCTCCACCTACTTCAGAAACACTGTTTTTAATAGCTGCACTGTTCTTAATTTTTAAACCCCGAGAGTAGCTCTCCGGTAGGAATAGAAACTGAAAAACAAAGCAATCAAAGGAAAGCTGTCCTACTCTCTGGGCATGTTTGGTTAGCGGCATCTCAGGGGGATGCTGAATCTAGTTCTTTAAACCGATGCCTCTCCGCGGTGTGAAAGGCTGCAAAGTTGCAGCCCGCAGCATCTCTCAAACTCATCTGTGGCTTGTAATGTATATCGAATGGAGATATCCGTTCTGCTGAAGACTATATAACAAAAATAATCTAACCTATTCCACCCAAATAAATAAGTCTGAAAATAAATCTCTCSTCGTACTGTCTTTATAAATATCTTTTAAATTGAGTATGAGTGACAAGATGTGGTTGAGTCACTAGAAGAGCATCTCTGATAGTGTTGGAGAAGCCTTTTCAGATAYATTTTATACCCCAATTGTCATTGCAGCCGTACGTACCCTAGCCACCTGCGTTGCCCTTCGCTGCCTGCAGGTTTTAAAATGGCAATTGGTAGATTGAAGACGGAGATACTTGTGAATGCTGCTGGGGGCTTCCTTGATTGGGCCTGAATAGCTGGGAAGGGAAAAACATCTCCCTGCGAGGGAGGGGAAGGGGAGCTGGCACCGCTCCTCGGAGGCCACCTCCCCGTGCCCCCGTCACAGGCAGCCGGGGGGCCGGGGGGCACCGACCCGCGGTGAACGCGGGGACTGGCAAATGGGGCTGCGCGTCCCTCGCCCCGGAGCGGGGAGTCTGTGTGTGCTTATTAGATTTTCAAATGTTATTTACCTTGATTGCAGCCTTTTTACAAAAGGAGTTAAGACATGGATATAAAAGATAATAGAACTATAAATTGCRAGACAGGTTCTTAGGAAATCAGTAAATTATTCATTTAACAGTTCTGTGCGTGCTAATTTCGTGTTGCTATGGTATCTCAAAATGGAGGAGGGAGGTCAGTCTGCAAAACACGGGCCTCGCACAAAACGCGCGGATCTTTGTGGAAGACAGATAACGCATTGCACACAACCTTCAGCCGAATGATAAATGGCCTCTTTATCTGGCGTTGTCCAGGGAGATCCAAGGCAGACAACTGAAAGAGATGTTTCACACTAGCTAACGTTTTTTGGAATTAGACCAAAAATCACACATTTCAGTCTTGAAATCTGTTTAAGTATGCATTGTCCTAGTGGCATCTCTTCTCGGTCTGTCTCTGGAGATAGACAAATCACAACAGTCTGAARGCTAACTTTTGGGGCTGCTTTCATGCTTACGTCTTACTGCTCTGCTATTTCTGAAGGCCAGCGAAAGCTACTTGTGGAAAATGGATTTTCTTCCAGCTGCTGTTTTTAGGAAGGGGGCATTGTTTTCTCTTGGGTTTGGGAGTGTTTTGGAATAATTTATTAATGGACAGAAGAAATGCTGTGTTCCTGCTAATCCGCAGAAGTTTGCCTATATTGCTTTATTACCCTCATTGTGTAGGCAGCGCTGGTGGCAATGGCTTGCTCATTCGGGGGGTGGGATGGATGCTCAAGTGTCCAATACAGATGTCAGCCTTTCAAGCCCATTAAACCTGCAGGCAAAACAGCAGGACTGGTGGGRTTGTGTAGGGTGGTAATAGGAAGGGATCTCTTCTAATGTGGATTGTATCTTTTGTTTTGTGTTTGATAGCTGTTACTGGAGGCATTTGCCACAGGAAGATGCTCCTATGGTCAGGGGATAGCGCTTTTGTCTGCGAGCTTTCTGCCAAGCTGCCAGGGTCTGTTCTGAGGGTTCTCTGTTTAATTCTTGCGTTGTTGGACACCTGCATCTTCGCTCCTCGGGCGTTTCCGAGGCGCTCAGACTGATGACGCCTTTGTCCAGTGGACGGCRATGCTTTGCTCGGGCAGCTGAGCCAGCCGGGAGAGGGCTGGCACCCTGAGCGGGTGGGAGGGGACAGGTACCAAACTGGTCTGTGTGAGGGCAAAGTATAAAACACTTAAAAATGTGACTGCAACTCCGTTCCATTGCAAAACCAATGTTTCTAAAAAATGTGAGTCTTTTGAGCTATCTTGGGTACAGCAGCCAGGCAAGATGAGTTTTATACTGTGATGGTGTCTTAACAAAAATCCTGCGTGTTTCCTAGACAAATGGGACGTAAGACAGAGCAAATCCACCAGGG
This sequence comes from Oceanodroma leucorhoa, assembly GCA_030449065.1. Lineage (NCBI taxonomy): Eukaryota > Metazoa > Chordata > Aves > Procellariiformes > Oceanodroma > Oceanodroma leucorhoa. Next base: position 3,890,296 of record JASVER010000089.1, on the reverse strand, counting down.
TCATAAAACTATCCAGGTATATTCAGTCAGAGAGCGAGGACTCCAGACTGGAATCTTCCYTTTCCCTGCTGCCTCCGCACGCCGAACAAGCTCCCAGCCATCTCTAAGCACGCTGAAGCAAATCTGGGAGACTTCAGTACAAATAAATGACCAGAAGCCTGTAAGGCTGCATTACCCAGAGGGAAACAACAACTGTTCCACGACAGTGGTATCTTTTCCGCTGTGCTTGGTTAATTGAGCCCACTGTGAATGTTCGGGAGCACGGGTAGCTAATTTTTTTTCCCCGAGATACCAAATGCACAGAATATTTGTGTGCATATGGGGAGGTATTTGTGGTCTTTTGCACTGAATAGTCTTAAGTCTTCCTGCTGGCACACGTGCTAACTGCTGCTGCACTTCAGGTAAGAAGATAATGATCACATCATTAAGACACTACTAAAGCTGGCATTACTTGTTAGGTCAACATATCGATCTTGACATTACGCTGCAAGATTTTTTTTAGATAATGCCTGTCCATCCTGCCTCTTGCTCGAGGAGGAAAGAAGAGAGAGAGAGGAGATGCAAAACTAAAAGCAACTTGACACAGATCTTTTCCCCAAAATAAAAGCACTTTGCTCCTTAAAAGATTTGTTCTGCTGCAAAGGCTCCTGCCTTGTTGCTGCTGATTGGATTACTGGCAGATTTCCTTTAAGTCGATAGAAATCCCGAGGGAGTTGCTGGGCTYGTGGACGGATAATTTGGTCATTCTAAAAAAAGACTCTCCTTTAGCCTTTTGTGTTCGGGTGCACGGTGCCTTCCCGGAGACAGATGTGGCCCCTGCAGCCGGCGGGTTGGAGGGAGGCTGTRCCGAACTGCCTTGGGGTCTGGCCCCCGGGCCCACGGGAGACCCCGCGCCRCTGCCTGGCCACGGCCCCGCCGGCGCGGGTTGGGGCTCAGAGCTCCCGTGATTTCAAGGCATCGGTGGGTGGGCGTTTGCGGMGTGGTGCCGGTTTACACCCACTGCAGATGGTGCCCGAAGAGCTGCGGGCGAGCGCAGCGTCTTGGCCGGTATCCTTTCCCCTGGAGCCCAGAGGCTGCCGCCGGACTCGGGGCACCCCGCGGGGGGGCTGCGTCTGCCGTCACGTCGGGCTTTGCTGCTGGTGCGTGAGCCGCGGGTGCCGCAGCCACGGGCACCTGGAGGGCGGCTGGTTATTGACCCCCCGCAAGGAAATGATCCATCAGTTAGCTCCCTGGAGAACCTGACTGTGACTGTACAGCTTGCCTTTGAAGCTTGGTGTATGTTTGCATGGCGCCTATATTCTGGGCATATTAGAAATCTTGGAAATACCCTTCCTATCTTGCTGCAGAAAAAAACACCTCTCACTTTTTGATACATTTCTGCTTGTCTTGTTATCTCTTCTGTATTGAAGCTGTCCAAGTCAGTTTTTCTCATTTCACTGGGTTCTTTTTATAGCATGCTACTTAAAGGCATTTTGTAAAAATAGCAGTAATTTTGCTTTATATATGTGTATGTGTGTTTTATATCACTAAAGCTTTATTTGGTACTTTAATCTGAGCTTACTGACTGCACTTTTAAGGACTTTTAAATCGAAAGTGATCGTTCAAAAATGCATGATGTTTTTTAGTCTCTTGACTTCCAGAGAAGCAGTGCTTACACCCGTGCTGAGCTGGTGTAGTATCCCTCTCTAAATATGTTTCATTAAGAATGGTCCATATGGTGTGTCAGGGAGAAGGGGAATGCAGAGCAGAACCTGTGCCTGCCAAAGAAAACTGTTTTGATCTAATGTTCAGCATAGTACAACTTCGGGGGAAAAAAAATAAACATTGTCAGATGGGTGCTGCCAAATTTCACAATTTAACAAGAATTTCAGGCTGTTCAGTGATTTTTTTTTTTGTTCTGAATACTCCAGTTTCTGGAGTCTTGTGATTTACACAAGACTGTTCATTTTCATTTTTAAAACGTGTTGTACAAAACAGCCTTAAAATATGGAACCAGGAAGCTCTAGTGTCAGCAGGTTAATAAAATCCTCAACTGTATTATATTTAAAATCTGGTGCCTTTTTAAGTGGATCTCCTGATTTGGAGATGGTGGGTTGCGGAACGTCAAACTCCGTGTGAAATAGGAACAGGGAGAAAGGTAACTTCTCGGGAGTATTAGGTATATTTTTTTATTTTGATCATTTCCAAGGTAAATCCGTCTGACTTGTTCTCCCATTCTCTTTGAGCAGCACTGCTTTCGCATGCTGCTTCTGATTTCCCAGTAAAAGCAGTTAATGAGCTGTGCCGGTGCTGGTGGCAGGGACACACTGGGACGTCTCTGCCCGGAGGTGTGCGCTGGTGTTCCTCCGAGGGTCCTGTGGAAATACAGGACGAGAGTTGCTGTTTTGCTCTGTTACTTTTGGCCAAACAAAACCAAGTTGCGGCATCTCTGCAGCCCTTTGAATCTGCGCTGGTGCTCTGGACAGGTGAAAGTTCGCTGTGGTCCTCAAAGAGCCTCGGTCCCATCTCCGTACTTCCCATCAGTCTTCCATGCTCATTTCTTTCAAGGTGGGACAAATTAAAATGCCGGAGTTTGAGAAATGAGCCGCTTTCCCTTCCRCACCCAGCCCTGCCTGAGCCCCAGCCCTTACTGACCCTTCCTGCTCGGTGGTGGCGGACGCTGCGTCTTCAGGAGTAAACCCAAAATTTTCTCATGGTYTCCTTTAGTCTCATTTGAACTCACCTTTATATAGTGAAGTTTTCCAAGTTTGTCTAAGGTTAATTCACACCAATAAACAGAACCTCCTGTCACTAAAACGTACAGCATTTTATACCTTTTGGGCTTACTCCGGGAAACGTTTGGAAGATGCCACCTAATTAGAGTCTGGGGAGCTGAAGGAGCTGTTTTTGAGTTTCTGACACTCGAGACAGATGTGGTTTTGATCCTTATGATCTCCCTGGGGGCCCAATGTGTAGATCTAGAAAGTCTGCAAATGCTGTATCAAACAAGAGGAGGTCAGTGACAAACGGGAGGTGGGAGGGTGCCTGCAGAGAGGGGTGCGGGTGAGAAAGCTTCACTTCTGCTTTGCTAAGGAAAGGTCTTGGAGAGCCTCCTGCCGAAAGAGATGATCAGAGTCGTTCAGTAATTTTAAACTCTGACCCTCCTGGTTTAATTTGACCTTCGGAGCGATGAAACGGGCCTGCCTCTTTAAAACAAACTGGTGTGTCTAGTACCGGGGAGCGCCAGCACCAGACCTGAAAAGATGGAGCCATTCGTAATAACTCTGTACGTCGGTCCCTGGAATCAGCTTTTTTTGCAGTAATTTGCTGGAGAGACAGTTAATCCAGAATAACTTAAAAAATAATAGGAAATAATGTTTCCATAGGTGGCGGTGATGCAAAGTTGAGAGAAGCTGAAAGGGCTGTATCCTGATGGACAGCAGCTTTGGTTACTTTAACACGGCGTTTTGCAGAGCTCCGCAGAGCTCCTCATGCGGAGAAATGTAGGATCTCACACAGGCTGTTGGTAAGCTTAATGTAAAATACGGGGTCTATTTTTATGGCATTACAAAATGACCCTTTCTGGTAGTTAAGTGTTATAAGTCAGTAACAAGTAAATAACGTAAAATATTTATTTCCATTACCCATATTCTCCTGGCATTAAAGTGCTGGGAAAGCCCTCGGGGGGCGACGGGGAGTGCGCAGGAAGGAAAACCGTCATGTTTCCTTGAGTTTTGGTAGCGTTTTGGCTAATCATTATAAAAATTCCTCGCAAGAGTCTCCCAAGGTCTCACTGAGCAGGGCTGGAGGAAGGGAGCGATGAGGGGAGGGAGCCCTTGCTGAGTGTTACAGAAAAGGCCAAACAAACGGGCACCTCTGGGAGGAGGAATCACCGAGTCCTGCACAAGCTCCGCACGGCCGGGGCAGTTTGACTTCTGGCCCTGGTTTGTCTTCTGACCTGGAATGAGCCACGGCTCTCACTTTCCCCCTCCCTACTTTTTTTTGCTCCTATCCATTTTTTTTTCTTGTTGGGTTAGCTTTGGATTTACTGTATTGAAGCAAATTTTACAGGAACAAAATGGGGAAGATTGCAGTAGAAAAGGAGCAGAATATGAGAGTAAGGAGGAGTTGAAAGGGCCCGTGTCCTACAGCTGAACAGCAAGGTTAAAATCTGGCCACTTTCAGCCYGCTGTGGATTTAGTTGCGAGATCAGCGCTGTAACCCTACTTATGGAAGGGGTATAAATCTCATTTCTCGAGGCACTTAAAACTGGGTTAGCAAAAGCGCGAGCAAAACACAGTAGAGAACAGTCTTGCCTCAGTCTCGCGGGGGTGGGACAGATCCCTCCRCTTTCTCTTGAAAACATTTCCCAGCTTGCAGCCAGCACTTGAAAATGCACTATTATAAATCTGTGAATCTTTTCATTTCTTGTTTCCAGGTTMCTTTCCTTTCTTTTTCTTTTCCTTTTTCTTTTTTTTTTCCCTTTGCCTATTTTAAGCGTTGGCTACAAAATGAATGCTCTGCTTACTACAGTCCTTTATCACGTAATGTTTTCAGCAGACACTCCAGAATTAAATATGTACAATTTCCATAATACTGATTATCCCTGTTTAAGTGCTGTTTTAGAGGGTATTCATTTCGGTGGCAGTAACAGCCGCCGCACTTAGCACCACCAGCCCAGTTTTCCCTCCGTGCCTGGGACTCGGGTTTGGGGTGAGCCCGGGTTTGCCCCGAGTTGCCCACCGCCGCCTTCGGCCCCGCCGCGCCGGCTGGAAACGCATCGCGGTGCTGCAGGCAGCCGGGGACGTCCGGGCGAGGGGCTGGCGCGTGGTTTGAAGAAGGCTGCCTCTGTCACTTTTGATATCTTCTGGCTTTTGTATGCAGAAACACAAAGCACAATTAGAATGCAGTTATATATCCTCATAGTTATTAAAGCTTGGATTAACATGACATAAAGTTTTGTCTGGGGAGCCTTTTGCTATGGCTCAGGGAGCATTTTTGTGTGACAGTAATAGGCTACAGTTAATATACTTGAATGATACCAGAATCTGTGTAATAAGACAGAACAAAGGGGGTTTATTTGAAGCTGAATTACAAAGGTGGAATTATCATTGTGAACAATCCACTGAGATCGCAGCTTAATTATTGTATCTTGCGTTATTTCGGCATAATAAAGTGTAGTCAGTGAAGCAAAGTTAAAAAAAATACATATACACATCTCAGAAGGACATCTTGTCAGTCATGTGGGATTGATGGGTGGACCTGTCACCTTATTCTTAACACCAAAATCCTCTCTCTGCCCATTTTTGCAGTTTGTTTGATTTACCGAGCCTGTTTGCCATGATTCAGGAGTCTCTTGTAACGTTTCTAGGAGAGATTCATCACTGGGACATAATCCATTCAAATAGCTTTTGGGCAAGAAATAAAAAGTGTTTTGACGCCAAGAGATTTCAAACGAAACGCTCAAAGGCAGCTGTTGGGCCCTGTAGAGGAGGAGGAGGGAGGGCTTTATTGTTCTCCAGGGCTTAGGGGAGAAAGAGGAATGAAAAGGTGGGAGCTTCCTCTCGAATCCCGTTTTCCCGGCCGTGGGCGAGTGCGCGCGGGTCTCTGCCGCGCGGTGCGACGCGCACCCTCCGCTCCCCGGCCCTTCCCTGGGGATGGGTGTGCTGGGGGCCGGGGGCTCSGGGAAGCGGGGAGGAAGGGGGGATGTACCCGGGCACGTGTGGGCACGTGTGTGTGTGCCCACGCACAGGGACGAGGCGGGTGGAAACGGCAGCTTTGGAAAACGCTTGCAAGTACACATTGGTTTGGAAGACTCTTGCAAATACACGTCGTTTCTGTCAACAGCAAAAATAAGTCATCCTTTYTAAAAAAAATAAATCAGACCAAAGTGTGAAAAGTAAGCAATGTGTTTTGCATTAAACCCCCGTGTAATACAATTTCAGTAAACAGGGGGCCTTGTTTTGTGGGTAGAAGAGGGGGTTTTGGTTAAGGTGTTTGGGTTCTTTCTGGTTTCACCCCTGGTCAGCGGGACAGGTTGAGGCAGCGTCACCCGAACGTGCTCAGCCCCCCCCCCCCGGAGGAGGGGGCTGCGGAGCTCCTCCGCGTCCCCGGGGGAAACACGCCGCGGAAGCGCACCTTACGGCAACGGTTGTGTCGGGCTGTGCTGAGGGAGGATGGCGTCCGCGGCCAGATGCTGCTTTAGTGCCTGAAATTGKCTTTCCCTGGTGATGGGGTGCTCCTGCTCAGCCTGTGCCTGTTCCTGACCCTGCCCGCAGCCCCCCRTGGTGCCTGCCCCCGAAACCTGGGCTCGGCGGCTGCTTGGCCGTTTTCACATGCAGGGCGTTATTCAACCATCTTGCATCTGTACTGAAAGTTAACCCTCTGCCTCTGCCTTGAATCCCCATTATATGGATAATAAGGGTGGAGGAGGATCCTTTTTTTAATTTTCATTTATAAACTGAACAAAATTATTTCTTTTTCACAGAAATCAGTTTGATGATTTAAGTAGCTGTGGGAGATTGTATGGCTTCAATGTCATTTTAAACAAAAAAACCCTCGCAACATAAAACATTGGTTTTTCTGCAGTAGGCTTTAAAAGAGTAGTAACGTAGTTCCAGAAATCTGGGTACGGTGATTATGCCTGTAATCCCCGTGCTGGCCAGGGGTAATTAAAAATTGCAGCTGAACCTTGGTTTCAAATGACCGGGTGAGGCTCTGTCAAGCTGATGAGAGCTTGCGTTGTTGACACGTGTAAAACTCAATTTACCCACCAATAACTGCAGTTCGTGGGCATTAAATCTCTCTCCAAACAATATGACACTGGGGCACAGCGGGATGCGCTCGCGTTCGAGGGGCTCGGAGAGGGGCACGCCGATCGGCTGGGGTGTGAGAGGAGCTGTGCCGAGCCGCAGCCAGCGCTGCTAATTGCTTTCTTTTTAATATTATATTCAGCCTTAATAGCCTGTTCTCCTGGTGGATTGCCTTTCCCAGCATTTATTACAGCACGCTTAGGAGCCTGACCGGAGAGTGGGAAGAGGCGGAGCTGAAGGGAATAAAATCAAGGTGGTACTTTAAAAATCCATCCCGACAGCCCAAACTAATGTTCCAGTCTGAGCTCCCTGATTGAGCTGAAATTAAAGGAGGCCAGGCTGCAGCGAGCGTCCCGAGCTCTTGAGTGATCAAAATGGCATTTCATGCCCGGTGCTCCTCATTTTGTAAAACACTCGGGACAGCGAGCAGGCTGGGCGGCGGGTTATTGATGGGCGATTGGCGGCGGTGATTACCGCCAAAGGTTACTGGTAACGATGCTYTTCTGCGGTGAACAGACGTAAAAGACGCATTCCCGCAAGCGGCTTTGGGCTTCTGTCTTCTCATCAAGGCTTGCTGGCGTATTTTAAAAGAGGTAAAGGACGAGTCTGAACCGCAAGCAACAGAAACAGAGCTAGTGCTTCGTTTGTGTTTCTTCTCCTCTCTTGGAGGCGGGCGACGTGCCGTAGTGCAGGGGTGTGCGCGGGGCTGTAAGTCCAGGGAATTCCGTGCTCCCAGCTCTGGCTGTTCCAGTGCCAGGGCAGAGCTCTTGTCTTTTCAAGCAGATTGTGAAAGCAAATCCAGGGACTTRTCTTCTCCTGGTTTTATTGCTAATTTGTGGCACCGGGAGAGTCACTTTTGCCTTCTGTGCATCGGTGCTGTGAGCTGCTGGAGCCGGCAGCGTGTCTCTGCGAGGAGCGGTGAGGCTCTGACCCGAGGTACAGCCTTAAAAAAAAAGTCATAAATCATCAGTGTCATGAGTTTGGTCTGAGTGCAGTTCTCTGAGCCCCCACCTCGTCCGCAGCCTGCGCAGGGGTCAAGGCCTTGGAGCTCGCCCAGCTGCCTTCCGCTGTGACGCCCGGGGGTGGAGGGGGGACGTGGACCCCCGAGCCGGCAATTCGGCACCTTTCTTGGGCGCAGCAGCTGTAACAACACTTGTTACAGCAAGGGTCTGGRTTGCGAGCGTTTTTTTCCATAAATTAAAAAATCCCTAAATGTAGAGATATAAGCTATGTTTGATTTGGGGTTGAAGGACAAGGGAGGAGAGAGTTCTGCTTAGAAGAAATAGCCCTGGAAAAAATATTCTTTAATATGCAAGTCAGTATAAGAAAAGAACAATAAAAGGAAAAAGGATTTAGCAGGAAATAAAATGAAACTTTTTTTCATTACAGTCAAGGGAAACTTAGATGAGTTTTTCTTTGCTAATAAAGTACACTGCTTCATTTTGCAGCTGAGCCTTTTGCTGAAGCTGACTGTGGCAATTGTTCATACTTTTTTTTTTTTTTTTTTAAACTCTGGGCAATAAAAAAGCCCTTCATGCATCAGGAAACATAGTAATGCAATACTTGTCTTATCTTCACACTTATTCAGCAGGTATTTACAAAAGGGCGGCAGGAARCTCTTTAAACTTGATCCTGTTACTTTGCTCAGGATGTCTCTTAATCAGATCTGTTTACCTGTGTCCGTCCTACACTGGAATTATACTGTAAAGGCATCTGTAAAAAAAAACCCTTGGTTTCTTGTGAATAGAGTTTTTCTCAATATGCTCTATAACAGGCAAGGCTCTAAGCTAGKTTTTGCTGTATGGCTTAAGGGCACTGACTGAAAACCTATAGGTTATTATGGTCCGTTTAGTGGGTAAGATAGACCTATGCTTTAATGCTGTGTGTTTATACTCTGCAATGTGATAGAGGTGTGTGATTAGGTTATTTCTCTGTAGGTTTTGTCACTGGGTGAACGGGAACTTCTTTTCTGCTCAGAGTAGCGTGATAATGCAGGGAGGCAGCGAATCGAGGTGTGCTGTCCGGTGGGTCCCTTCGGTCTTGGCTCCAGAAAGCACTTACAAGGAAAATGTGAAAATGCCGTTTTTGTCTTCAGAAACCACGTCTTGGAAGGACTTAATTGGACTTAACCGTGTGCTTGAAATTGAGCCACACTTAATAGTATTTTCCATTTTTTAGGGGTTGTTCCTGAAATGGTCAATGTGTGTTTCGGAGTCCGATGTGTTGTACTTCGGTGTTCAGAGAGATGGTTTCTGATGCTCTTTCTGGCATGTGGCTTTTAATGGTCTCTCTGCATCTCATTATTTGGCATGTTTGTTTCTAGTAAACAAACCAGCTGCTCGCGTTTTAGTGTTGTGTCAATAGGGAAAATGCTGGGTTTGGAAAGAAAAGACTTTACCCTGTACGTAGCACACTTCATCCGAGGACCTGCAAGCGCTCCACAAATATTTGAAGCTCCTTCTCCGCTGAGGGAGGTTGGAGCCTTCTTTGTTCCGGGTGTTGCTGGGACCGGCTCCCAYGTGGAGCCCCGGAGGAGCTGGACCCTGCCCGAAGCCCGAGGGCTGGGGGGGGAGCTGGAGCCTGCTCCCACCGGTGTAAGCTCCTCGTCGTGTGCCGTGGCCAACAGCCTGAACGCCCGCTGTCGTGTCTGGAGAGTCGGACTCGAGCTCCTGGGCGTCGGGGGGAGCAGGCGGAGGCTTCTGTCCGGGGGTGTTTGCTGCATGGTTTGGTGGTGGCCCAAAACCGTCCCTTGCATAATTTTGATGGGTTGTCACTGTGCACTAACATTCCTTTTTTTCAGGAAAAGCACTAGTTCAGACATTCTCTGCCTGCCTGTACGGAGCGCCAAGGTGGGGTGGTGGGTTGGGTAGAGGGGCTGCTGGGGGCTTGAGCAGGAGGGTGGCACTCTCGGAGGGGATTAGGTCCAAGCCAGCTTGGGCTTTCACTGGCTCCRCAGCTGTAAAACCTGAGTTTCTTGTATGGAAAATGCCTTGTGCCCTCCCRGCCTGGGAGCCGCTCCCTGCGGCTGCAGCAAAGCAAGCAGAGATAGGCAGAGTTTGAACTGATGCTGTAATTAAATTAAATGACAATCTCCCTGTTGCTGCAGCCCAGAAAGGAAGACAGATGTTTAAATGTGTTGACTTTTCAGGTAGTGGTATTGCTCAGTGTGGCAAAATCCCATCCGGAGAGAAAGGGGGATGCRAGCGATGGCTGCCCATGTGCGCACGTGCGCGTTCACCGGGAGCTGCCTCTCCTCCGGCCGGAGTTGTAAGTGCCCTGTGGTTTCCAAAATCTGCGCCAGCCAGGCCTAATGGGCAGCACCTCTTAAGTATTGTTTGGAAAAGAAAACAGATTGCAACTTTGCAGTGCTAATATGCAAACGAGCACTGCGAAGGGAGGAAGAATTATTTCTGCTGACGGCAGCTAATGTTCCGTGAAAGTAAAATCACAAACCGGCTTGCACCTGGCTTGCTGAAATGCTGAAGGAGCAATGTTCCTCCAGTGCCCCCGAGGTGGCATGGCCTCCACGCTGGCAGGCGGAGGAGAACGGCCCTTTCCCTGCCCCGCGGCACCTTTCGGGGCGTTGAACTGCACGGGAGGACTCGGCCTGAGAGCGGCTGAGGGAGTAAAGGAGCTGAGATGAACTTCAGTGTCGTCGGCTCTTGTGGTTCTGCCATGGCTCCTGTGATATTTGATATATTTAAGCTTCGTTTCGAGTGATGTGGTTGTGTGGAGCTCTCAGCATTTGTTTTCAAAAGAGCAAAAGTTCTCCTACGTTTCAGCAGCAGAAGCTTAAACACGTAAACCCTAATGGCTCCCATGTGAGTGCCAAAAAGAATATTTTAAAATTACTGTGTGTGCATTTAAAAAGTACGGTTTGTGTGTGTGTGTTTGTCATATGTTTTTATGTTATAACTCCTTCAGGCTAGTGAGGGGACAGGGCTGGAGCAGGACGGATGGAGCTTGGGTTCCTCATTCGTTCATGGATCTTGCAAGAACATGGGGAAAACAGTTGTGGAAAGTTACTCAGATGTTGGGGAAATTTGTAGAAAATAATGCATGATACGTGCATATGCCTGTGCACCTGTACAGGGAGACAGGATGTCTTGAAYAGATAGATAGACAAGGATGCATGTGGGAGACAGATCTCCTGATGCCGGCAGGGAACCGAAGACAGAGATTTCCAGGATCATGGTTGGCTCTGGGGCCACATACAGGTCACTTAAAATGCCTGTAGCTTAATTTCCCTTCTAGTCCCACCCTCTTCCTTGTCTATTAGAAGGGTAAAACACAAAGATGTTTTGAGGCAGGGTGAATTAAATGTTTGTAAGAGAGTTTGGAGGCTCTCCAGGAGATGTTTTGAACTAGATTCTGTTCTTCCCTCTCTGGCGAAGGGCGGCAGCGGGAGCTCCGTGATTTAACACTGGCTTCAGATTGAAGGAGATCAGAATATGCTCCTTCTCTTGCTTTGTAACGCATACTGAAGTGTTTCTAGCTGTTGACATATATTCTAAAGTTATCAGTCGCTCCCCGTCTCGTGCTGTAGCATGGACCAACTTTGATCACAGAAGAAATGTCTGTGGCATGGATTTTTGGCAGAAATGTAGATTGGAGTTTTATTATAGCAGTGATGGAGGCACTGCTCTAATTCACAAACACGTTTTGTTAACCAAATGCTGCAGCTTCGTGTAAACGTGTATCGTGTGGCATTAGATCAGTCTGCTTCCAGAAACAAGTATGGGTGTTTGCTTTCTGTCCTTTGCTAGGTTAGCTTGTGCTTTTTTTTACAGAAAACGGCTTGTCTAGGACGGGGAATGTGATTGTGTGCGTGGCGGCAGACATCTGAAACGGTGGAAAGGAAAGAGGGGAGCAGCTCTGCCACAAGAGACGTGCCCCCAGCAGCGGGGTCCTCCCGCTGCTGTCCCCCACGTCCCCGTCCTCCGCAGCAGCTCTCCGGGGATGCCCCAGGCTGCAGAGCTGGCTCCAACCGCAGCTTGGGTTGCCCTTACCTCGAATCCCATCCGTGGGCAAAAACCCACCAGTGCGGGACTGGTTTTAGCTGGTGTGGCACRTCCGCCGGGCCAAACGCGGGCAATGGCCGGTGTCGGCACAGAGCAGCCGTCCTCGGTGGTGGCAGCCACCGCGGGACCTGCCTGGCTGCAGGTGATTTAGTGCTGCAGCAAAGACGTGTCTGTCTCCTGTCCAACAGCGGAGGTCGTGGTGTGTCCCTGCCTCGCTGGCGTGTCCTGAGGATGATTAACGTACAGATGCTGTGCTGCTCAGATACTGCCGTTCGTGGCCGGGTCAGTGCGGGTGTTACGCCGGTGGATACAAAAAGGGTCATCGTGGCAGCTCTTGCTTTACTTACGTGGCGTTTGTCACCTCTGTTGCCATCCAGAGGTATTTCAGGCACGTAGGAGGTCCTGAACAGCRGCAGGCTCGGCCCTGCGGCGGTCCCCAGAGACCACCGAGGCCGTGAGCGTTTGGGCACTGGGCAGTGCCACGTCTCTGCCCATTCTCAGCAAAAGACGCTGCTCTTCTGCGGTGAAATTTTAAGTTTGTTGGTGCAAATCTCCATCAGTTCAGGGCTGTAAGTAGCACAGCATCTAGCGAGTTGTTCTTAGCCTGTATTTGGGGCGTTGTGCATGTTGCTGGTGACCGTATGGAGTCGAGTCTCAGGTTCTTGCTGCAGGGTGGTCGTGTGTACCCTCCGTACCCTCTTCTGTCRGGATCTTGGAGCACTGAACTGCAGCTGGATGTTCATTAGCTGCAGCRCTGCTGGCCTGGGAGCAGGGCAGGAGGATCGGGAATGTCTCGCTGGCTCCTGCGAGCTCTTCGAGACGCGGTCTCGCTGTCAGCTCCTCTGACTCTCTTATTCCGTTTCAGAAATGCAGCGCTGGAACCTATTTTCCCRTCAAGCTAAGGAGACCCAGGGGACGGCTGCCTGTGCGCTGGCGGGCATAAATTGTTCTGGGCAATTAGACCTGGCTGCAGGACTTGATTGCGGAGATCGGACCCAGCCCAAGGCTTGCTTTGCTCTGATGGAGGCAGGCTATTCGGCCTCTGTAAAAGCACAGCACACATACACATGCCCCGCGGCCAAGGAGAGGGTAGCACTATGGTGGTCTTGCTTGGCTCTCTGTTTCGCTGTTGTCTTCAGCTTGATTTCCATCGTGAAGGGCATCCCTGAAGTACCCAGTGTTACAGGTAACTGGGAGATGAGGGCCATCCTCGGCAGGAGAGAGTAGCTGCCAGTGCCTGGATGAATGATGAGTTGTTAATGCTGCCTCCTAGAGCGGTTTGTTTTGCATCCCTTTTTCTTGCAGGGACCCCTGTGCCTCTCTCTGGTGGTGGTCCTGGCTGCATAGGTGTATCCTGCCTTTTGGAGAAACGTCCCTGGGAGTTTATACAGTGCCAGCCATTCCGCTGGGTGGAGGTCATTATCAACCCAAGCTGATGTTACACCATCTTACCGGCACTGGTCTTGCTTCTTTTCCTTCCTCTTTTCACTGCCTTCTCTGCTGCCGGTCCTGTAGTGGCACAGCAGCCCCTGATGCCGAAGAAAGAACTGTCTTTATATTTCTGGGTTGTTTGTTTGTTGGTTGGGGTTTGGTTTTTTTTGCAAGAACCTTGTCTTCCSAGTCGGTGGTGTTAGCTGATGTGTGCTGGAAATCTGATGGGGGCAAGGGAAGTTCTCAGCCAAGACAGCAGGTCAAAGGAAAACTCCAARAGTCCTCATATAGTTTATAACTTAATCTGAGCGTGGCAAAGAGCCTTGCTTTCATCAATACTTCGTATTGTTAATGCCAGAGACGGAATTAATGAGAAATCGTCTATGGAGTCATCTTTAATTTGTCCTGCTGTGGAAAGCTGTTTTTTCTGGAGAGCATTASTCATTCTTACATCCCCCTTGGTAGAGTAAGCGTTGAGTAATGTGTTGGTGTTTTGCAGGAGTATTTTGAAGTCCAAGAGTAGCCACTGTGCTTTTTGGCAAGCGTTTGGGATGCTCTTTGCCATGTCACGGCTGGTGAGCAAGCCCTGAGATTAACGTGATTGAATGACTGTTTTAATTTCAGCCCTGATGGAGCAAAATTAGTTACAATGATATGTGTGTGTTGAATAAAATTGTAGTTTTATTAGCTATAATTGCTGAAGAAGACTTTTTAAAGACTTGACTGCTGGGGGGAAAAATTGCTAGCACTGGAATTTGTTCTTGCACAGTATGGCATTGATTATTATCATGGTGCATAATATGTCAGTCCTCGGTGGGTAAGTCGTCACAGCGAAACACTGGGAAGCGCTCAGCGAGGGACCTCACCGTGGGTCTCCAGCCCCCCGGGGAGGGCCACACAAATTGTGCCTGATCGGCAGAGGGTACGAATCTCTCACCGCGCAGCCGGGAGCCGGGGCTACCGACTTGAAGCCGTAGCGGTTCGTGCTTTCGGCCCCGGAGCTCTCCGGTTTGCTCCCTGGCGCGTTGGCCGAGACAGCAGCCGTCGGGGTGAGCGCGGGAGCGGAGCCCTCGAGCGCGGTGGGGTGGTGGGACGGGGACCAGCCGCGCTCGGGGGCGGGAGCCTGTGGTCCGGCGTCGGCCATCTGCGCTGGGACGGGGCCGCAAACACGGCCGGCTGGGGTGGGGAGGGGGCCAGCCGGGCAGCCGGGGCGCCTGGGCGATGGGCGAGGGTGCCGTGGGTGCCTTCGGAGGGTGCTTCGGGTGCCTTCGGAGGTGCCGCGGGTGCCTTCGGAGGTGCCGCGGGTGCCTTCGGACAGGGGAAGGAGCTGCGCCGGGAGAAGGGCCGGGGGGGTGCTTGACAGAAGGAGGGGAAAAGGTTAAAGTATTTATTTCTTTGTTTAATTCCGTTGTAATCAAACCCAGAGGCCTGATGTTGGGGGAACCGTTTTTTCTAACTGTCTGGCATGCGATATGCATTTGTCTTAATTTATGTGGGGGGAGGTTGTAAATCTGCAGAAGCACGTTGCTGGTGCTTAGATTTCACAGGCGCATTTAAAATAATAGCACCTGACAGTTTACTAGCAGCTAAAAGGTTTTTCTGCTTCAGAAAGCAAAATATTGGAGGAGTTGTGCAGTGTGTATAAATAATTTGAGGAATTAGACCAAAATATCCAGCACACTTTTCTTGGGAGAGCAGAAGAAGTGATAGACCTGTAAAGTTTACGAGTCAGGGGACGGGGGGGTAGAAACACAGCCCAGCTGCGTGTAGCTGAATGTCATCCTTCTGTAATTTCTTTTCTCCCAGGACCCAATCTGAATTGCCACAGTGTTCGATTACAGCACGTTATTTCATTTGTCTGCCCTAATTCTTCTTTACCTTGAAGGGATGCAGAACGTAGCACCAAATCTGCTCGGCAGTGTTGGAAACAAACAGCCCCCCCGTCCCGGGGGGGACACTTGGGGGAAACGCAGGAACATCTCGGCCTGCTCTGGACGTGCCGGAAACTCGGGTTTTGGATCAGGAAAAACTTTCCTGGACTGGAGGAGGAGGAGTGTGAGGCATAAAGACTGCTGTGTGTCCGTGCAGTATAGTTCTGGAAGTCAGTAGTTTCCCCGTGGAGGTTTTACTCAATGAGTAAACTTGATTCAAATGGAAAAAAAAGAACTCGGAGATGCTGTTACTCCGGTTGCATGCAGGCACCTCGTAAATGATCGTTGGCTTTACAAGCTGCATGTACGTGGACCAACACCTGGGTTTGCTGGTCCATGGTTGTAGAAATACAAGATGAGGCATGAAGTTTCCCAGAAAACGTCCTGGTTTGGTCATTTCAGGCTTTGGTGGCAGCACCGTGCTCCCGTTCCTGTCCTCCAGCAGCTTGCGGAATCGCTGCCGGTCTTGGCCGAGGATTCAGGCCGTTCATTAAGGTGTGAGCGGCGAGGGGCGGGCGCCAGGTTTGATCATCTCCGACTGCTCAGGACTGCCCCGTGAAAATCCTGAAGAGGAAAGTGGGAGGAATGAATGGAGAATATTGGGTGTTCTTGTGCCGGGCTAGATCAGTTGCATTAAATTCAGAGCCTTTTTGAGTACAATTAATAGTCATTTTATTTAGGTCACCCTGGTTTTGTTGCTTTAAATATATGCCTCCATTAAAGTGGAAGAAAATCAAATACATTTATCTCTGTGGAGCCTTTTGTGAACTGGTTGGGCATATTTTAAATAACCCAGGGAACTGTTAGGATTATTAAAGCCTTTGGCTCCTCCAGGTTTTTTTCTTTCCTCCTATTCTCCCCTATTCCTCCTTCCAGGCAGTGATTAAAGAAGTGGTGTAGCCCTTCCTTTTCTGAGAGCCCCAAGTGGATTGAAAAAAAAAAGTTAAATAAACTAAAGCCCATTAGTTAGGCTTTATATAAGAAACTGGGTCTAAATTGCATATATGTATGGGGTATGCTGGGGCAGAGGAGAAGTCTGTTGGGCTTAAGTGTCCATTTGTAACTGGTATAATCTGGCAAGTCTCTTTTTCTTTTTTTTTTTTTTATTTACCTTAAGTGCTAAGACTGTGTTCATTTGGTAATACGCTCTCATTTGATGCCGATAATAGTTCAAATTAATCAGCTCCTTTAAGCCTCCGTATTGAGCCATGCTACATCTGAAAAGAGAGAGAAATTCTGGGATTGCCAGCTGCTTTCTGAGGGCGCTGGGTGGGTCGTGGCTCTCTGCCTGGGGGCTCAGCGTCGCACCCCCGTACTGGTGAGACCCGGCTCTTTGGTTTTCGGGTTGGTTTTCGCCGGGCCCAGAGACCGCGCGGGCGGGAGCCGCCTCCGCAGCTGGTCAGAGGGTTCGGCTGGGGGCACGCGGAGGGTTCGGCTGGGGGCACGCGGAGGGTTCGGCTGGGGGCACGCGGAGGGTCCTGGGCGCACCCCGGCCGAGCCTGGCAGCTGGCGACTGCATCTTCCAGTCCCGTTTGTACCCCTGGAGAAAACTTCCTTCTCTTTTGTAAGCAAGGTGCTGGTGGCATGTTTTGAGTTGAGACCTGGAGAACTTTCTGCTCGAGCATCTTTAAGATACCGGGCCAGCGAGGGAGCCTCGGCTTGGAGGAGGGGGTTAACTTTTGGACAGTCGCAGCTACTGAATCTACTTGAGTTTCATCTGTGGGTTGTTGTTTTTTTTTCCTTCCCCTGAAATAGGGATCAATTTGCTTACTACRGGGTTTACTGTCGGTTACCTTGACTGTGTCCCTTATTTCTCCTTGATGAAAACTTGAACAAGCCGCTTGTGTTTGATTCACAGAGAACCGTGAGAAACGGGCTGTGTGTGTGAGGCAGTGTGGTTTTCTCATTCTATTCAGCCCTTTGTATATTCAAATTCTTCTAGTTTCAGTTCTTGCTGTTCTGCCAGATTTCCATACCATTGATGGGTTTTCTGAATTAATAAGTTTCTTTCTCCCCCTCCCTCCCATACCCTCGCCACCTTTTTGCAACTGGTGAAAAGTTTTTCTAAGCGCGCTGCCCTCTCCATATTGATTTTCTTCTCTTGCTTGTCTAACCAGCTCTTAGATGTTTTATTTTGCACAGCGTTAATAGAATTTTCCTTTTGCCGTTGCACTTTATCTATTCAGGAGGTTTCAAGAAGTCTCATTGTGTCACCGGGCTATGGAGGGAAGAGGCTATTCTTCTGTTACAATGGCTGCCCTAAAAAATAACGCAGGGTGGGGTAAACTCAGAAAGGGCAGAGACGGAGATAAAATGTTCTGACCTTAGGAAACAGAAAAGATAACCAATTAGACATTGTTGAAAGGGCACCAGCTGGCTTAAAGAACACCCCACTGATTATTTTTTCTTAAAGGCATGCTTGGTCCGCGTCTGAAACTCAGCTGCAGAGCCGCTTGCCCCCTCGCAGGTTTTCAGATTTGAACTGGCGGGGCTGACCCTTTGGCAGGTAGCTGCGCGCCCGGTGCTGATCCCAGAAGCAGGTAATGCTGCTTGGAGGGAGGAAGCGCCCACCTCCAGGGTATCCGCGCTCCGCGGGGTCCCAGCCAGCACGATGGAAATCGCCTGGATTAGCCCGTGCAGGCTGCGTTTGTTACTGCTAATAAGGATTTATTTGCATAAAAAAGATCTCTGCCAAGATCATCATTCCAGCAAAGCAGGGCCTTAGTACACATGGCACAAAACGTTGTTTGCCCAGAGGACGTGTATCTGGTGGGTGAGACGACGTGTCACGTTGTACGTGTGGGACAGGCGAACAAAACTGCCGATCCCCAGTATGACCAGGAACTGGACCCAGAGCCCCCTCACCCCCTCCAGTGCCCAGTCCCATGCCAGAACCTGTCCCTTCTCTGTCGTGGCAGCCCTCGGAGGAGCAGGATGAGGCTGCAGAGGAGGTTCCAACCCGTGGTGGTGCCGCTGCGGGCCACAGCTGAGCCCGAGAGAGGGTCTTGCACCCTGCAGCTCAGGCTTCAGCCTGCTGGGAGGCTTTGGGCTGAGACACGGCCATGCTAAAGCGAGGTTAGAGTCGTGTTGTGCCTCATCTCATGTCTCTTCTCCCCCGAACAGCAACACAAGCAGCCTTTCTAAAGTCCCCAGCAATGTCTTTGCAGGAGGAGGTGTCGGTTTGAAATGTGTGGGCCCAGCCAGGAGAGCCTGCACACAGCGGCAGCCTCCGGGTCGGGAGGCAGAGGACCTCCYTGGGCTGGTGGGATCTGTGCTGCAGTGCCTCCAGGAGCTCTCTGGGCTCTGGTGTGGGATTTGAGGCAGAAAGGTTACGCTGGAAGAGTTGCACGTTAAAACTTCTGCAACAGCGGTTGGCGGGAGGACAAGAGGGTGGTCAGCACCCTCACGTGGACCGAGGCGGAGGAAGCCACGATGCTCTAGRAAACAGCATTAGGTGCAACGTGTAATTTTTGGTTCCAGTGAGTCCAAGACCTGTGAGAATGAAAAATAAAGATTGCTGTGCAAACGTAACCCTGGAGCAGAGATAAACGATGGTGGTAGGGTGAAGGGCAGCTCTGTCCTTATCTGMCTCCTGGTTTTGCTCATACTTGTGAGTTTTCTTCCTTGGAGTGAAGACAGACAGCAGGACAAATGGCTCTGTGCTTAATGTGGTTTGGATTTTTCAGTGCATCAGCATCTTTAGGTCTCATTCAAGATGGGTATCAAGGAGGCATGCTGTGCTGCACCATCTCAGGCCATTACTAACACATTTTGCAAACCACTTTGACTGAAAAAGTTACGAACAAATTAACCAGAGACAGGGTTTTAGATGAGTTTAAGCATCGTGTAAGGTTTTGCTGCACTGTATTTTTTACTATCTCCTGGAACATATTTCAGTCCCGTAGTTAAGAGAAGTTAAAGCTGYGTTTTTACCACCTTCCCAAAATACGTCTCTTCCCAGCCAAGACTGAGATTGTAATTCKGCACAGAAGTAGGCTGGATATGTGTTCCCCTGCATAAGAGGACTACAGTCAAACTATACTCCCTGAACCGTGAATTTTATCCAGGCGGGAGCTTTCAAATCCTGCTGTAATTCCAGGAGCAGGTTAAGGCAGCAGAAGGGGGCACAGCTGCCGAACGTGGTCCCGCCGTTCCATGAGGTGCCGCTTCTCCGCCCTCTGCAGCAGCCCGTCCCTTGCGTCAGCACAAGCGTTGGTTTGGCCGTGCCGGGAGACTGATCTGACTTAAAACTAACCTGGAAGAGAAAGCGGGGTTCGTTTTAACCTGGAGCGGTTCCCTGGCTTGATCTGCTGGGCAAACGTGTTGGCCGAAGGGAAGAGGTCAGCACAAAGCGGGCACGGGCAGTGGGGGTGAAAGGTGGACCCTTCGGTGGCACTGTGTAAGGTGAAGAGCGCACGTAACTGCGTTGTAAGTCACTTTCCTAAAATAAATGATTTATAGAAAGCCACAATGTAAGAACATGSAAGTATCATAAAAATTACTGAGGGAAAAAAAAATAAAAAAAAAMCCCAAACAAACAAAAAAACCCACCCCAAACCCCATCCCCACAGATAACCAGTGGAGTCCTTCAAAGACTAAAACCTTTCCTTTAAAGATCTTCTCCCTTCCCCCAGTGTCTTCTGCAATTTAAAGGTGATACAGGTTTTCATCAGCCTCTAGTTTGAAACTGGAAATAGCAAGTCTGTAATTTCTTTTCAGAAAGATTGCCCGGGACGTTTCCTGCAGCACGCAGGACCGACCTGCCCCGGCTCCCGCAGCCTCTGAGCRAATTTAAAATGTGATAATGCTGGAAAATAAACCCCAGCACAACATCTTTCTAAAATAAGTGTAAAATTTTAGGTGTGGCTGCACAGATTAAATGGAGGTGGAATAAATCATGCAAATAGTAATGAAAGTTGAAAGCAATTTGGTTGCACTTCAATACGTTTCATCAGTCATCTCTCTTCTGAAGTGGAAATGCCAAGCCTGATGCGAATTAAACCTTCTCCCTCCTCCCTCTCCCCTCTTTCCTCTAGCTTTTCAAAAGGCCTTTTCAAAACCTCTGAATACCTTTCTTGGCTGACCAGATTTTACCCTGCTCATACTTCTTGAAACCTCCTAATTCTCAGCCAAGACAGTGGCTCTAATTTGGAGAAGTCATGGGCTTGATTTGCATCCACAATTTTCTCTCTTGGCCCTTCCYTATCTCCCTACAAAGGGGAAAAAGGCTGAGATGAGGCGTGGCYAGGGACCGACGAGAGGTGGAAGAGCTCCTTAGATATTTGGCTTTTTCGGGCAACAGAACTTTTAATGTTCGCTTTTGCGCTTCAGGATCACRTGTCAGCTAGGACGGGGGTTGAAAGCGGCAGATTTCCAAAAGGAAGAGCTGACCCTGAGCAGCAGCAAGGAAATCTGATGCGTCGTTTGTACCTGAGCTGGGGCTGCTCCTGCCTTTGTCTCCCCTCCCCAGTTTGTCTGTTGTGTCTCTGTGAACCGAGCAGCAGTGTGTTAAAGCACGCATCTCCCTCTTCTGTCTTGCAGGTAGAGGACGCCATGCTTATGTTTGACAAGACGACCAACAGGCATAGAGGTAAGAGAGAACGGGAGCTCAGACATCACACTTTGTGACAGCTTCTGCATGGTGAGCACAGCCAAAAATCAGTGTCARCACGATGACCCAGGGGCTAAATCCGGTGGTGCTGAATCAGCAGAGCCATTTGTGTTTGAGACGGCTCCTTCTGTCCTGCAGGTGTTGCAGAGGAAGGGCTGTTTGGCATGTAATGCCACGTGTCATGTGGATTTTCTTATTGGAGATCGTTTTTCTGGTCAGTTTAATGCCTTATGTTTGGGAGGACCAGTGTCAGGCTCTGCGGCATCCCTGGGGATAGTAAAGCCCAGGGAGCTGTGTGCGGTGAGGCTGCRGGGAAGCAGAGGGTTTGTACCAAGGTGGCTGGGATTAGGTTAAGCTGGGCATAAGGCCAGTTAAGCCGAGATACCACGAAATTAAGGTGCTAAACCCCTCCGCTGGGTTTCAAGCATGCTGGAGTTTCGAAGCTTGAGGACTGCTTGTCCTCCGGTGATCGTAGCTCAGAATAAGCAGGATCTGCAGAAGAGGAATTTCCCTCCACATATTTCACAAGAGAGACAAGGTTTCATCATTGCTTGTACAGTTCTGTGAAAATGAGCTGAGGATTATTTTCAATGTTATGGCCATTCCTTTCAGTGGAAATAAATGATGCTCYTCTGTCTCTCGGCGAGTGGTTCACGTTATCGCTGCAGCCGAGACGCCAAGCTCCAGGCAGAGAGCAGCCTGGCAGCCGCTCCATTCGGCTGGGTGGGGGTAAAACGTACCTGGGCTCTCACAGTGGCACCAGAAGCTGCGCTGGGGGCAGGCTCCGAGACCCCCTTCTCTCCGAGATCGATTTTATGCCGCCAGTCTCCTGCTTTAACACGGCGTGTGTTTGGAGGCGGCGCAGGAAGCCACCGCAGCTTGTGGCCTCGGCCCCCGTGCGACGGCGTGGACGTGTAGCCCCAAGGTTCGTCGTTTGCCCTTTGCACGCCAGACACTGAAGTTTGCTCTTTGTGGGGGCTCGCTCGGTTGRTACGGTTATTGTGTTAGCCTCGAGTGTGTCAGCTACGCGGAGTGGTGCAGGTAGCCCATTTGTTTTGGGGGGCTGCTGGAAGGTGGTCCCCGGCCAGGCAGCGATGGGAGCCCTGGGAACAGGCGGGGGGAGCAGCCCAGGGCGCCCGGCCGCTGCCGCCTCGCCTCGCCTTCGTCTCCGTGGCAGGGTCTGCAGACCTGACCTCCCAGCACTGTCAGAAGTATTCACTGCTCTGATACCTGCCTTAACAAGCAACTTAGTGCGTGTGGATGGCTGGGTGAGTCAGGCAAACCTCCGGGATAGCATTCCCTCCCTCCAGCAGTTCCCTGCCAGGCACTGATCCCTCTCTGAAGTCGGGGATCRTAGTGCCCTGGAAAATTCAGCAGCAGCGAGCAAAAGACTTGCTTGGAAATACAAGCTCCTTAGAGCCAGGCAGAGCATGTGTACAGCCAGTGCCCATCGGTTTTGTAACAGGAACCAAGTGTTCAAAATTCTTACACGGTTTGGAAATTTCAACCCCTGACAACTTTCTTTTATTTCCAGGGAATTTTCCACCATTCTCTTTGCAACCACCCCTAAGTGGGCCATAAATACCCTTCTCCATTCAGGATCTTGGCACGTTGTTTGTTGCATTTGAGAGCTGCGTTACGTGGTGCTTTTGTGCTGGGCACAAGGGCCCCGCATCTGACGTGGTCTGCTGGCAGCTGGGCTCAAGGAGTCCGGGGGGGCTCTGGTCCCAGCAAGGCATGTACGCAGCAGATTTGACCCTTGTGAATGTGCTTCAGCGAGTCTTCTGACGGCTTCTTGTTTGTATTCCTTGTTTTCCTCTCTTAAACTGTTTCTTAGCCTGGCGAGTTCATGTGGTGTGCRTTGGATAGGCTGGCAATGCGTCCCRGCGTCCATCTCCATGCCCTGTCCTTTTGAGGCTTTTGCAGCCCAATTTGCAAGTCCCTGACCTGCGGTTTCTTGTCTCTGCCTCTGTCACCCCGCAGAGCGGGTCTCTGCCATCCCTTTGCAAGGGCGCAGGAGGCTGGAGGCCCAGGGGCTCCACGTGGACAGCTTGTCCTGGGGGACATCAGCCCGTCCTGCAGCACAACTGCAGCCCATCGGCAGGGCTGGGTGGCCCCAGCGGCTGCCCCGTCCCCAGATGAGGGCTCTGCTCCAGAGACAGGGGGAGAAAGTCTCCGTTTGCTGAAAAGTCCCAAATCCTGGAGCTTTGTTCCCAGCGAGGCTCTTGGCTGTGCCTGCAGTGGGCTCTGTTCCTGCCCACCGAACTCACTGGTGGTCTCTTCAACCCCTTGTGCCTGCCTTGACGGCTGCCAGCGTAGGCAGGAGACTCTGCAGGGACATTAAAAATAGAGCAACGGTGTGTTAGTCCTTCCTTTGCTTCCTGCAAGCAAGACGCTCGGCTCTTCCCTGCGTAGCTCAAGGTGATCCCTCCGCTGTCCCCCGCCGGTGGCACCGTGCTGCTGTAAGCACTTCCCGAGGCGCGGGGGCACCGGGGAGCGTTGGTGCTTGTGCTCTGCTCCTGCTGAGCTCTGCTCTAGCAGCTCTGGTTCAGCTTTTCTGTGCCTTTAGGGGAAGCTGGAATAACGCGCTGGGGAGCCTTGCTATCGGGTGTGAACCTGAGCGATAAGCCCCAGAGGATGGATTCCTCTTCCAAAAGCATCTTTCCACTATCTTACCTGGAGAAAAGGGCCATAACTGCTGAAATTGAGGGCTGCAGATGCAGGAGGCACCTTAGCTGCCATGAAACCTTTTGGTTTTTCCACAAAGGGCCTTTTCCCCCGATGTGTGTTGAAGATGGGAGGCAACAGATCTTCCTTTTTGCCCCCAGGAATTCTGTGAATTTATTCATTGGTTAATTTTCTTATAGCCTGTTTTTTATACATGCAAGCCGTAACATTTCTTTTTGCATTAGCATCCTTGTGTAAGCTCCTAGACGAGATCTAAGGGGGGRGGCACTAAGAGTCCAAAAGGACCGAAAGCAGGCTCCAAATGCCGTKGGGTGGAGGCGATGGTACCCCCACCTCCTGCATGCTCCGGAGCCGGCTCTGTCCCGTTCGCTTGTGCCGTGCAGGGGGCAGGGCGGGCTGGACCCCCCCCGGGTCCTGGCAAATAAGGGAGTTCTCTGGCACCCGGGAGGGTCAGCTCTGTTTGCGAGGCTGTACCTCAGGGAACAGGCTAACCCTTTTGCTGGGCGAAGCACGATGCTGCTTATTCGCCGGGATTAGCCAAAATTCCTGCGAGTGGGTGAAGCCGAGGGGCTGCGCTGCTGCGGCTGGAGCAGCTGCCAGAGGGGCGTGAAAGTCTGAGCTCCGGGTCTTTACCTCTGCCAAGTACAGGTGGAAGGAAGAAACAAGTGTAAAAGGCAGGGTAGAGAGTCATCTTCATCTTCACGCTTGAAGTTATCTAGTCTTTTCAGGCTTTTTTTCCTTCTCTGTACAGGTAGCTGCCACTAATCAGGCTAATAAACTGRCTAGTGGGCTGTGTGATGAAGCGAGTTCTGCTGCATCGATCGTTTATAAAATCACCCCACATTTTACAAATTGTGACATTCTGATTATGTTGGAAACATGTTTAAAATGCAGTAGTGTGCATCAGCAGTGTTAATGGCAATTCTTAAAACCACTTGCGGGTTGCAATCTGTATCTTCAAATTAGCCAAGGGAAGGAGAAATGGCAGATAAAATATCCGTTGTGGTTTACTGTAGTTTACTGTAGAATAATCAACGCAGGCAAGGGAGAGGAAAGGCATTAAAATTCACTCCCTACTCCTAGGATGCGAGATAAATTTCCTTGCAAGCAAATTGAGAATATTTGTTGACGTAATTCTGGCACGTGTGTGTTACTCACGGGTGTGTATCCTGATGGTGTGTAACTCACCTGCACGCGYGGCACTGGGCCAGCGCCGATTAGTTAGTGGAAGTGCACAGGTTTAACCAGACACAGTAAGAGGGGTTTTCAAGGCTGCTCTTCGTTGAACAGTTTTATTAATACCTTGGGAAGGCTTCAAAATCCCACCCAAAGTAAAACTTAATGCATTGCCAGTGGAGCCCATAACTTCTATAACATTAAAAATGTCATCAGGCTAACCACGTTGTTGCCTCTGCTGGTGTCTTTTCTTTTTTAATGTCCAACTATTCCTGGATGTTCTCTAGGGAAAATAAGTCTCAGAGCTATTGCATTTCATGCCTATCTGTCTAGCCGTATTAATGGCAGGCTACAAAATCTGTGAGTAGTTGATTGAAGGAGTGGTTAATTTTTTGGAGTACTGTAGGTAAAACAATCCCTAGCTTCATTGGGACGCCGTTGTCTTCTTGCAAGGGCTCTCCTCCTAGGTTGGCCGCGTAGTTGTG
Source organism: Oceanodroma leucorhoa (assembly GCA_030449065.1). Taxonomy (NCBI): domain Eukaryota; kingdom Metazoa; phylum Chordata; class Aves; order Procellariiformes; genus Oceanodroma; species Oceanodroma leucorhoa. The sequence goes on along the minus strand of JASVER010000089.1, from coordinate 3,865,162 downwards.
ATAGCGGGCACGCAATGAACTAGCACTTAGAAGGCAAATATCTCTGGGTCAGCTTCGTTAAGATGCCATTTTTTTTTAGAAAGTGTTGGTGATTTCTGTACCCTGTACTGTAYTTTTGCACTTCTGTACAGGGAGCAAAGCCACACACAGAAGTTCTCCAAACACTCTGGAAGATCACTTTCATCGCTTTCTTCACCGCCTAAAATTTCATAGAGCTGAAAATTACTGGGTCAATCTTGAAAGGATTTAGTAATTGGAAAGAAAAAAAAGAGGGTGCTGTTATTTTGTTACCCTTGCAAAGTGCAGATAAAATCTGGAGTTCCGCATTAGTTATTGATCTTTGGGGTTGGAGGGAGCCTGGCAGGATGATGATGTCCTTCTAACTTCATTACGGAGGGGAGCTCCAGAAAGCATACCAATTGGCTGCCGAGCAGCCGGAGCTGGACGGGGCGGCTGCCTTGCCCTTGTGCTTTGCCCGTGCGGGCGATTCCCAAGCCCCGGCAGCTGGAGGCTTGTTTGTGGTATCCAGCAAAGCTGGGGAAAAACGCCGTACGCGGTGGGCTGCTTCAGAGGGAGGAGGGGTGGGTTAGATGAAAGTGTCCGAACCGAGGGGTGCGGGAGCGGGCTCAGCCCTTCCCAGGCTGTGTACATTCTGCGGAAAGGAAAATGCGGTGGAGCGGAGTGTCTCCTGATAATTTGTTTGGCAACTCCCCTTTCTCCCCTTTCTTTCTGCGACTGTTAAGCGTGAGGGTAGAGATGAGTCAAGAGAAGGTGTAKATTGGTTAGTTATCGCAGTGGGATGCTCTTGGTCGCAGCCGTAGATGCTYCCCACCCGCGTGTACTTGCTTTGTGCTTGCCTGTAGCCATCAGCTGCTCCAGAAGCTGTCCACGGCGTGCGTCACGACAGTCCCACGTCTTGAACTTGCAAAAAGACAAATAAAGATGTTGAGTGATTGAATCCCTCAAGCCATAATTGCTGGTATTGAATGTAATGCTGTATGTTTTTCAAAGCCGTACAGCCCCCAGAGTTATTTTCATATCAATTAACTCTCCCTCACACAGTTAGGAATGGCAGGGGAGAGAAGAGGGAAGTGACAGCATGTAACTTGGACTTCTTTAATCTTAAAACTAAACAAGATTTAAAAAAGACAAGGCTGTCTGCGTGATACAAACAATATTTTATGTGCTAGGGGTTAAAACATCTCCAAAAGACAGGCATTGATTGTGGCAGAGCTTTAAAATTACGTGGATTTTTGCAGTCTGAGCGTCCCGGCAGCCTTGCGTGGCGTCGCAGCAGCCGTCTCGCGGAGACGCAGAAGCTCTGCGGCCGTGTGGGGGCTGGTGTGCCCAAGGTTTGTGTTTGAYCTAAAACCGCAGAATTCGGACCGAAGGATTTGTGCACGTCACGCCACCGAGACCGCACGCGGGACCACGGGGTCTGCTACGTCCTTCCCGCGGTCTCCGCTCTTGGGGAGGAACGTGAGGGTCGTGCTTCGTGTTTGCACCATCCCCATCTAGCAGATTTCAGTGCATGAAAGTAATTGTCCAGGTGGAAAGAGTTGGCATAATGGTTGTGTTTATTGGAAGAGACAGGAGTGATGTTGTTAGTGCGATACCGTCTGTGCCTCGGCGAAGGATGGTGCTTTACTTAGGAGAAAAATAGCCTTTTGTGTTCTCTCCGGCTGCCAAAACCTGAGTTTTGTAGTTGACCTCTGAAGTTATAATTGACATTTTTATAGATGAGATATAAATATTATTAAGAGTCACTGCAATTATTTGTTTATCGCCATCTCCTTCAAGTAAGGCAAGGTCACGTGCATTTAAAAATACATCCTCAGGCAGTTTTGAGTAAAGAGTATTTAAAATACGTAGAAATAATTGGTCATTTTCAGCGTAGCTTTTCTTGGCAGCAGTCTGGCGATAGTACCGAGCGCTTCAAGGACAGCTCGGAGGGAACCTTTCGCCTGCTCACCTAGTTTTGCTTTTAGAGGGATGGGGCTGAAGGGAGAGCTGCTGTTTGACCCACAGGATTTTGGAAAAGCATCCACAAACACGGTGGTGGGGTTTTTTTAGAGCACAAAGTGCTTTAAGGGCTTTGGATGAAAAGTGTGACATAAGATATAAATGGAGGCGGTATTATTGTTATTGCTTTCCTAGATGAGACGGGCTTTTATTCCCTTGTCAGTTGTATCACTTCATAAATGGGACTCCAGAGAGTGGAGTTGTTTTGAGGGAAGCGCTCGCTCGGCTCGGCCTCGCTGCTCCCTAGCCAGTGAAATTCATCCCAGGGACCTGGGGCTTGCAACACGGAGAGAGACTTTAACCCTTGATGCATAGAGATGCAGGGTGTTTGTCTTCTGCCAAAGGCACGGAGGATCGGAGGGAGGAGTAGCTGCAGACAGGGGTTTTCAGAGTGATTTTTAAGCAAATATTTGCTTCAAAACGTCACATGAGGGCTGTGAAGATTCATTAGTTAATATTATTTACCATTTACAGACCTATCAGTGGAAGTGGTGATGGCTGAGCGATAATACCATCAGTCATACCTATCTATTTAGATTGCAGCTATGACATGTGCCATATTAATATTTTATATGTGTATGTTTTTAATATTACATCCTCAGTTATAAATATTCATGTCGTAAAACACATTAACGGCTGCAATGCTGAAGAGCAATATTCACATCTCTCTGCTTCGTGTCGCGAGCCCACCTCCATCCCCGTGGAACCGAGGTAGGAGCTGGGATGGCTGCGGCTGGTGGGACGGACACGGGGAAGGGGCTCGTGGTTTCAGCCCCGCTCTCGGGGCCGGGTGGCCACGTCCCACCACTTTCCCATCTGGCATCAATTTCTCCCCCTTAGCCCCTGCGTCGGGCGGTGGGGACCCTGAGCGTTATCCCCCGGGCCAGGGTGACAGCCGCTGCCGGSGTGGTGGCTTTCGCACGGCGGCGTGCCGGTGGCCCCAAGCTCGCCAGGCTTGGTGCTGCTCCCTGCTTTGGTGTTAATAAACACAAAACAAAAAGGAAAAGCTGCCAACTCTTGGATCCGTCTCCCTTGTCTTTTAATTTCCTGGCCAGCGCCTATTGCTGCTGCATCAGGGCACCTTACGTGAAGTGTAAAAATAAATGCATTCAAGCCAGTCTGAGCCCTGCTTCCCAGTAGACTCTGTTTCAGAATAGCAAATAAGGCTCCTGGCCACGCTTTTCAAGGCGATTATTGAACGTCTCGGGTGGTTACAGTCATTCTGCCCCCAGCCTCATGCTGGATAACGCCACCTGAGGCTTGGAATAATTGCCCAGCTATGTACTGTCTGTCATACCTTATTGCTTAATTTTATACCAGTAATGAAAATTACATCCAGAGGAGGAGAAAGAGCGAACAGCTGCACTGGCCGGGACGCACCGAAGGAATAGATGTGTGCAAATGCTTTCTCTAAAGAAGGGGAGAGACTCAGCTTGCCAGCAGCACTCGGGAGATGGCTTGACATTTTTATTTTCTTGTTTAACAAACAAATGCAATAATAATAAGAAAAAAAATCCCCCCAACCTCCAGTAAAGGTTGCAAACACAGCCCAGCAATTAGTTTGGAAATCTCCAGTTACACAATCAGACTTTAAGGTAAATATCAACTTAAAAGTATATTGTAAAGGACAGTAGGTTTGTAAAACTCATTTGTATCTTGTCTTCATAGCTAACCTGTAAACAAATTATTTAGTTCCCTCTCCCCAGAGGGAGAGCCCTACACAGCCAGACCTTTTTGACCTTAATTCATCCAACCTCCTTTCAATTAGCCCTAATACTGGTAGTAACAAGAGGAGACGCTGACTGAAAGGCTCGGTCCTGGGCGCTCTCCCCCCGCACCTCTCCGGCCCGGAGGCGAGGTGAAGGTCCCTGATGGCCGGCGCTGGGTCTCTGACAGCTCTGCAAAGGGGGTGTCAGCACGAACACAGGCGGGAGGCAATTCCTGCTCCCGTTCCTGTGATGGGAACGGCCGCGGGAAGGGAGGGTCAGAGCCAGAGCGTAAAGCTTGCAGGAAGGAAGAGGCGTGCGGGAAGAAATTGAGCATTTTCAGTGGCACGTGTATACAGAAGATGTTAGATAGCTTTTCAAATATTAGTTAAGCTTTCTGGGATGCAATAAATGATGGTTTTGGAGATCACCAGAGGGTGATATCCAGATGCCTGGGATGGAAAAGCAGAGACACCGAAAGATGGGAGATGGCAGCGCTGGTCCCGCAGAAGGTATCTGCGTGGCGTCCAGGGCTAGACGTAGGCAGGACCGCGAGCAGAAAACTGGGCATTTCCTTCCCGCAGAACCGCGGTTAATAGTCGCCGTCTTAGAAAGAAAAACCTTCCCATTCACTTAGTACTGAACAGTATCAGTAACTTAATGCAATTAAACTACAGTCGTATCGGAGAGTGCAAAGTAAATCAGTGGAGCCTTTCTCGTCTCTGAAAGGTTCTTCAGGAAACATAAAGCAAGAGTTGTGCAAATATTTAAGAAGTTTTTTAAAATTATGATAAAGGTTCAGGTGCACTTGCAGAAAGTCGGTATGCGTGAGCTCTGCCGGGATGAGTGCTTGTGTTAGAAACAGATACCGTAATCTTCCCAGCTGAGGCTGYGTTGAGAAGACAGTGAGGTCATTTTAATACGACTTCAGTTTGCCATCTTTATTGTCACTGCTGAGCAGCCAGTTTGAGTGACAGATAAATTAGCAAAAATCCTGATGATCTGTGAATGGAAAGGAACCCTAAATGCTGTGAAGTAAGTTCTTGCTTATGAATCTGCTCAGCTGATGAAACCCAAACCCTTTTGCTTCCCAGAATGCAGGAGCGAAGTGATTAGCAGGTAGTGCTTCAAGTCTTGTGGGACTATTTGAAAATGTTAATTGAGGAAAGGCCAGAAACAGGAGGAGAACAAAATGCAACATTTACATAGACGGGCAGTCATAATACAATGAGCAGAATTAAAATCAGCATGGTGACCTTGAGAAAATAGGCAGCTACTCGCAGCATGCCCGTGCCCAAAAATGTGATATGAAAATATTGAGACACTGCGCAGCTTTCGCTCCCTGGAGTGTTGTTTTCTTCTCCCAGTGGGTTGCTGAAAGCAGACGGGGTGAGTCCTCTCAAATATGCGTTGGGGGGGGGGGCTCTTTATTTTTTTTTTATATCTGCTGGTTTTGATAATAAAGCTTTTGCTGAAGGTGAGGAGGACATTCCCAGCAGCCTGAAGAGGCTGAGAGACGGTGAGCCGAAGCCGTTTGGTGTCCCAGAAGAGGGGCTGGTTTGCCTCCCTGTGCCCAGTGCAGTCCCCGGAGTAAATCGCCTCCGTCAGCTGCCACCTCGCTCGCACCCGGGACCTGGATGCTGCTGAAGCCTTTAATTTTACAAGGTCATTGCCATAAGTTAAAGCCTCCTGGTGATCTGTTTAAACAAGCAGATATCACATCCCCTATCCTCAAAATCTTGAGATTCAGCAGAAATGTGGGTTACACAAATAATGCTGGTAGCGCAAGGGAAGGCTCTTACCCCTGAACCTCCTGTTCGAGCGGGCTCTGCTGCGCCGCCTCTCTCTGCTGTCCTTGCCATCCCCGGCTGCAATTCTGCTTTTCTGGGCATTTATTTTTAASTGTTGGTAATTCAGGTGGGGGATGCTGGTCCGAGCTCAGGGTGCATCTGCGCAGGTCCGTGAACGCGTGCTCCTGCCGTGCTGRCCTGGGTGAGTGGCTGACCCCGGCCCCGCTCTGTGCCCGGGGAGCAGAAATTRCTCCCGGGGTGGTTTTTGCGAGGCAGAAGCTTCGAGTGACTCTGCTGCTGAAGGAGGGCTTGGCAACGGGGTGTGTAAATGGAAACATTGCTACCCTGCAATTAACGGTTTACAGCTCTTGCGTGGATACATTCCACCTAATCAATCCTCTTGTATTAGCAAATTAGAAGCTGTTAAAATTACTAGCTTAGATACGTAAAATGTGTGCTGCAGTAACGCGGTGTTTGGTCTCAGGACAGGTCCCCCAGAGCCTTCCTCGCCTCCTGCTCCAGCTTTCGCCAGCCGCCGTTTTACCCCTCTCCCTCCTGCACGCCCTCGCCCGCCRGCGGCTTTGTCTGGGCGGGTGAAGGCAGGCAGCGGCCCCTTTGCAGCTCGATCCACTGCACGTCCGTGATCCTCTTCTGCCCGATTTCGGTGGCCGCAGAGCCGGCGGCGTTGTGGCTGCGCCCGGGGGTCTCGGTGCCCYCGTGAGCCCCGTGTCCTGCGGGAGCCATCTCGCACTTGTGAGGCTGGTCGGGCGTGCGGGAAGGGGCAGCCGTCGGTGCGGGCAGTGATTTTGCGTGGGAGGCTGTCCAGGATTTCACAGATGAAAATGTTCTTGCAGAGTAGGCCAAGAAAGCCCGTTGCTTTTCTCCGGCTTCCTCTCGTACAGCTCTGGTTTGCTGCTGTGCCGGAGCAAGGCTCTGCGGGTGTTTGGTGCTCCCGGAGAGCCTGCTGACTTCTGTGGGTGGGAGAAGGTACAGGTCAGTGCAGTTCTCTGCAGCCCCAGCACATCCACCGGCTCTCCGGCGGCAGGAGCACCGTGTCCCTGCCCTGCGTCACCGGGGTGGTTTGCCGGTGGTGACCGGAGACACGCGGAGGGTTTGGGTCCTGCCGCTCCRTGCACAGAGCCCTGCAGCGGTCAGCGGCTCTTACCTGAAGGCTCGGCTGCATCCGTGTATCCTGCATTTCAGGGGCTTTTCCGCCAAAGAGACAAGAGAAAATTGGAAGCCCTGAACCGCAGTTAGAGCCAAGTTCCTGCCCTGGGAATTGAACAAATAGAAGCTGCAAGGGCAAACAGTTTGCTGCTGTAAATCGTCGTGTATCTGTTAGCTTTGATGAGCCCGAGAAGGACAGAGAGCCCTGACTCACACTGCTGGTATGAGGTGACGGCATTGCGTTCAGCTCCTGCTTTGTTAGCGAGGAGAAGCACTGATCGCTGGGCTGCACCTGAGCTGGGCTTTGCCCTTTGCTTTACTGGCTCCTTCACAGTTCTCGGCCAAAAGGGCAAGGATTGATTTCTGTAACTCTGTCTTCACCTCCCCACCAGCAAGGCAAGAACAAAATGTCTCTAAAATAGTGATTCTTCCAACATCTCATCTTCCCCTTCTTTCCTTCCTTCAGATGAGACCCTTTGAGCTCGCTTCCCCAGGTATCTCGAGATCCAGAGTTTGTGGTGGTGGGCACAGCCTCCCGGGGCACGCGGGGCGTGCGGGGTGACGCCGGGTGGGTTGTGTCACACGGAGCTCGCTCAGGGTCCGCACCGTTCCGCATCAGTGCCCTCTTACCTGTGCTCGATAGCGGTTTTCCCAAAACATTAAGTTTTGACTGAAGATTTTTTTAATTAGGTTGATTAATATCTACTGGCAAGGAGTGATTTTGCTTATTCTGTATGTTTTTTGTATATATAAGCTGAAGTAAGAACATCTGGCACTTTTTTTGCTGGATCTGATAGAATAAGTAAGTTGAAAAACAGCTTCTTTCAGAAAACTGCAGGTCGGCGGATTTGGGTTGTGKKTTTTTTTTTTCTTTTTAATTTATTAAGTGTTTTCTGGACCAGTAAGAGTACCTTCAACTAATGTAATAATTCGCAGGTTGTTCTCCATTTTAAAACACCTATCAATGCTAACAACTTCCTTAATTGTCCGCTTTGGAAGAAGACCAGGAGCGAACAGATACAATACTGCTAACCCCACGCAGCCCTCCCTTGAGTGATTTCAAAGCTCGTTGCGGGCAGGTAGTGAATTAAGCCCTACAACGTCCCAGGGAAGCCGGTGAGGTGTGGGGACCGGGGGCGCGGGGCGGTGAACTCACTCGCCCGCGGCTCCTGTCGGCGCTGAGCGTGGATCCGGGTCTGGCTCCGTGGCTCGCGCTTGGACCGCGGCACCGTCTCTCCGTATTTACCCTTGGTGGGACTGTCGCCAGCCCTGGTGTAAGTCATTTGAGAGTTGGGTGGTTGACTTCAGCCGCAGCGAGGCTCTGGTGATGGAAACGTCCTCCTCATCCGTTGCACGAGTCACACGTGAACACACGTCTTCACCGGCGCACTCAAAGTTAGGGCAGGATCCGTAGGGAGAAGCCTGGCAAGAGAATACGCTTTAAGCATCATTGTGGCAACAATTACTCCCCCGTCAGCTCCCAGGAAGTTCGGATGAGCTAAAATCACTCAAAGGTGTTGGAGGCAGGTTTGGGTTTTGCCCATTTCTCTGTTTCTGGAAGCCCGTTTCCCTCTGTTTAGGTCTCTGCTCTCAATGCCAGCCTGGCCCTGGGGCGGAGGGCTTGCTTCCCTCCTGCCCGCAAGCTCCGTCCTGCGTCCTGTGGGCACGAAGAAGTAAAAACGTTTGTTTTCCTCCAGTCTCTGGAAGTTCCCTGCAATCGCAGGAAAACAAAAAAAATCAGATGACAGAAGTGTGGGATGTGTTTTCTTGCAAATCAGCAGCCCATTCCCCCCTCCCGGCGGTGCCGCACAGGTTTTCTCCTGGCCCTTTGGCTTAATTTCGGTTTGTCCCTCGCAGGGCACGAGCACAACGTGCTGGTTCTGTACCCGGCCCCGGGGTTCGGGGGGGTTCAGCAGCAGCGCGTGGGTGGTGGGAGATGGAGGTAGGCTAATAACCTGCCTGGCTGCTCGGGGAAGGAGCAGCTGCGGAGGGAAGATGGGAGCAGCTGTGGGTATGAAATTAGTCATTCTATGAAGAAATGGATTTGATAAATAATAAAACAGTGGTATTAACAACAGATGCTTTCCAGGTCAGATGACTTTGATAAAAGCACCCAACAGCCGTGGGTAATGGTATGAAAAATATGTATCTATATTTATAGATCTATCTATATGAAAASGCATATAAATAAGCATGTGTTTGTGTATAGATGTGTGTGTGTACATGCTCACATATAAATGTACTTGGCATTTTATTTCTGTTTTAAAATGACAGTGAAAGTGTCGCTGCTTCCATTCTTTGCAGGCTTTGAGACTTGCCAAGAAAACCTGAAATCTGATCAATGCCTCCCGAACCTGGCGCGCTCCCTCCCCTCCTCTCCTCAGCGCTGGCTCCATTTGTTTTTATATTCATACCTTTTCATTTGATAACTGTTTTGATTTGTAAAATACTATGCCTTATACAATGTTTCCTTTATGATGATTTAGTGTGCTCTTCTTATCTTTCACCTTAAATCTTTGATAAGAGCATTTTAAAAATGAAATTGCTACCTGACACCATTACACACTCCTGGCTGACTGCCAGCGGAGCCGGGAGCTGCTGAGGAGGAGGAGGAGGAGGAGGAGGAGGAGGGAGGCTTCGGAAAGCCTTCCCGAGCCGCGCGAAGAGCGCAGGAGCTGGGCTGGGTTGCCGGTGGGGTGGAGGAGGCTGAGGAAGGGGAGGAAGCACGGCGGGACCGGCCTCTGCCTTCTGCAGCCGGGGGTCCTCTCCTCGCCCAGCCCAGCCGCTGCCTTTGAACCCCCTGCCCGCGGCAGGGCCCTCCGCCACCCCCGCGCGTTCGGCGTGGGCTTTTGTGGGGGTGGATATTTTAGCAGGGGTAGGTACCGGCCCCGTCCTAGCGATGCCAACGGCCGCCGAGCGTTTCCCTCTGCTCTCCTCCCTGCTAAATTGCTGATCGGTCTAATTGACGGTCGTCGCCGCGCTGGAGCAGAGGGAGCGCGTCGGGGGAGAGGCAGGAGGGTGCCTCGGCGGTGGGGTCGGTTCGTTTTCCCCTCGGAGCCCTAAAAGCAAACCTCGGGATCGTGGTGTTGTTATAGGGCGACCCAGCRTTGCGTGCGAGTCTCCAGCACGACCAAGTAATTGAAATGTTTTTGGATAACTGTTGGTTGTGCCTGCTGAATGTCATTTATCAGGGGAAGGCATCAGCAGTGGGAATATCAGTAAATAGAACTGTCTGACATGGCAGGTCATTTTTATTTTAATATAGTAGATTTAATGAACTCTTGTCTTTATAATTCATGGTACTTGCCGAATGCATCCATTTCCCCTCCGTAATGACGTTAGTTACAGATCTGTCCTTCGTTAGAGGCTTTATTACGGCTGGCGAACTTAACTCTCTCCGAGTCGCAGCGATACGTTCCCGAAGTGCAGAGGGTTATCTAATAAATTGTTGCCTTTTACATTCGATACTATTAGTAATAAACGTAGCCAAAAACTTCCCTGAGTAGTTCATGCATTATTAATTATTATTATTACAGAATCTCTTGAAAGGTCATTTGCAAAGACCTGTGGTATGTGTTTTCCCAGCTTATTGGGGGCACGTTTATCGGCTGTTACTGCCGTAACACCTCTCCGGTAGTTTGTGCGTGTTCGAGTGTGTTTAGGTCAGAGCCGATAGCAGACCCCAAATCTGCTGTCAAGTGATTTAATAGCATTTGTGTCCAGCCTAACCCAATCTATCTCACCTCGCAGAGAAGAAAAAAAAATAATCCTGCATCAAAATTACTGCTTTTGGAACTGTCTTGTCTCTTTTGAGTAGGAACTGGAGACAACTAGACAAGCTTCAATGAAAGCGAATAAAGAAACATTACTTTCTGAACACAATCTTCTGTTACCAGTCACTTTTCAACAGACATTCAATCAAAATGCTAATAGCAAAGGCAACAAGGGAGCGAGGTTATTGTAATACTAATTGATAGGCTGCAGGGATGGGTTTTGATAAGTGCTGTTGAAGATATATTTTTGAAATATGATTCTCTTTAATTACAATGCTACTAATAAAAAATGAACAAATGATTTAATGATAGTTTTCTAGGTAATAGCTTGAAGATTTTTGTTAAAGTTATTTTGTAGGGGTTTTTTAAAACCAGAAATTATGAAAATCACCTTAAAAATAAAGCCGTAGTGGAAGGTAGTGACTTTATCTAGACTTGCGTGGCTACTTTGCATCAAAATTATTACTGTCAAATCTGAAGCTCTTGAATAAGAAATCCAGTCATTTMTTTATACAATAGACTTTGCTGAAAGCCCATAGTTGAAGCCACGTTGCATGGAGGAATGCATTTAATATCTAATGCGTATAATAATTAGGATCAATTATGCCAGCAAGGATTTTAAAATACATTTGGGGGGGGGAAGAATGGGCAGAGGGGTATTCACTAAGGTTTAAAGTGCATCTGGGGTACTAGGTTTGATCGTATCGATGGAGATTATTGACGTTCAGTGATGGGAAGCTCCAAACTAAGACCCACTTTCCCAGTGCAGCAGCAGCTGGTTTTCCGTGTCCCCCGACGGCTGGGAGAGCCGTGCCGAGGCTCCCGGGGCGCCCGCGGGGCTCCCCGGCCAGCGCCCTCCCCATCGGAGCCTCCCGCTCTCCGCGGGGCCGCGGGTCGGGGCCCTGGGAAACGGGAACGCAAAGAGAAAGGGCAGATCTGTCACTGACAGGCGGCCTCTGTTTCAGCTAATTTTTGATGAATTAATTGATAACAAAACAAAGAAGGGTTTTTTGGGGGGTGGGGGTGTCTTTTGTTGGTGTGGGTGGGGGCTCTTTCTGGGGCAGGGAGGGATGATCTCTCCTGCCTTTCAATTTGTCAAGCTCTCTCTCAAAGATCTGCCAGAGAAGAAAGGGTAATTAATAGGCTTGAAGTCATTTCCGATGTGTCAGTATTTCTGCCTTGCTTCCAAGTGATAATGTTCGCTGGCTCGAGGCCTCCGGGGAGCCTTCCATCTTATTAACTTGTCTAGGAGAAACAGTGAGTGGGGACAGCTTGGGCCAGTGGGTGACATGAAATAAGGATTTGTGGTGTAGTGAGCTGTAAACACGGGGGCCAACTGAGTAAAAACTGGAAGGGAAGAAAAAAGAAAAAGGRAGAAAAATATATTAARAAGGCCACTGGTCACAAGTACGTATGGTGGGGGCGGGGGATGCACTTTATTTGGGGCAGCCTGTACCCGACCCGTAGAGCTGGACCTGCTGTTGTGCTGTCACCCACGGCCAACTTTGGCACATGCCGAAATCGGGTCCTGGTTCTGTCCGGGTCCCTCTGACCGCGGCACAGGTCGCCCGTGGTCCAGCGCCCGGCTCCCCCGTGCCAGCGTCGGGGAGAGAAACCGGCAGCCGGGGCCGGCGCTGCCGTGGCTGGTTCTGCCGCCGATAGACCCGTGCGTCAGCCGAGCCACAGCGTTAATTTTATGTTAACCGGAGGTAAAGGCGGAGGTTTGGGGCTGTCCCGTGGTTTTGACCTGTTGTCCCCGCTGCTGGCGGTCTGCCACCTCTGCGCCACGTCGGCTGGCATGGCTGCAGGCGGGGGACAGCCACCGCGCTGGCAGCTCCCGCCTGGGAGCAGCTGGCGGCCGAGGGTTTCCAGAAGTCACGTGTGATTTTTTTAGGATGTTCAACTTGAGGCGCTGAAAAGGGACCTGTTTTTCAGCAGACCAAGGGCTGGGTCCTTCTCCTCATCGCTTCGGTCTGTTTGCCAAGTCAGCTGGCAGTTTTCGTAGCTTTTCTCAATCGCATTTGAAAACTTAAGTGTTAAACTTAGGACACGTATGTGTGAAGACACCTTCATTCTCAGAAGAACCGCAAGGATTAAGTAATCCCGCGTCCTGTACAGAGCCTGAGAGGCTGGGACGTGTACCGAGGCTCCCACAGTGCCGGGATGGAGCTGCGCGGCAGCGACAGGGGTGAAGTCCCCGCTCCTGTCCTGGGTGAGTGTGCAACGCTGTGCCTCGTGGCCGGCTTGCGGAGGGGAGGAAAGACCCTTTCATACCATGTAACTCAAAAACTGCTCTTTGGAGCTGAAGCTCCGCATCCCGGATTTCCATCCTCCCTGGTGTGTGTCGATATATTCCTTATCCCGTTGCTCAGCACAGGACCAGCCTCCCGCTTCCTTGGCCTTTGCGCTCCGCAGCCTGCGGGACGTCGCCTGCCCCAGCCTGGGAGGGGAGCGGGCACCTGCGCGCTGGGGCTGGAGGGGACAGTGCCTCRTGCTGCTCGGCTTGTCCCCAACAGCTCCGGTCCGCAGAAGCAATATTAGAGGAGCAGCCGCGTGAGTGTAGTTGGCACAAGGATTTTTGGGTTTTGCCCTAACTCCCCATTGTTATATAGCTTCGAGGTCTTGCTTTGGAAGGGGATGCACAGGAGAGGAGGGATTTCCAGTCACTGYGTGTGTTTGATAACTACACCTGTAATCACAGGACTGTATCAGCACAGGATTTTGTATAATTGCTTCCCCCCCCTCAGTCCTGGTGAGATTTTGTTAATTAGAATTAGAACACGTAAAACTAGGGATTCTTTTTAAACTGTTTTCCCAATTATCCTGTATGATGTGGAAGGGAGGTTGGATGGGATCTGTTTTCCCAGTAAATTAACGCTCTGCACAGTACAGGGCCGGACTCCCTCAGGGCATCCCTGCGTCTCGAACGGGCTTGTCCTTGCATCGGAAGAGGTTCAGACCCCGTAGGGCAGTAGGCAGAGAGCTCAGCGGGGCAGCACCCGAATGGCGTTAATTCGGGACTGCAGACTCTGTCAAGGCGAGAAATAAAATGGTTAGAGGTGGGTTCTGGTTTTTGGATGTGCTGAGTTGCCCGCTTGCCTTTGACTTTAGTAAAAGCTGCAAGACGCCCTGGGAAAGCGGGAGAGAGGGATGAGCGAGTCATATCCATAAGTTCGTCGGAATAAAACAAGGAGGAGATGTCTCGGAGCGATGTTCTGTGCAGCTGAGCTGATCCGTCTTGCGCAGTTGAGCATCGCTGCTGTTGGAGCTCTGACCTTCCTGACAGATGTGGGCTTATGTAAGGGTGATGCTGTATCTACATATTTAACGTTCTTTGCTTTTCTTGTTTGGTTTTTAAATTCCCCTTCATAGCCAAAGTGCTCGAGYGGTTTCATTAGCTGTTAAAGAAAAACGCAATGGAGGCAGCGCTGGTCTCCACCGCGTACAAGCTGTTCCTTGGAGATTGTTCCCTTTTTTATTTTTGAAAGTAGCAAACCTTGGCATTTTGGGTCACTGGGAAGGAACAGGATGTCTTTCACATATTGACAGGTTTTTTTCTTCTCTTTTCTTTTCTGATCTCACTCCTGTTTGTCAAGCTCACTTTTCATTTTCCAGAGAAATGATTATGACTAAACATCTCTGACAACCTCTTTGCAAAGTGTGAGAAGGCTACAATGAAAAAAAAAGGAGCCACCTCAAAGCTCTTCAGTGATTAAGCTACTTAACTGGCAAGTTTTTCTCTTCTACTGCGGAGCGTATTTCTGCACAATGGAGTTCCCCTTGCAAGTACTTATTAGGGAGGCACTAGTATAATCTAATTAAAATTTGTTTTAATATTCTGTGAAAATTAAAACTGAATCCTTCCTGTTGGAAAGAATGACCGTGCATGTATTAGTCCTCTATGTTTTGTTGTTGTTGTTAGCTTATTCAAATATTAACACTGCCTGCGTGCTCCAAATGATAGTTTGCGTCCATTAACAGAGCTTAGTTCTCAAATTAAATGATGAATGATATACAGGAATAGGTGAAAGCTGGTTGCTGGATTTTATTTTTTTTTTTTTTTTATGCTAATGTTACTTCCTGGAGGTAAATAAGGGGAGGGGATGCTGTGCAATATTATCACTGTGAAATTAAAATAAAGTCTCATTATTTGAGGATGGAATTTAGTGGCTGAAGGTTTACTCTTCGTCTGAAGCTTCATCCTGAATTCTTCCAGCTAATTGCCTGCTGATTAGTTGAGAGACAGGCATTGCTAATGTTGGCCTTGAGCGTCAAATTATCTCCTGCRGAGTCTTAGACTTGTAGCACCGAGTGGGAGACTTCGGTGGGGCGCGGGGTGTTGTCGCAAGTGAACAAGAGGACGGGTTTTTCCCCGACCCCGTGTCCCCTGCACGGCCGGGTCGGGAACCGGAGCGGGTGGTAGGACTGGGAGGGCAGGRCGGAGCCGCGCGGCAGCGCGAGCCCCTCCGCTGTCTCCCTGTGCCGCCCGTCCCCTGAGCTGCCGCTGGTCCCAGCCCTGCTCGGCGCTGGCGGGAGCACGCGTGCCCGATTTCGGGAGGCCGGCGTGGTGCGGAGCCGTTCTGCTCGCTGCGAGTAGGTGGCAGCAGCATTTGCACGCTCTGGCTGTCTGTTTAATTCATTTTACATTTTTGTATTCATTTACATTACTTTTTCTTTTTTTTTCTGAGAGTTTTGAGTTCTTTCCAGTTAGAGGACCTGTGTAGCCAGGGTAGATGTATTTGGTCTGCGCGTGGAAATGAAGAAAGTACTCACCTCCAAATAACAGGTAACAGCAACTTCTGTACGTTTTCTGGTCAGATTTAATTCTTCTTTGAGRGAAAGTTTTTTGGGGAGGAAAAAAAAATACAAAACTTAAAGTTGCAATTTATTTAAAAAACACCCAAACCTTTTATTCTTGCACTGAAGATGGAAAAATTACCAAAATGCCAGAAAACCGCCAAATATCTGAATGTTTTCCCCTCTTTCCCCAGCTGTCTTTCTGAACTTGGTTCAAAACATGCTGAAAATGTCTCTGTTCCTGATCTATTGAAAGTTTCCAGTATTGATGAGCAGAAAGRCTGCTGTTGTGTGTGTCTCGCTTGTGGGCAAAAGGTAATTTTAAAAAGCACCATAGAATCGTTTAGGTTGAAAAAGRCCTTTRWGATCATCGAGTCTGACCGTTAAGCTGGCACTGCCAAGTCCACCACGAAACCACGTCCCCAAGCGCCACRTCTACACRTCTTTTAAATACCCCCAGGGACGGTGAGGCCACCACTTCCCTGGGCAGCCTGTTCCAGTGCTTGACAACCCTTTCGGTGAAGAAATTTTTCCTAATGTCCAATCTAAACCTCCCCTGGAGCAACTTGAGGCCRTTTCCTCTTGTCCTATSGCTTGTTACTTGGGAGAAGAGACCGACACCCACGTCACCACAACCAGCGATAAGGTCTCCCCTCAGCCTCCTCTTCTCCAGGCTGAACACCCCCAGCTCCCTCAGCCGCTCCCCRTCAGACCTGTKCTCCAGACCCTTCACCAGCCTCGTCGCCCTTCTCTGGACACGCTCCAGCACCTCAATGTCCTTCTTGTAGTGAGGGGCCCAAAACTGAACACAGGATTCGAGGTGCGGCCTCACCAGTGCCGAGTACAGGGGCACGATCMCCTCCCTGCTCCTGCTGGCCACACTATTCCTGACACAGGCCAGGATGCCGTTGGCCTTCTTGGCCACCTGGGCACACTGCCGGCTCATGKTCAGCCGGCCGTCGACCAGCACCCCCAGGTCCTTTTCCGCCGGGCAGCTTTCCAGCCACTCTTCCCCAAGCCTGTAGCGTTGCCCGGGGTTGTTGTGACCCATGTTTATCTGGAGAGAGCAGCGTGCTGAGGCCGGAGCCCCAGGCCAGCCGCGGTGATGGWTCGGAAACTTTCTCTGCACGGGAGGATCTGCCGTGGAACGCGTTACGAAAAACCCCTCAGAGCAGGCGTGGGGCTTGGCAAAGTCCTCGGCCGCTGGTGAAGGCACTTTCACAACTCGGGCAGGGCAGCACAAGCCGGCATCCCTYTTCCCCTCGAGGATCAGCGCTCTCCAGACCCCCGCTCCCTCCTCCTCCTCGGGGAGCCGGGCGCTAATGAAGCTGTACCAGGCTGGAGGAACCCGTAAACAGTGCTCTGTAGCGATGGCAACTCGAGAAACAAGAGCTGCGTGGAGTATTTGGAAGGAGAGCCCTTATGATCGAGAGTTTAAAGGGAAGGTGCTTAAAAATGCAGAGAGGCTTGGCAGGGTAATTGGACTTGCTGCTCTCAGAGTAAATGTATGGCTTCATGGAGCGTCACCGGCGAGTCTGGCCTCTTGCTAAGAAAGTACAGAACCGAGAAAATACAGAACCACTCGGCAAAAGAGCACATCAGRCCCCGGGCTGGGATGGTGCTGACACCAGTGGGTTTTCTGCCGTGAAGCTCCTGGTTACGCTCTTACCTCGTCAGCCCCCTGYGCTAGTGGTCTGCCCGCTGCCGTCCGTAGGCACTGCCTCTGCTGCTTTGGGGGGGAAATCTCATTTTTTCTTGGCCAAAGATACTGTACAGATCAAAGCCTAAAACYTGCACCCAGGTCTGGGGGCAGGGAGCATCATTATGTACCAGGTCGTGGGTTTAGTTTGCTGGGAGTTTGCTTCTGAGCTCAGCGTTGCTGGTGGTTTCCAAATTTTTTCGTGGCCCACCTGTGCATGCGCTACGAGTTCCTGGTGGCCAARTTCAGGCATTTTTAAGTCAAAATGCAGCCAGTTAACGAGTTACTGTGTGACGGCTCGTGCCAAGTCCCTCGTGCCCTCATCCCTGCCGAGCTCCTGCGTCGGCCAGCCAAAAGGGAGCTTGCGCGAGGGTCTGGCTTCAGCTTTGCCGCCGGTTCACTTGGTGCCTGTGGCAAACCTCCGCGCAGCTCCGTGCCTCAGTTTGCCCGTCTGTGCTACGTGACTGGTGGCGATGCCCTCGCCTTTTCAGCTGCCTGGAGCTCCTTAAAGGGTTTTAACAGTGTGCAGGTGCCAGACTGTGTTAAATGAGGAGAAGCAATGTGATGCTCAGGTGGAAGAGGTAATTTCCATCGAAAGCGAAGGACCATTGGCCTCTGCCTTTCATCTTCCAAAACGATGGAGGAAAATTAGTACCAGTGAAGGGTGCTAGACTGACAGCCAAGAGACCAAAGCCCTCTTTTCATCCTCCTCGCAGACAGAGCGCAGCCAGGCAGCGAGCCTCCAGCAGCATCCCGCCTGCGCCGTGACCTGCCCTCCCTGCGGAGGAGAGGGGACTCGGCCGTAAGGAASCCGTGTGCTTTCATTAGACGCCCTTCCCGCGCATTCAGTCTCCGGCTCCTTTCCTCCAGCTTCTGGCGAGGTTGCCAATTACTTCCCTGCCTGTGATGTGTGTGACACCCATTTACAACCCAGCTTCGTGGCCTGTATTTCACACCAGCTGCCAGCCAGTGTTCGGATGGTAACTGCTTCCGATTGCCATCGGATTCGGCTGGATTCGGGCTAACGATGGCGATGGGGAAACATTCCCTTGCCTAGCGAGGGAGGGCCGTGGCGAGGGTTGGCGGGGAGGCAGTGCCGCCGGCTCTGCCGGGTCAGGGCGTTCCTGCAGCCTCGCCGGGTGTTGGGATAGACGGGGCTGGGGGCGGCCCGTGGGGTTAGGTGGGGTCTGGCAGAACGGAGATAGCATCAGCTGGGCTTGGTAGATGTTGAAATCGTCAAAACAATCAATGGCTTTTTTTTATACCGGTTCCCTTGGTCACCCAGCCCATAGAAGGGGTTGATTTTCGCRGCTTGCCTTGGGTGAGCCTGGCTGGAGCGGTAGCCGTGCAGAAACCTCCGTGGTGGCTGCGTTAATTCCGAGTCCTGCACTTTCTGGCAAAGGATGAGATGTGTCTCCTAGGATGGATGAAGCATGGTGCCAGGCGGATGTCAGTCTTACCAGGCTGAAACGACAGTAGCATCRTGTAGTGGATCAAAACATTAAGTCTTTAAAACCATATGTTCGATGTATCATATCACAAGAGCTTTATATTCCTGGTGATAACAATCGGCAATGCATTATCTGTGGTTTCTCGCTTGTACGTTTCTGAGATGATAAACTTTGAGCTGGATGAGAATCAAGCGTCCCTCATTGTTAATGTCTCGATTGGGACTGGAACAGCGTGTCTGGGGGTTGATACYGGAGGAGCCCAGGAACTGCTGTTCTGGATGATGCTCAGCACCTCTGGTCCAGGTCCTCCCTCTAACGGTGGTGGGCTCCAGGCGTTCCGGTGGTCCTGCCAGCCAGCCCTCACTCCACAGGCAGGTAGCTGGGGTGGCCAACAGAAATAAATAAACAACGGTGCGCGTCGGTGTTTCAGAAGAGGGATGCTTCACTTCGCTTGGCATTTTAATCTCTTCTAGCACTAGGTTGGAGTAAGCACTTTTTCGGTGTGTGGTGATTTATTTTGTTAAAAAACAAGGCATTATTCATAATTATGCAGTTTTATGAGAGTATACATAGCAGTATTCTTCCCGTGGTAGGCTGTGGGAGCTGGCATAATATTTAAATAAGAGCCCTGGGGAAAGGACACGCTTGCATTCAGCGCGGGGCTCGGCGCAGTTGCGGGCTCAGCCTATTGAACTAGCGTATAATTACCTCTATTCAGCACTGCCGCTCCAGTTATCAGCTGGCCGTCAGGGGGAAGGCCAGCGTTTTAAAATGACATGGATTGTTAGAGAACATCAAACTTTTTTAATACAGTTAATGATCCTCAGCTATAAATAGTCTGTTCCCATTGACTGGCAATAAGGCTTTTGTACTGTGCTTCGCAGAGCTGCAAGGCTTTTCTTAGTTTGTTGGGTTTTCTTTTCTTCCCTCCGTATATACTGTAGGTCCTTTCATCCCGACTGCTTTACAAATAGGACCCCTCCCTTTCTGGGTCGGGAAATGAAGGTCCTGCGGAGCAGGAATTTGCCCAGGGTCGCGTGGGGCGTTAGTGGATGAACAAGGTGGGGGACTGGCAGCTCCGTCCTCTGGTTATTCAACTCTCGTCCTCCCCCGAGGACCAGGACAGGGACGGGGATGGGCTCCTCTGGGGCTCCCCACCTCTCCCGTGCCACTGGATAGTCTTCTGGGAATGGGCAGCCTTTACTTTGTTAGTAAGACAGGCAGCTTTTGTATATGCGGTGCCCCAGAAGTTTCCTTGTTGTCTCTCAGGTTGAAATACGACTGTAGGAGGAGGGGGGAGTTTGGAGACGGGGCTGTCTGAGCTGGGGGGCTGCGTGCTGCTGAGGCAGCAGCAGGAGCTGCGCTTTTCAGCTGCAGCCCCGGAGTTGGAAGTGGCGAGGACTGGGTCTGCAGAAGCCCTTGTCCTGGCAGGGCCCTGCTCTGACACAGTAAATCCCTGAGCAAATGTGAATCTGCAGGGAGGAGTTGTCTGCGTGAAACCCGGCCGGTGCATTTCTCTGTGCTTGAGCTGCGTCGTGAGCAGTTACCTGCGAGTGCACACAGATCCCGGCACCCTGTAGATTATTTTACCCTTTACAAAATGTGATTTGAACTAGCCAAGAAGTCYGAGAGCAGCACTGAAAAGCTCCGAGTGCCGGTTGCTGGAAACAGCGTGTGAGACTCGGGCGGGATGTCAGGCTGAGCTGTTGCGGTGGGTTTCCAGTCCTCAGCACTGGTTGAATATCCCAGCAAAATAATGCCAATGAAAAAACCCTCAAACCCTGAACCTACTCCCCAACTTCCACAGCAGCAATTAAACGGCCGCATTTTCCAGCGCCCAGAAGTTGCGGTGAGATTCTGCCACAGCTTTGTTCTCGAGTGCCTGCAGACACAATAGGAAAAGGTCATCACATAAACACCGCTTCTCCAAAGGCAATTTCTTTGTCTGTTTTGAAAGCCGGGAAGCAAAGGGTATTCTAATTTGAACTGCTCTGCCGGCGCGACGGTACCAGGAGTGCCTCCCCCCGCACCTTCCTGGTTTCAGGCACATCTTCAGGTCAGGAGCCTTGCCCGCGCTGGAGGGGCACGCTCGGTCTCCGTGGGTTTGGCTGCTAATAGGTGGCATGTGTTTGCTCCCGCCGCGGGCGAGAATGGGGTCTGGTGGGCTGGGTACGAGCGTGGGGGGGGGGAAACGCAGCAGGCGGCAGCTTGAGGTCTGGGCCGGTAGCACCCAGGCTGTGCAAATGCTTCAGGGAACGCGCTGGTGGGTATAATTAGTTCACCTTTTCCTTTGCCTGTGACTGCTGTTCRTGGCGCTTTTGTTTTTAAGCATAAAGATTTCAGCGTTTTCCCCAATGGTTTGAACAAAGGTTGAGCGCGTGGGGAAATCCATAAAACAATGTCACCAAAAACGCAAGGAGGAGAAGAAAGCTTTTAATAAAGCACTGCTGGGAACTGGGCTTGGATGGATTCGAACGGGAGGGAGGCTGCTGGGGAAGGTCACCTCTGAAGRTGGCAGATGAAAAAGCAGCGTGGCCCGCTCTTCTCGGGGGAGCTTTGGCAGAAACCCATCAGTCGGTAGGTGTTCGGTTGGCCCGTCCTCCGGTGTGCGGTTCCCTGGCATCCCGGGGCTCGGCAGAGCAGCCGTCCTCAGGAAGGTGCTTGTGCTTGAATCGAGGCAGGGGGAGACGGAGGGGAGCGAACTTCAAGGGAACCSTCCGCAGCAGGGGATGACTTGGCTGTAGCTACCCTGAGCGGGCTATCGGGGGGGGTCAGAGGACGGCATTAAGGCACCCAGTGATGGCAAAATCGTGGTYGTTTGAGGTCTGATGCTCAGCAAAGAAAGTACCTCCTTTCGCCTTGTCTGTCAGTGCACRGTCTCGAAAAGCAGCTGCAGAGGAAGTAAAGCATCCACCGTATCTGAGGAACGTTAGAAAGCATACTGCAATTATAGATGTGATTATTAGCAAAGGGGTCTGGATTTTGTGCCTGCTATGGCCTGTCTGAGTCTTGTTTTCCTTTTCCATTACCAGCAGATCAGTTTTATAGAGCTGTTCGGCTCTGTGTGGTCCCTATTAAAAGTTTTCTTTCCCAGGGTGATTCTGCTCCTTTGTTACATCTGGTTCTTGAACACTTTATACTATCAAACAGCAAAACTGCTTTTATTGATGCGGCAAAGAACAATGGGATCTTTCCAACAGTGCTCCCAAAATACGCTCTTGGCTTTTTYCTATGCCTGGCTTCCAACAGTGAAAAAAATGATTAAGATATGTTAGGTTTACTCTGGTCACTTCAACAGGAGATTGGTAATACCAACAAACGATTCCAGTAAATGGATTAGCTTCTCTTCTCCAGCAAGGCTGAAGCGATGTGTGCTTGCCCCTTCCGTGCTCTTTCTGCGAGACAGACAGCTGAAAAAGCAGAAAGCATCCACAATTTAATAGAGCGCAGATCGGGTTAGGCAAAGATGATGGCATTGGGCTTGTGTCAGGTCACTGGAGTGTGATTGCGAGCTGGTCGGACGTGCGTGGTCGCTGCTCATACAGYGGCTGCACCCGCCATGGCCTGGAGCCGCACGCTCGGTTCCTCCGAGATGCAATTTCCCGTCTGTGCGGAGACGGGGAGCAGGGAAGACAGGAGAGGATGAGCGGAGACATAAAACCAGTTCTGCCCTGCGTGTGTGAATTGAGCTTTCCTTAGTGTCTCAGCACTTTGGGTTTTCCCTGTGAACGGGTGTCAGGGTAAGTGTGTCTGCTATAAAAAAAATATATGCCATAYTGAAAATTTGTATGCGTATATATTAAGGGCCATGTCAGCTTTTGCCCCCTGGACATACGCAAAACCTGATGACTCCTGACYGTCTGGAACTATTCCTGTAAAAACGAACCGCGTGCCCTGTTTCAGAAGTGTGGAGCTTTGGATGGGTGCTGGGGCTGAGAGCGTCCGTGGTGTTAACGAGGAGACGCTGCCACGGCCACCAGCACTGTGTGGCTGGGATCCTGTGCTGCGTTAGAGAACGCTAATCAAGGGAACCTCCTTGCAAGACATTATACACCCTCCTCCAGCAGCAGGAAGGGCTGAGAAGTGGGTCCGGTGCGTAGGGAGCTTGCAGAAATACCTGCCAGCCCAGCAGGGAGGGGGTGGGGAGCGCGAGCTCTTCTGAAGACCCCTTTGGGGTGCGCGGGAAGGGTCCTGCGAGGCCGGCAGGCAGCGGACCTGGGAGGCCGTCGGAGGAGCTGGAAGGGCCCCGAGGGCTGCTGGCCCGGGGAGGGGGGTCCCCACGGGGAGGTGGGAACAGGCGCTTGGCGAAGGCATCGCGTCCAGAGGTTTTGATGAGCATAAAGACTCGTGCGGTGCTCTGCCTGCGGGTCGGGGAGCCCGAGAGGAGTCTCAGGCGCCTGCGGCAGCAGATGCTTCCAGAAGCATCCTTTGGTTTGTAACRTTCTTAAAAACAAACAAACAAACAGACAAAACCAACAAATCCCCCAAAACATGAGAGCGCAGTTGCGTTTAGGCTGCATTGACTTGGCAGAAGAGTAMGCTTTGCAGCCTCAGGGAACGTAACGGGGTTTTAATTCTGTGGGTGCATGTGCTATGTAATATTTTTATTTATTTGTCAGTTCTTTTGGAGAGCCTTATTGTGTGGCCTTTGTTTTCCTTCAGATGTAAGGTGCTTGTTACAAACCTTTGCTCGCCTGCCTTCCACTTCTGAACTGTGCATTTCCACAGCAGGTTGCATCTGGCTTACTGAGAAAGAAAAGAGTCTATATACAGTGATTGAAGATTTCTTCTTTATATAGTGCCTTTAAAAAAAAAGCGTAGTGCCATTGAAATCAAAGCCCAGCTTTCTGCGATAAAGGGCCCTGCAAATTGACCGCAGGGTCTTTCAGAAAAGTCTGTCTCCCTTTGATACAGACATTGCTTGGGGAAAAGAAAAGGGAAAAATAGGGTTGCCGGTACTCGGAGGAGTAAACAGGTGACATTGTTCATCTGAGTCCTGAAGAGCCGCCCTGCCTGCTCTGCAGACGCTGCTGATGCCGCCGATTCAGCCGTATTTACGTGTGTCTCGGCTCTCAACAGCTTGTCGCCCCACAGAGATGCCTGCGCTTTCGGCACGGCGGAGTGATGGAACGTCACTCGCTGCGCTCGCTGGCGGCCGGGGGGGAAAGCCACCCTCCGCACCGCCGCTCGGCGCTTCCTGGGCATTAAAGGTGCCTTTGGGACGAGTCCCTGTCAGTTAAATCTACAGGCGATTCTCAAGTTGTCAAGTAAAAGCTGACGTGAATTTCTAAATGGCATTAATGTAATTGATGAGGGCTTTTCCCCCATATACCGAMTCTAAATATATATGTAAGAAAGTGATTATCTTAATGTAATTCATCATTTGCTTGAAGTGCATGCTAAACCTGAACCTGTTCGCTCTGATAAGCATTTATGTACTGAAGGAATTGATGTTAGCTCTCTTTGCCTGTGGTCTTGAACAAAAAAGCAGACTTCGAGCTCATATTAAAAAAGGGCGATTTCCCCGCTCTCCTCTATTTCTTCTGATCAGAGCTTTCCTGGCAACGACACACCAGAGGGAGTTGAACTTTTTTGTTGTTTTTAACCCATGCACACAGGGGAAAAATGTGGGTATTTCAGCATTTGCAGGGACGTTCAAGGCTGTATCTTGCACCCCCTCGGCCAGACTGCAGCGTGCTGACCTCTCCTTGGTGGGGGGAGCTGGTTTCCAGGAATAGCTCAGCAAATACTTTGCTCTTTACATGTGTATCCAGAGGAACAAATGGTGCATATATTCAAAGCATCTGTCATAGCCAGGCACTCTTTCTCACAGTAGTATATGTTGTTTGCTTAGGCAAATACTGATACGGTGCATGAGCRGCAGGGATGGAGTCCTGGCCAAGGATATTAATAATGTCCAAGAATGTTGTGTGCTGCCTGAAGCTATAGCCTGGAGGGGTCATACTGCACAGCTCAAAGGTATTATTTTAACCTGAGGCTAAGCTTCTCATTTTTGCTGGTATTTCCCTTGACCCCAGTCAGTATTTATTTCAATTCCTTGAATAGTTTTTGTTGTTTGGTGCCTAATTCTTTATTCCTTCGCATTATGAGTCAGCAGGGTAACAAAGAGTCCATGCTCTCCTTCCCARCCAGGGCTTGCAACGCTTTGGGAGGCAACTCGGGGTGGGCAAWATGTCCATGCAGACTGCAGACCTGCAAGAAAGTGCGCCGTCGAGTATTTCATCAGTTTTTGCATGCAGCAACATTTGACCTGGAGGTGAGGTGCAAATACAGCAGGTAAAGCACAGACCGATGAAGACTGGGGACTCTGTGCAGTGAGGGTCCCTCCGCGGAGSTGCAGCCTGTAGAAACGTGCCCTCGCACGCCCGTTCACCTGAGCTCTGTGTTGGCGGTTCCCGCGGTGGTTCGGAGGAGCTGAGCTGTTCCAGGCTGTGGTGTTGGGGCTGTACCGGTCTCACGYTGGCTCTCCTGTCCCCCCCACCGGTGCAGGACCAGCGGGGAGGGGGACGTCCCCTCCGGCGTGCAGCCCTGGCTGGGTGCTCTGCCTGGGGATTGCAGCCGCCGCCGCCGGCAGCATCACCCCAGCCCGCTTTCGGCGCGCACCCGTGGTGAAGTGTGGCCTTTTGCCTTCCCGTTTATCTTAGCTGATGCTTGTCTGTTAACGAGAGGAAAGGTACCTTCATGTTCACCGTAAAGTGCCCTTCGCTTTGCGCTACATCCTCTGCGGTTTGGGAGGGAGGACTTTGTAACCTCCGCTGGAAGCGGGGACCCGCCGGCCGGCGAGCCCAGGGGCAGCATGTGAGGTGACGGTGTTTTGGGGGGGACGCCAGCCCGGCGCGGTGGGTCTGTCCCCCCCAGCCCGGGCTGTCGCGATGCCGCTGCAGTAACCAGGTAGGCAGGAGTCACCTAGAGCACAGCCTCTCGGCCGCTTGAAAATTCCCCCCCTGAGAAGTCAATTCTGTAGACACGTCATTTCTCTTGGGGCGCTTCTTGCAGCTGCAGCTCTCCGGTGGTGGTAATTAAATTTCGGAGGCAGGAACAAGGAGACGTTTCTAGGTTTGGCTGGTGCGATGGAGAGGAGTAGTGTCGGTGGCGGGTTTTGGCTTTGTTCCTTCGCCGCGGAGCTGCCTCGCGCTTCTCCTCCGCTTCCTGAAATCAAGCAGAAATCCCTGTCTTTGCAAATCCCATTTTTTGTCTGGAGGGACTGGTCGGCTCCGAGGCCATGGGAGCCGAGCGGGGTGCCATGCTCAGCAGGCGCTGGCTTACCRGGGCAGTGGTGAACCATGGCCCCATTGGCTCCATCACCAAACCTGGGCCGTGTCCACAGCAGGGGACACCGATTTGCCGGAGCGTTCTGCTGGCAGGTTATCTGGTAAAAGGGCCTGAAATGGGGCCGTTGCTGACATGTGGCACAAATGGGCCTTGATGGGGGCAAGCTGGGGTTCTGTCCCTCCTGGCCTCGCCGCGGGGCACTGGCAAATGCCCCCATCACAGGCGGGCACCCATCGTCCCCCCTCCGCTGAACCCCGGAGGAGCCCTTCCCACCGCGGCTGGAGCAAAGGCCAGCACCGTGGGAAGGGCTTTCCTCGCTCGGGACCACCCCAGGTACGTCTCCTTACTGGGGGCACGGCTGGGAGGAGGAAGAGGAGCTGCTGTGCACACTTTCGGGCGCTGCGGGACACTTGGAGGCACGTGGCTCGGGCACGCTGTTGAGGGTGGTCGGCCCCGGTGCTGCACGGAGYCCCACCGAAGAGCCTCGGGGGGACACACAAGGGTGGGAGGTCTCCATCCGCGCGAGCTGTGGAGCTCCGTTTGTCAGGGGTGAGGAGGGGGATGATAGCATCTTCTTCCCTCGAAGGCACGCCGAGGGTCGCGGGGCTCCGGTGTGTCCCGCTGGGTGTGCGGATGGGTGGGGGTGCAAAGCCCTTCGCAAGTTCACAGCAGCACTGCGGGTGCTCTGGTTTTCTCTTCTTCCACCACAAGCACCGCTGCTGTACTGACGCAGAAACCATCYCGTGCCTCGTGCCGCTGCCAGCCTCTGCTTTTGCTGTGCTTGCTAACCGCATCCTCAAAATACAAAGGCACTTCACAGTTTTATGCTCTACTTTTGCAAAGTCAATAAATACTAAAAACTAATGCTCCCGTGGTCAATCAGTGATTTTTTGGAAGGGAGTGACCTTTTCTGGGCTCTTTGTCGCAGAATAAACAACTCTGGGAAAGGGTACTTCCATTTTTTTTAATAATGTATTTCTACAGTTGAAGGATTTCAGATTTCTTTTGTAAGAGCAAGTGCCTGCTTAAACATGGAGACAAATACAACCAATAATATGTACTTGATTCAAGCTAATTCATTTTGGCACAGTCCCAGATATGCTGATTAAATGGCCTGTGAAGTGCTACAATATCTTGATAATGTACATTCTACATTTGATTATATAATCAATTATGTTGCACCTAATAAAACTTAAAATCAGTGAAAAAGCTGTGAGCAGATTGTATCAGGTGCAGAGTGGGTCYTGGGCAGCTTTAAAGAAACTTCTGCAAGCGTACGCTGGGAAGGAGCGTGCGTGTGCGTAGCKTCAAAATCCCAGTCTCTAGTAAACCAGAGGCTCAGTAAAACGTTCCTGTTRATTTGTTGGCTTGATTTAAAATAAAATAAAGTGTGTACAGCGCCTACTAGCCTTGCTGAAACGCAGGGGTGTGTGGTCGTCCCGAAGAGGTGACCTCAAAGTCGGTGTACGGAGCAGGGGGTGAGGAAATAGGGTGCAAAACCAGTCTGCGTGCTCAGCTTCCCCCGTCGCTCCCTTGCTTTGCTGCCGGTGAATTTACTAACGTTTTCTATCAAGAGGTGACCTTGCACCGCATTTTTAAAACAGCTTAGATATTCTTGGCGGTAATTCTGTGATGGCTTTAGGAGGGACGCTCTCCTCGTGGGCAGAGTTCAGCTCTGTGCATTGGGATTTCCCTGCACCCATCAGTGGGAGCAACCTGACAGCGAGGGCAGAGCCACCCTTCCCCGGCTCTCCCCTGCCCGGGGAACCCGAGTGCCCGTCCCTGGGGAGGACGGTGTACCCCAGCCAGCTCGGGCAGCCTTTCCTGCTCCATCACCTGCGACGTCTTCACTTGCTTCTGATTTCAGYGCTCCCTGCCCGCGGGGTTGGCCCCGGGACGCCGGCTCGCCCGCCCCGGGCAGCTGGTGGTGCTCGGCATGGCGGGGAGCCCTGGGCTCTCACCCCCGACTCGGCCGTGCACCAGGGAGCAGCCACCATCCCTTGGCAAGTGTTTCTCATTCCTTTCTGGGAAAGTTAGCGATTTCTGGGTGACTAGCTACAGCAGGTTAGGGGAATTTGGCCTGGATTTTATGGTCCTCCGGTAAGAGAGGGTTGATGGGAAAC
Source organism: Oceanodroma leucorhoa (assembly GCA_030449065.1). Classification (NCBI taxonomy): domain Eukaryota; kingdom Metazoa; phylum Chordata; class Aves; order Procellariiformes; genus Oceanodroma; species Oceanodroma leucorhoa. The sequence continues at coordinate 3,837,341 of JASVER010000089.1, read as the reverse complement.
AAATGTGTTATGGCCYCAGACAAGCTGTTGCTACATTTTTTGTTTCATTTTAAAGCAGCGCTATCAACCAGTTGGAATATAGGTCTGGAGTATCGCGGGGAGTAATCTAATTAGTATGAAGTCAATTCACTAGTTCCTTTTGTATCTCGTGATTAAATAAGTGGGAAAATGGCTTGAAAATTAGGTGCTAGAACGACCCAATTACATTTCTGTAGCTTTTTGTATTCAATTTCATAAACAATTTTGCTCTTCGCTGGTTAATCAGTGAATGCCTTTTTCCAGTTTGAAAAGCACTTTTGAAATTATAATGCAATTAAATTGTGTGTGGATGTTCTGGCATAGCGAGTGTGAAAGCTGGGGGCCTGGCAGCCAGCCATGTTGTACCTTGACAGTAATGAGTTCCTGAGCTGGCAGCTTGCTCGTGTCATTCATGATATTGTCCACGCTGGGTTACTGTAAAACGCAGCCGTCTCAACTCCTTTCCAGCCAGGGTCGGCAGGATCGGGGCGCCGGGTCCTCTCCCTCCCTCCGCAGACACCGCGGAGCTGGGGTCGGTTCCCGGGGCAGATCCAGCACCTCTGCGGGCGGCGGAGATCAGCCCGCGGGACCCCGCTTTGCGCTTGGCGAGCACAGCGAGATGTCTGCAGGCGCGCGGTGAAGTTTTCTGCAAAGTCGTAGAGCAGCTGCGTGCTTTTTTCTTTTTTCTTTTCCTTACGTGCGCCTCTGTAGGACTGAAGATGGGCAAGGGGGATGGAGAGGATTAAGTATTCTTTTCCTGGGGGGCATAACTGGGGCAMGTAGGAAAACATCTCAACGTCTTGTCCTTCTCAAAGTCAGCAGTAGATCTGCCCCGGCCTTGCCACAGCCTCGCTATCTGATAGCTCTTGGCTCGGGGAAGTGGCGGGTCCGAGCAGTGTCCTCTCACCGGGSAGGGTGTCCCCAGGTGAGCTCGCCCCAAGCTCCCACGTGAGCTCTGAAGCTGCTGTTTTTCTCGCCAGGCCCAAAATCCGTAAGGGCTGGGGTGTTGTTTAAGCTCCTCTTTTCACAGCCAAAATGCCGGTGGTCCAYGCAGCATGTGAATCACRTGCAGCGCCAAGTGGCATCTCATCRGATGCCAGCTGCAAATGACTTCCAAAGGCCCACCRGCTCTTTGAGGCTCTGAAGACCRCTACCTGCTACGTGCTTCTGCTGTACTGTGGCCTGTCTCCGMCGGCCTTTTAAGGTCGGAGTTTTTCAAGGCATGCTTTTTATTCTTGTAAGGTATTTGTCTTGTATTCAGCCTGCTCGTGGTGAGCGGGAGCTAAGTTCAGCCTCCTGGGGAAGGGCGACCAAGTCTGCTTGATCGCCGCCTCCCGTGATTTACGGCCGAGCACCACAAGGGGAAAGGTAGAAAGCTGTGTTAAGAGAAAAAGAAATAATGTTGGAAATAATGACTTGCTTGGCAGGTTTTAACAAGTTCAGTAATGGTATTAGGTGCCCTTGGCTCAAGACAGTAACCTCCTCTTAAATGATCATTACCTGGCTAATAAAGACCTCAGAGCAGGTCATTACAGCTTAATTTAGACGTAGCATCCTGTTTGGTTGGTGCAGCGTTGCCATCTTTCAAGTTGTTGAATCTATTGCCTGAATGCTATGGTTGGGAGCTGGGGGTTGCTTGGGTTTTTCCTTTCCCAGCAGCTTAACGAGGAACCGAGCGTTTGCTCGATCTTGACGGCCCTTCCGCTCGGCTGCTGGTGGAGGTGGGGATGTGCACGGGCAGAGGGGAGGACAGGGGACTTCTCCAGCCCGTCACTTCTGCTCTGCTTACAGCTCGTGGGTTTCGTGAGCTTTGGTTCAAGGAAGGACAGGAAGAAGTGATGGGAATGGAGGGCCGCCTTGGGGAAAGCTCTTAAACACATGTTTGATTTCACATCTTGTTCAAATCAATGGGCTTTAAACGAAGGCTGTAGGGCATTGCCCTGGTGATGTGTTGTTTCAGAGAACCTGTGGCTTTCAAAGTCTTTTAGGTAGCGCTTGCCCAGGTGTCTCCTTCATGTGGGGACCCTCCCCTGGCCATCCCAGGACACGCCAGGCGTGCGCCCGTTTCCCTTCCCACCGTCTCCCTCGGGTGGAGGAGCTGGTTTCAGAGACGACAGCCCAGGTAGGAAGGTGTGCAGGAGCGGGGGTCCAGCCTCGTGCCCACCGTGCCACCCCAGCCTCTGCCTGCTCGCCGATGAGCCATGGTGCTTCCCTAGCCCCAGCAGCAGCAAGTTTGAAGTGCAAGTAATTATAATAACCAACCCCCACCTGTTATTAGTATTTTGAAGACATCTCTTTGATAAGTCCATCTTTTCAGCCAATGTCCTATTTCTACTGAAAGCAAAGCAGTTTTCCTCCCAGTATTGTAAATCTGTTGTTAAAATGAAGAAAAGGAAATGGARAAAAGGATCCCCCCAACAAAAAACYGTAACACCAGGCTCGGTGCTGCGCCGCCTTTGTCAGCCCTGGATAGAATTATGCATCATGAATAAAAACTGCTGTCAACATGCATTGGTTTCAAAACATTAGAGCATATGGTATGTGATTATCTGTATTGTCAAATGCAATAAAGTGAATTTGGATATAATAAAAAATGTAATATTTTAGAAATTTGGTAATAAACTGTGGAAGAATTGACAGGCAGAGAGTATTTGACGCCTGTAGGCAAACAGATAAAGATGRCAGGACTTTGCGCTCGGCGGGCAGCGGCTACTGCAGGCGCATTAGGAGCAGCTTTCATATCTGACGGGGGAGCCTAACCGGGTTAGCTGGCACCAGGGAGCGATGGCCTTCGTCCCTGCCTTCGCTGCCGAGACCTGCTTCTCGCGGCCACTCGCTGCTGCTCCGCTCGTCCTTCTCCTCTGCCCCGCGGGGCTGGCGGGCAGGGGCAGGGGACCGGGGTCCAGCGCCGGCTCCCCGCGGGCAGGTCCGCACCCTTCGGCTGTAAGAGGGGTGGCGAGCGGRGTCGGGGGTGGTGAAGGTTTTGGCTTGCCTCGTGGCCTGGTGAAGGGGCTGCAGGGTGCTTGTTTTGGGGATGGAAATCGGCGTTCGGCTTTGTCACTGGCTCTGTGTGCTGCAAGTCTTGCTGACGAACAGACAGCAGTGTTCGCTTGAAGCACGAGGTTCCCATTCTGGTTGTAGGCAGATTAATTGGATTTTACAAGCATTTGGGGTTTTCTTCTTTGATAGCAAAAAGGAATCTGTTAGTTTATGCCACGCTTCCCCCGCCCAGCTGCACTCCCATCGTTTTTGTACCACTGACTCGTTAGAGAGCTGGGAAATCCGTACCTGAACCGAAAGGAACRGTGAAAAGCCGTGAGGAGCACGGGTGGGTCCGCTCCCAGCGCTACTGGGGAGCTGGAGTTAAATACTGATGAAAAAGCAAATGCTGCCCGAGATAACTTTCTCCTTCAGTATCTCATCTTTCAGCCYCATGCATGAATTCTCGAGCCACTGACAAAAATGCACCCATGGAGACATGATGTCTCCAAGGGGGAGAAGCTGAGTTGGGAACAAACTTTGGGGCCTTCTTTGTAGAAAATTCAGATGCAAAAAATGCAGACGTAAGTGTATCACACGTACATGCAATTTTTCTTAGGTCACTGCTAATGCTTCTAAATGATCTGTGAATGCATTAATGGTTTCTGTTAATTAACAATATGATAAAACTGGCATTTASTAAGTTGCTGTGTAGTGTGCGTTTCAGTCATTATGTACTCAGCGTTTTGGTTTGATTTCAGAATGTTAATAGAATAAAATTTTAATGAAGATTTGTTGTTATGAAAAATTTATTACGCAAAGTTCAGGTACTGCATACATTAGCGCGGTCCGTGACACGCGGCGGGGTTCCCCTCGGCAGCCGCGCAGCCCGGCGCCGGTGCTCCGTGCGACCGCGAGGGCTTTGGCCAGAACCGGCGTCCCGGCTCCGGCCGCGTGGCCCCTGCAAGGGGAGGCACCCACCCCCCGGCCTGGAAATCTTTGGTTAAAGTGGGTCATTTGAGAGAGGGACAAGGCCCTGTAGCCTTCATCCTCCCATCAGGGAAAATGGTTCCCCAAAACCAGTTTGGGTGGATTTTCGCTGGTTCGGAGGGGCGGGCTGCTGCGTGGCACAGCGGCTGCGCGTCCTGAGGAGCCTTTTTTTCCTTTGAGCGATGCTCCCTTTGCAAATGCCACGCAGCCGTGGGAGGACGGARCGAGGAGCCTGAGCCTTGCAGCCTTCCAGAACAAAAGCGAGGGGAGTCTCTTGCYGGTGCCCTTTATCCAGCTGCGCGGCTGACCTCAGCTCTTCGCTCTCCTGCCGCGCTGGTATTGAAATGCTAGCACCTCGTATGGAGGTTTTGATCTAAGGCAGTTGTCTGCTGATTTAATTTTGAGAATTTACTCTCATGTCATGGAGTATATATTGACACTTTAAACAGCAGTAATACCTGCCTGTGTCTGCCAGGAGAACCTGACGATTTTCCGTACCCAGCCCAAGATGCACATAAACACCAAATGGATGTGCAGGCTAATCATCTGTCTTGATGAGCGTCATTCACAGAAGCACTGCTAGAGAGCACACTTTACAGTTAAATGAGGATGATATTTTCTATCCTAGGCTGTAGGTGTTAACCTTCTCTTTCCCCTTCCATCTCCTGGTGCATCCCTCTCCCAGTCTGGTTATCACAAGGGTGGGATGAGATCTTGTTCTCCATGGAGCAGGAGGTGCCTTCAGGTGGTACCTTCAGGTGTGGCCATCGCTCTTCCCGGCAAACCCCTCCTTAGAGGTAAGGAGGCAAAATCTGAGAAGTGTGTCTCAGGCTAAGGCTGTATTCTGTCAATCTGGAGAGCGCTACTTCTTCAGAAACCGAAACCTCTCCTTTCGTGTGTTTGCAGCAGAGGAAATTGGAATGGCAGTAAATTACAAGTTAGAATTGGCAGCTAGACGATTTTGAGCTTTAATGAGCTGAGATGCAGTATGTCAGATGAAAACTKTGTGGGAGGGACTAGAAAGTGGAGGGGAGAAACGTGGGACCTGGACCACAAGGAGGATTTAAGCGACTTGTCCAAAGGCACAAAATAAGAAGGTGGCAGAGTCGGGGCTGAGTTTTCGAGTCCTGGCTGTTGGGTTCTGGCACTAACAAACAAATGGCTTTTCCCAGAGCAGGGTTAAACCCACAGGTCCCTGTTCCCAGACTCTCGGGGTAATGACTTGAATGGCCTTCGCAGATAGCAAGAAGTTAGAAACATTCATGGTTCGCTGTCTGAGCAATTAAAATGCCCCGGCCCCTCTGCTCAGGTCATTCCCTTTGTCAAGACGAGATTCGGTGACGGCGATTACAGGACTTGGTTTCTGTCCCCCTCTCCCCCCCTCCCCTGCAGGTTTATTATTATTATTATTATTATTTTTATAAGGTGGCTTGGCAGTCTGGGATGTGGTAGCTTGCTAAGTAACTTTTTCCCCTCTGATTACAAGGGATGTGTGAATAAAGTAGAGCGGTATTGATTCACACCAATCTATGCATCGACTGTCTGGGAGCCACTTGCAATTCCCAGCAGCACCAGAAAGCTTTGCAACAGGGAGAAATATGACCAGGCAAGTTGAGAAAATAAATTAAACTAGTGTCAACTTTTCTTGTTTCTTCCCTCATTATTAATGGATGGAATGGGGCTTGTTTATCAAGAAGAGGAAAAATTAATTGACACGTGCTTTAATGTTATTATGCCTGGCTTGTCTGGTCACATTTCTTCATTTTTGATTTTTTTTTACTTTTTGAAAGGCATTTTATTACAGTTTACAGGCCCAGCTGCCAAAACTATTGGTATAAACAAGAAAGCAGGTGCATAAATAATGCCACAGCAGGACTGGACCTTTCTCTGTTTCAAAGCTTAAGTAACTTAAATATGGGGAGAAGAGAAGAGGCATGAAGCGAACACAAATGAGCAGATCAGGTACTGAGACCTAACACAAAAGGGGAATGCAGCCTGAACTAATATTTCCTCATTATAATGCTGTGTGCTGCAGCGGGTGTCAGGCTGGATATTCCCATCCGTCAGCACAGCCGTTCGGCAGGCTGCGCCCGTGCCGGGGGCCGGTGGGAACGCAGACCCCCAGGGAGCCGGGGCCGCGCTCCGCGCTCGCGCCGTGCCGGCTGGGAAGGGAGCCTGGAGCAGGACGGTGCCGCGGGAGCGCGTTACACGTGTAGGAGGAGGCTGATCCTGCATTAACGAGAGCACCAGCAGGCGACTGTCGGGTTATTCTTGCCTAGCAGCGGGAGTGAGATTTAAGCAGAGCCTGCATCACTTATTGGTATGATGTGGACCATGTAAATCTCTTCCCTTCTCCTTTCCGTGCTCTTGTCTCCTGCCCTTGGTCTTCGGGATCATTGTGCAGGCACAAAAGAGCCTTGGTGATTGCCTACTTCCCAGACCCCTTTAAGGAGCTCTCCGGTGCTTTGGCGTGCTGCAAATGCAGTAAGAGGCAGTCCCAGCTGCAAAGGCCCTACAGTCTAACCAGACAATACAGGCGCAGCTTGGGTGAAGAGGAGCTCTGCAGATGCAGATGGGATGAAGTGACTTGCTCCACATCCTCGGGTGATCCCGAGACAGCCCGGGGCTTGAAACGGGCTCCTCCGGCTCTCGCTCCACCGGAGCGTCCTTCCTGGTGCCTGAAGAGCCTCTTCACGGAGCAGCGGTGCCGGCGCGGCAGGCGGTGGTGTCTGTGCCTCCGGTGAAGGCGTTTTTGGCCYGGGTGCGGGGCCGCGAGCTGGTGACGGAGGTGCCGGCACCCGTGGCCCTGCCCTGGCTGCACGGGGGGGTGGGCACCCCACTGCGGCAGGGGTCTCGGTTTGCCCATCCAGAGCCCTCYGGGGGCTAACCCCAGCACTAGCCTAGGTTTAACCTTTCTGGCATAGGATGCAATCACCTTGTTTTCCTTGTTTTTATGCACGCACGGGCTTGAAAGRGCGAGACCTTTAACCCGGTAAGCTGCTTTCGTGTAATTCTGCTGACGAGTGACGTCCTCTGTGTGTGCAAACGCAGCTGCAATATATATCGCTGTACACATAGATAAAACCCAGGCTGTGGAAAAGTTGCTGCCAACTGGCAAGAGAAAATAAATATATTGCATAGCAATGGTGTCGTCATCTCGGCTATATTTTACCGAAGTTGACATAAAACCTCTCRAGTGACGACAAAGGTGTGAAATATAGTTGGTTCGAGTGTGAAAAAAAACAAAATGCAGAACACAGGAGCACTGACATTTGGTATCTTCAGTATGGCTTTTTAATATTATTTATGGCTTCTACTGATTTTTTWAAAATTATTTTAATCTTTTTATGGTTTCAGTCACTTCCTCTGAAGARTGTTTCTTTTATTTCTGGAATACTGTGGCAGAAAGTGCTGCAGCTGAGCTCTGCTTTGCTGCACGGAGCCATCCACCCACAGGCCTGGGCAGCTTTCTTGGCTGAACAAGGCTCTGGATCAAAGGAGGCTTTTCGGTGTAAAAAAAGTGTGTCRGAGGATGGGTCCTGTTCCGTCGGACGTCAGGCGTCTGGGCTGGTGTCTGCAGGCTCCTTGGAAATGTTTCCAGGGGAACTCAGGGTTATTTGGATACTTGAGACTATCTTGCCTTGCACTAAGAAATGTATTTTTCCAGGTTTTCCCTCCTCTGTGAATAACACACTGGTATCTGTTTCTTAGTGAAAAAATCCCCTTTTGCGAGTCACCGTTAAAAAAGCACCGTCCTGTCAGCCAGCCATCCCGAACGGGATCTGGTCTGCAGGGGTACCGGGTCCCGTCAGCTTGTWTTACTTCAACTGAAGGCAGCTGCGTCCTCTGGTAGTTGACCCCCAAACATTTTAGCTTCTGATTAGCAGATGCAGCGAGTAAAATAAGTCACCTGGAGAAGTGGCCTCCTGTTCCGTGCCCACCACGTGTTGCTGGAGGCTGGAGCAGACCGACTGCCCGCTCGGCCGTCAGCGCCGCCGGAGGAGCCCACGGCGGCGGGGGATGCTGGAGGTGAGCCGTCCTCTTCCCAAAACCTGCTGCCACCGGCGGCAGCAGGGTCAGACCGGAGGGGGCCTCCCCSGCGCCTGCCCGGGTGGCACTTCTGCTGTCCTCCTCAAGAGCCTGCGAGCCCCAGCCTTCATCCCCATCCCTCCGAAATGAGGCTTTGGCATCTCCACGTCTTCGTGGGCAATATGAATGGAAGCTGCGAAGCAGCTGTGAGCGTGGCTGTGGAGATCGAACAGGATGGTTTGCTAGATGTCCTGCGGGTCTTCACGTTGACTTGCGCTTCAGGAGGCAGGAAGGATGGTGACCTGGGGGTGATGGTGTGAGAAATCTTCAGCCACTTCTCTGAAATTGCAAGCCCAAGGGAAAAGCCGGGCYCCTTGTCGGACGCAGGAGGGCTGCCGGGCTGGGGGGAGCGGGGCAAAAGCAGAGCCGCCGCCCCGGGCGGTGCAGCTCCTGMGACCCTTCGGCATCTGGAGGAAGAGACCCCGAGCAGAGGTAGCACTCGCCGCCCCGCGCCGACGGCCGCCCGCACGCCAGCTGTGAGGCCTTGTTCAAGTTGAATTGCTGGACCTTCTTACCCAGTAACTGCAAAGCGGCTTTCCCGCGGGATAGCCCCCTCCATCTCCGTCGTTCCTGGGAGTTGGCCGGAGCTCCGCACACGTGCGGACGCCGGCCCTTTCCGCAAGCCGAGCAGACCCTCTCCCTCTCAGGCGCCGGCTTGCGCCCAGCCGCCGGGCGCTGGGAGATCTCGMGCATCGTTTCGGTGCCTGTCGGCGCCCATTAACCAGCGGATGAATAGAGTGAAATGACTCCTTTTTCTGAGCAGATGCTAAAGGAGGGTTTTTTCACCTGAAGGTCGTGAATACATGTCTCAGCTTCCTTTAGTGATMGCGCTTGGCTCAGAGCCTCTCGTTTGGGGGCATCTGTTTGCCTCTTATTTTATTTTTTCCCTCTTCTTTGTCTTTTCTTTTACAGAAAAGATTATTCAAATGAATATTCAGTTTTATTCATTTGAATAAAAAACCCAACCGCTTTACTCTGTTAAATGCTTATCTCTTAAATAGAGCTTGTTAGCTTCCAATAATAGCTTCATTCAGAAGGATGCGGTATAATTTCATTTTAAAATGTGTGCTCCTTGACAACCGGAATCCTATTTATGTCACCATTTTAAACAGCCTTCTTTGTTTTGTGTTAATCTTTTTCATACACTTTCCGAGAACCATTTTTTTGTTGACTCTTAGGACCTCTCAGAAGAAATAATTGTCTATTTAGTCCAGGAAGGTTTCTGAGAGTTTTGGTAATTTAAAAATGAGCATGTATTCATTATGCTAACTAATAAGGCATGCATGCAGTAATATTTTTTTGTGTGTGCAATTATTAAAAGTTGGAATCTGATATTCAGAAAGTGAAACACAAAAAGGACCCAATACCCGTCACTTTTATGAAGTTTTTAATTCTGGGGCATATGATCTCTTGGGGATTGTTCGTTTAAGGAGCGGTAGCATGTCTTGAATAGCATCCTATGGATTTTAAGTGCCTGTACGCGTGCAGATTAAAATCTTCTGCTTGCTTCCCAATGGGTTAAAGATGTCGGTAATTGTAAAGGTAAAACATGGTGAGCCTTCAGCTACGGAGCGAGAGCCCTGCGTGGGCTGCGAGCCCCCTGCCCGCGGGAGCCGCCTGCCCTGCCCCTCTGCCGGCTCCAGGGGGGAAGGAATAAAGGATGGTGTTGGGTTTTCTTGCAGACCCAAACACGTCTGTTTTTTCTTGCCAAGCCAGCTAGACTGGCTGTGCGAAGTGGCATAGATCTTTTAAAAACCTGCAAATGAGTGTTGACACCTATGGATTGTTATTTTATTCTTGTTATAAAATCTGTAAATGCAGAAAGCTGGGTGGCTATCTGATTTAGTCAGACAAATAATTTCTTGATAAACCTGTGTTTAAGCCATATGGAGTGGGATGAGAATGGGAAACTTCTGAGTCCAAACGTGTAATGACTGCAGTGGGCTTTCTTGCGGTGTTATGCATATTAAGGCTAATCTCCTCTAAATTCCCTCTCTCTCCTCCATCCTGGCAGTGAGACCTGACAAAAGTTGAAAGAGAAATCCTCAACTGCAGTACTCGCTAATGAGTTACTAATGATGAAGATGTTGCTGGTGCTCAAACAATTAATGACTTGTAGACCCGGACTGGCCGTCTCATTGCGCTGGGCAAAGCTGGTCCCCGGCGGCRTGCTGCTCCAGCTCCGGTAATTGCCCGACGCAGCGTGCTCCGGGATTCCTGGGATGCCGTATTCAGCCAGTTAACCACAAAAATTTTAGTTTTAACTACAGGTCTGTTTAAGGTAGATTTAAATGGAGTAATTTAGAAGGCAAATGAAAGACTTGAGTTAAGTAAAATACTTCAAGCTGCTACATGCTTTAAGTGCAAAGTAAAATAAGTCGTTCTGAGCGCTGGGTTTGAGTGCAATATGCTGTCGGATGATGTGTTACRCGTTGGAGGAGATCTAGAAACCGTTTCTGGTGGTTTTTCCCCCAAGAAGAGGGTCCAAAGAGGGATGGATCATTGCTACGTGTACTGTGCATTCCCAAACAAGCCGGCCGGGAACTGCTCAGCCCTCGCCTCGGCCAGTGCGGGAGCCAGCAAATGCACTTCACAGCTTCAAATATTGTAGCCTGTAGGTTGTCAAAACCCCTATAGTTTTAATATCCTCTGCTGTGCCCCATCAAAGCAAATCTAATGTGTGTTTAAAATGATGAAGTATTGCTTTGGGACCCCAGCGCAGAAACTGCCTGCTGCTGGGCGCTTGCTGGGAGCAGGGACAAGGTGGCACTTGGGACCGGCAGGACACGACCGCGGCAGTCACCGCTGCTGGAGGGGGAGCAGGCCCGCTACTGGAAGGTGCTAATTGCGGATGGGAAGTGTCAGGAGCAAAACGGGTTTGAGACGACGCTTCACTGCTGTATTCCCAAACAGCCGGGGGGGTTGGGGTGGGCAGCGCGGGGTGGACGGACACGCGGCCGGTGGCAGACGGGAGCCAGCTCCTTCGGAGTCAGCAAAGACAAAACTGCTTTGCTGCCGAGCGTGGCTGAGCGGAGGGATGCTCACGGGGCAAAACTGTTCACGGAAAATGACGCCGGGCAGCGTTGGTTTCCCCTCCCTCTTTCTTCCCCCGTCGCCCCAGCCGGGGCGAAGGGTGCTGCTGGGGGTGCCCCAGCTCCGGCTCGTTCGGCTCACAGCCTGGTGCGATGAAGGCACCAGCGTTGAGCCCAGCAGAGTTTTCCGTGCAGTTTGGGGGATGAAGTTCATCCTGTTGTTGCATTTTTAAGATTTCATTAGCTTAATTGGTGTCGATGTTGACTCATCAAGCCTTTGCCAGAAATGTAGCATGTTAGATTGTTTTTTGCTTGTTAGCTTGATTCTATTTTTTTTTTAAGGAATGAGCAGGGAACGTGACTGTGTATAGCTGTGGTGGGCTGCCAGATTTCTTCGGCGTGGCGTGTCCGCAGCCGTGGGCTGCCAGCAGAGCAAATACAGTGTACAGCTACGGGCAGGCAGCAGGCATCAAACGACCCTAAACCAGCCCAAATCCACGGCTCCTTTGAAGCAGCAGTGGCGAAGAGAGGAATGATTAGATCAGAGGCCTTAAACGTAATGGTTTCTTGGAGGCCTCAGGATGTCCTGATGAGGTATTAGAGGAAGTAATTCAGGAAGAAAGGGACAAATAACCACCTCCGGAGCCCGGCTGACCCACGGGGACGGCTGCATCCGCACGGGACGGAGCTGCGGTGGCTGCGCCGCCRGCCCCGGCACGCACAGCGGGGACGTTTGGTGTTTGCTCAAAGCGAATGGAAACACAAAGTGCTGCTGCGTCTTTGGGGAAGCATTGGTATTTTTTTGCTCGCCGGGGGTAGCGAGGGGTAAATGAGGAGTCGTCTTCTGTTTTTCCGGATTTTTATTTTTTTGGGTCATGTAACGAGTCAGCTCTAATGGATAAGTCCCATGGAATTAAACAAGAGATAAAATCAATATGGTTCCATAGAAATATAATTGGGTTTTGTAGAGATTGCTCTTAAAAACCTATAAGGTGTAAAAGAAAATACAGCCTTATCGTAGTTTCTGAGCCATCATGTAACCGGGGTGTAACTATCCATTAAATTCTGCAGGATGGATCAAAAAATCCATAAGGAGGTTTTAATTCTCCATTAAATTCTATGGAAGAGCTGGAAGAGAACCGTATTAATTTTCCCCGAGACAATGCTTCTTCCCTCCACTAGTCTATAATAAGTTCAGCAACAGCTCCATAGACAGCAGGTGTATTTACACGTGCATATTTTTATGAAAGTTTTCCAAAGTCGCAATGGCTAAGTAATGCTTTATTAAAATGAAATCTGTTTAACTTAACTAAAATTTTCCTTTCCCCCTCCCCTTTTTGTTTCTTTATTAAACAGGATTTGGTTTCGTAACTTTTGAAAATGAAGACGTGGTGGAAAAAGTCTGTGAAATTCATTTCCACGAAATCAATAATAAAATGGTAAGTTGTTTCTGTTCCGCAGCGCGTGTCGGTGGCAGCGAGCTCTCGCCCTTTGTCACAGACGCGTGCCTGGGTGGTGGCCCTTTGGGAGAACCTTCTCCGTGGGGTTAACTGGGCTCTGGGCACACCGTGCCGGCAGAGGTGTCATGGGGACAGGCTGATGAGCCTTGACCATGGCTTGCTTGGCTCCTGTCCCCCTGCCAGCAGGACGGGCGTCCGTCCCCGCCACGACCGCAGGCGTTGTCTGCGGGCTCAGGCAGCCGCCCCGGAGCAGGTTTTGGTGTGGAAGCCAAAGATGGCGTGAACCAACCCGCTCAGCTTCTTGACCAGCCTTGGAGAAGCCCTCCTCCCCCCCAACTGCTCTTGGGGAGAGCCGCGGCAGCCGCTGAACGGCTGCGTAGGGGTTTTCGGGAGGGAGGTGGACTGGGGTAGCTGTCACAGACCGTGTGCTCCCAAAATAGCTGTTCTGGTCGAGCTCCCGAGTCCTGATGCTGCTCTGACGTTGCTGCTGCCTGCTGGGCCCTGTCCCCTGGGAAGTCGTGGCTCTGCCATCGAGCCGCAATCGCTTTCCACCCAGGCCCAACCTAGGAGCCAGACCGGGGTGAAGTTTCTCCTAAATGACAGTCAGGTCCCAGGTTGCAGGTTGCCCTGTCAGTAAAGCCACTGAGCCAGATGAAAAAGGGCATTTGTATTTCAACTGATGCAGTAACTTTGATATTTTCAGCTAAAATATTCTTTTTCCCTTTGTCAAAACATCCTTTGCTTCTCAAATGTGTATTCAGATATGCATTGTATATTGGTCTGATATGTGTTCACAGACTTTAAATTCAATAATAGAGCTTTTAGTGTGGATAAGATCAAAGCAATCTCCTTGGCATATGCTGGAGGCCTGATTCAATATTTGACTTGCTAATTTTTCCCAGGGCACTGAAATAATATTCTTCATATTGTTCCTCACTGCAATATGCATCTGAAATAAAAGTAAGGGTCCCCTTGGCAAACTGGGCGGTGGGATGGCAGGGCAGGGCTGGGGCAGTGCCCCCGGCCCAGCGGGAAGCCTCTCGCTCCATCTCAGATGGGTGCCGCGGGCTTTGCCTCTGCCCTGTCCGAGCATCTCGCTGCTTCCCCGGCCGCCTCCTGCTTCTGGGGTTTCCTGCCTGCCACCGGCGATACCTCGCCCGAGACGCTTGTGGGTTGTGGGGGAGGCTCGTTCCCTGTATAGTTACTAAATGCTGATCAATCTGCCCTAAAACAAAACAAAAAGAACAAGCCCCAACCGCCCCCACCCCRGCATCCAGACGACAGACCCAGCGACAAATTAGAAACGCTTGGAATGTAAATTTAGGTAAGGCTTGTCAGTTGGGAGGGAAGAGCTACAGTGCCACACTCCGGGATTTTCCTAACGCTTAATCGCGGGTGGGTGCGTGTCGTGGCATACTCCGTAGGTTCAGTTATTTCACACCATGGGTTTTTCYCTGGAGCAAGGCTCAGCCTTCGCCTGACGCAGGTCAGCGCTGCGTGGCATCGCCCTGCGGAGGTGCTGGATGTTGGCTGGAAGGAGCGGCGGGGGGGTGGTGTGGCCCGGCAAAACCGGCGCCAGCAGCGGGGCAGAGCGCATTATTTGATGCTTCCTAGCGGGATCTGTAAAAATCTTACTCCCACGCTGTAAAAATCTTACCCAGCTGTTTGCAGACCCCTGCTAGGGGAGGAGTGGGGGGAGAGTTGTTGGGAGGATTTCTTCCCACGTGGAGGGCTGCACGGGAAGGTAACAGCAGCGCAGGGAGCGTGGAGGATGGGACAGGGCAAAAGCACTCGAGGAGCATCACAGAGAGCAAAAGAAACAGGGTAGGCTGTTGGTGTTTTGTTGTCCCAGATAATTAAAAGATATTTTTCCCAGCTCCCTGTGCCTGCTTGGTGCACGATCCAGGTGCCACGATGTTTTGAGCGTTCTCTTCTTGTCACTTCTTCTACAGCATTAATTTTAAAAGCAGCCCACGAGGGAGGAGATGAGACATGATCCTGTCTTGGGACTGACTCATCGTATTGCTGATGTGTCTGCAGATTAATTACCAAACCCATGGAGGGGCAGGAGAGCTGGTGCACGTGTGCGTGACAGGGAGCGGGTGCAGATGGCCGGAGGTGACACACAGCTGGCTGGGGGTCAGAGTTAGGCGCAGACATATTTTCCCAGCACCCTCGGGGACTGACCGTTCCTGCTTCGTTTTTAACATGTCCCCCTCTAGTGTTGAGCTGCGAAGGGGACGAGTTCTCGCCGCCCCAGCTCCAGGCGACGGGGTTTGCAGCTGCTCGGTGAGCTGGGACAGGGACGCCCCATTTCCATCCCTGTCCCCATCCCTGTCCCCATCCCTGTCCCCATCCCCGTCCGCATCCCCGGGCTGCTCGGCTGGGGCATCCACGGCTCCGTGGGCACTGACTCGCCCTGAGCTTTCTCTTTCTCATCTCCTGAATGCTGTCATTTCCCAAAACGCAGGGGCAAGCAAAGGGTAGCGGGGCTGCTGTTCTTCACGAGCCTATTTCTAGCCTCCCGTCTCCCTGGCAGGCTATTTTTAGCCCACCCATTCTGCTTCTGTTGCCATCCGTAATGCTTAGAATGTCAAATGTAAYATTAAACGAGCAGTGTGAAAGCGAAAAGAAAATGCCAGTGAGGTATTTAATAAATGAAACTTGGAATTTACGTGGGAGGCCAAAGATGCTCTCCCAGCGTTGTAGGGGGGAACAAATAAAAGCCAAACAAGCCATCCCCAGAATACTGTTCCTCTGACAYGAGCAGGCTGCTTTGCAAAGAGAAACCTGGTTTTCTAAGGGGGTGCAAAAGTAGCTGGAAAAGAAATGTGATGGAGTAGTTTATTTTCCTTTAGCTTGCACAGTGATAGGGTCGTTCACATCGCAGGTACAGTGGGACAGGCGCCGGCGAGCGGTGCGGTGAGYGGAGCCTGGCCCGGGCGCTTTGCACTTGAAGTCAGGATCTCAAGTCAGACTCTGGAGCAGCTGACAAAAATGTTAGGCTGTTTTAAAATAGGCTTTGACGCTGCATAGCACCTGCGGCTGTTTCTCTCTCTCATGGTGGGATTTTGTGGGTTTTGTGGGTTTTCTGTTGTGGGTTTTTTTAGTGTATGAGCGCTCTTCAGGCTTCTCCCCGGACTGGCAGCCTTCGCTGTGTGGTGACGTTTTAGACACGTGTATCACACACCACGTGCCTTTGGGTTTTCATCCAAACACTTTGTAGTCTAAGGCACCTCCATCCCTGAAAGACTAAACTGTGCACCTCATGCAGAAGGCAGGAGGGTGCACGAGGCCACCAGTGTCCCGGGTCCTTGCAGTAACCAGGAGCGGAGGAAACACAACGTGCAGCCAAAAACCACTTCCAACCTCGCACAGACATTTTGAGAAGCCCCTGGGTCCTTTGCCAGCTGGAAGCCGTGGAACGCAGAGGTCAACCCCCAGATGTGGTSCTGGGCCTCGTGCATGATCCTGCTGCTTCTCCAGTTGGTGTCTTACTGGTGGCGGTGATGGGTTTGCTGGCTGTGTTGGGAGGGGATACACGGAGYGTCGTGCAGGGGTGATGCATGTCGTGCTGCTCGGCTGTTCATAGGCAGGACCCTGGGCTGCAGGCGTTGGGGGTGTTGTAGGTAGCTGGTTCTGGAGCAGATGTCTTCGGGGAGGCTTGGCCAAATGACCCTGCCATCTCTGCGCACGAAGCATCTGGGTCAGGGARTGGCTGTAGGGCTGAAAATGAGAAGTGGCATTGGCTTGTCCAGAAGGCATGTCAAGGGACAAAGGGAAAGTTATAGGACATGAGAGATTTTTTTGTGGGCATGTGCTTCATCTGGGTCCAGAARTCACCCTTCTCCCTTGTGAGGAAATTGGTTTAGTGCTGTAAGCATGTTTGGATGCTTTTGTCCCAAATCTGCAAAGCACACAAGCTCATTACACCTTGCCACMCCCMCATCCCTCCCAGCCCTCCATGGGGKCATTAACCCTCRTTTTACACTCAGAGCAAGTAACCAGAGAGTTAAGAAACAACCTCCAGCGGCCAGAAATTAAATGCGGCAGCTCCAGTTTGAGGACCCTACTGCAATCCCTGGGAGACTCTGGAGTTCGGGTTGTCCCTTCATTTGACACATCTGTAGGACCTACCAAAAGGGAGCTGTYGTCGTGAATGGGGCATACGGGCACCGAGGCTAAAAGTGTGCCTGGCTCTGGGGAGCCTGGGTGTCGGCARACACGGGGGAGCATCGCTGCTCGTCGTGTGGGATCACTGCCAGCTGGTAGAGCTGGAGCCTGACACGCGGCTGGTCGTTGTGGGAGAGCGTATACGGGCACCGCTGCCGTGCGAAGAGGCCGATGGGGATGGCGACGGGTTCTCTGCAGAGGGCTCATTGCAGGAGCGAGGGCGACAGGACCCCGTGCAGGGCGGTGCTGGGCCGGCAGCGGTGCTAGGGAGAGGCTGAAGGTGCTTTGGAAACCCCGTCTGTCAGCTGAAGGACACTGCAGRCCAGTTGCAGGTTGGATGCATTCCTATAGTGTTGTCTTCAGCGTGCTTTAAATCATGGAGCTCGCGAGCTGTACGGCGACGCTGCCCTTGCCGGGTTCTCCAAGGGTGGCTGGGTTCTCCAGCCCGCGCAGGACAAGAAGGAGCTGCCCGACGCTGGGTCTTATCGGGTGTTTCGGGGACAAACTGAATTGATGAATCGCAAGAAACTCTGGCAGACTCCTCTGCTCTCCCGTAGCTGCTGGCTTCTCCTCTTACGGTCTGAGGACACGCTGAGCAGCTTCTGACCCCTTTGTCCCCACCCCACCTTTCTCAATGATCTAATGTCTTTTTAAAATACGCTTATAACCTTTCTTCTGCTGCCTGGTGTAGCCCTGCCTTTGCGGCAGGACTGGGCAAATACAGATTTCTCTGTTAGAGGAGCGATAGTTTTGGCTTGCCGTGGCATGAATGACATGGTGTCCCCAAGGAGATCGAATCTCAATTAACTGTGAATCGCACGTTGCTG
Organism: Oceanodroma leucorhoa; assembly: GCA_030449065.1. Classification (NCBI taxonomy): domain Eukaryota; kingdom Metazoa; phylum Chordata; class Aves; order Procellariiformes; genus Oceanodroma; species Oceanodroma leucorhoa. The sequence continues at coordinate 3,819,773 of JASVER010000089.1, read as the reverse complement.
GCAAAACAAAGTTGCCTTGTCTTTGGGTGGTAAAATGGTTTTTTGTGCATTGTGAATATGTGTGCATTCTGCTTTCCTCAAAATAGCCCTGGTTTCCCTGGAAAGCTGTTAGCCGTGGTTTTTGAGACATCCTGGTGCTGAGAGCTGACAGCCTGTGTTGTTGTGCGGGGTATAAGAGGCTTTTCACTCCCCATCTCATCCCTCCCGGGTTCTAGTGGCTTTGACTGCTCGGCTTGACCCAAGAGTACCCCAGTGTAAAGTTAATTCTCCAAACTAGACTAAACAAAAATAGTGAATTTTAGTTTCCCTGCCTTTTTCTTTTTTTAGCTTTAGAGTTAAAACTCTCTTTGTTAGGCTGCTGAAAGTGAAGCACATCCCTCGTACAGGGGAGGTGGAAAAAATCTGGAAATTATTAAGATGTACAGAAATGCTGAACTGAAAGTTTGTGCAAGATCCAGATTTATGTACAAAGCACCCGCATCGGGCAGGCTCTTGGGGGTGATTCGGTACAGAGCTGAGCGCTGACTCGTAAATCCAGATCCATTCCCTCTTGGAGAAGCCCCGTTGCACGTCCCGTTTGCCAGCAGGCGAGTGACATCCCTGCTGCCTCCAGGGTTTTACCCTCACGGGAGCCGTGGCTGCGGAATGGTTATGGCCATCTCCGTCCCGTTCCCCGTGGAGGAGCGGGCTGGCATTTTGCAGAAAAGCAGCCTGGCCCCTTTTTTTCCCCGTTTGCTGCCTCTGTTGGTGAAGAGGCACCGTCCGAGCCCACCGCTGGTCCACTAACATGGTGCTTCACCTCCTGTTGCTGCATTTTCCCTGTTTGCCGACGGGATGGTGAGCGGGCAGCTTCTGCAGAGCACCCGACGTTGCTGAACGGGGAGTGTCAAAATCCACCCGAGGCATCTGCSGGGCCGGGGTCACGCAGCCCCTTCCCGAGGGCTGGCAGAGCAGRGCCGGGGCTCCTGGTCCCGTCATCCCTCCCACGGGGAAAGAGTCTCTGCTGGATAACRCAGGATATTTTTGCCTTCGATATGGGGTATATTTGTTTACAAAGGCTTAGGAATTATTTTTCTTTCCTACTGGTGACTTTTTCTTCCCCTTTAAATCCCAGTTAAAACTTCTTTGCAGCTCACTGCCATTCCCTTTATATCCTCGTGTGCTGTGAAAATCATAAATTACGCTAGTCTTTCAGAGAGCAGCGGTAGGCTGTTTTGTGGTTGCAAAAGCTAATTACTGGGTTATTGTTTCTAACAGTGCTAATCCAAACTTCATTTTCCTGTTAATTGTCAGTCGAGCCAGGCTAGATTGTTTTTATCATCCTGACTGTTTGCAGCGCAAGCGGCCGCGAGGTGTAACCAATGCCGCCGTGACATTTGGAGTGGTGGCGAACCCGAAAAAATGTGGTTGCGAAATGAAATGACACACTTCTGGGGCTCACCCCCGGTCATTTGGCTGGAGAAATTAGATTGGCATTCTCCTGTTAAATGCCCCTCTGATTAAAAAATAAGCAAAGGACAGCTTGGGAGGATATTGCTGAGCTGCTGCGCTGGCGTGCGGGGCGGCGGGGAGGAGGCTGGTGCTCGGCGTTTGGAGCTCGCTGTGTCCCGAGGGYGGATGATGGAGAGGGGAGGTAGCGGCAGGCTGCTGGCTTGGGGCTTTCGGGGGGCACCGAGGTTTCGGGGGGGCACACAGCCCAGTTAGGCTGAAACCCACCATCAAGGCTCAGGCTTAAGCCTCCCTGGGAAGCTCTGAAGGCTTCGTCCCTGCAGGGCAGCGTCGGGGCTGGGCGCAGCACACGTATCCTGCGCTGTCCTCGTCCCCAGCCCCGCGCCGACAGCCGCACCTCGGCSTGCGAGGGGCTGCTCGACAGACTCATTGATGGGAAGTTTTCCGTCTCCTTTTCTTTCCCTTTTTGTCTTAGTATCAGGGCCCGGGAACCCTACGGGGCACCATGGGGCTCTCCGTTGTGCTCTCAGTAGTGTGWCTGCACCGTCACGGGCTTGCGGGAGTCTGGGTGTGCGTGGGYGTGCGTGGGTGTGCAGGGGACAGGGGTGGGGAGGTTGCTCCTTGCCGCGGCTCTCATGGGGTGCTTCTCTCCCGGAGGACTTGCTGCCCCGACAGCACTGAAGAGGAGACGGAGGGAATCGCTGTGCCCGAGTTTCGGGATGTCCGGAGAGTGGGTCTCTTGCTCTTGCTCCTGCTCATGCCCGAGTTTCGGGATGTCCGGAGAGTGGGTCTCTTGCTCTTGCTCCTGCTCGCCTGTTTTCCCTGTTGCCCTTGCGCAGCGGGGTCCGGGCTGTGCGCACACACCTCCCCGCTCCAGCCGTCCCTGGTCCCCCTCTGCCCTTCTCCCGCTGCCTCCTGCAAGGACTCAAACACTTCTGGGCAGAAAAGTAGCAGAAGGTGAACTCCAGAAGAATTTTGCTCCAAACTTCACTGGGTTGGGGCAGCTTGTTTGCAAGAAGCRCGTGTTTTGGCAGCGTTGGCAGTGTCTGAGCATTGTAGCTTCGGGAAGTGTTGCAAGCAAGCAAAGTAAATAGAGTCTGTGGAGGTTTGCAGCAGAAAGGGGAGGAGTAGGTGGTTTTGTTTAAAATACTCCCATTACAGTCAGTTAACCTTTATGTTACCTAAATGAAAATTGTATAAACCTGAAATTTTCGCTGATGGGGTTGCCTAGGAAYGGGCGGTTGGTTTTCATAAGACAATGAATACACAGTCACTGATCGGGCTATTAGGCACCGAGGCGTTGAGCCCCATTATCCTGCACCCCCGGCTCTGCCTGGGGTAGCTGCCCGCTTGCGCGCGGGGCGCGCGCCCGCCTTCGCCTGCTCGCGCGAGTGACGGGGGTGACGCGGGAGGCACCACCCTGCTCGGAGCCCACCCTCCCAGACCCCCACGACAGGCAGCCCCGTTCCCGAGCCCCTGCCCACGGCCGGGACGGCAGGGCTGACCCGAGCCACCGCGTCGGCCGGGAGCRCAGCCCCGGCTTGCGGCACCGCTGCTCCCGCTCGGGTCTGGCCAGGCAAGGGCTGGGAGAGCATAAATGTGCAAAGAGGAGGAGGAACTGGTTGAAGAACAAAGTTAGAGGCATAAAGCTCAAACCTCTGGATTCAGCCCGAGACCCTTGCCCTTAGACTAGCAGCTCTCATCGTGCAAACCGTACAGGTGGGGCGGATGGCGGCTTGGGGCTTCCGCGCACCCTGCGCAGGGCTCCGCTGCGTGTCTGCACGTTTTCCTCTTGCTCGGAGCACGGACTAAGGTGTAGAGCCGTGGACGTGGGTTGGGATAACTCTGGTTAGCTCCAAACCAACTTACCGGTGCGGCCGTAGCGCCTGTGCCGAGGGAAGCGCGGGGACAGTCTGCTGGAGGGCGAGTCGGCGACGCTGGAGCTGGAGAACGTGGAAAAGTGCTTTATTTATCCCTTTTCCCATGCAAAAAGAGGCTGAGAACCAGCACCCGGYGGTGTGGCCGGGGGTCCTGGCGTCCTGCGTGTCCTGCTGCCAGCTGGGCTGGGTCGCTGCCTCTCACAAGGTGTTGGCGGAGACCCGCAGAGTGGTTCAAGTGGCATTAAGCAACTTCAGAAGGCAGCAGGAGTAACTGGAAGTGAAAGAATGCAGATCGTTTATTAATAGGGTTTACAGACATTTTCTGCTGGGTAGAAATATTGATTCTTTATTCCTATTTTAAAAGGAGCTTTTTGTAATGATCACCGAGAGTCATTTTCTGTTATTGATTGCAATAGAGCTGTGCTGGAGACCTCCCTCCATTCATTCCACGCCCGCGAGTATCATTGAGAGTGAACACAGCACAGGTTTTCCTTTCAGGAACATTGCAACTTCTTAAATCAGCATTTCTGTCATCTTTACAATGGGGTTTTGCTATGTGTGTTTAAAGAGACATACACGTTTGCTCTTTTAAATCCGTTTACGCTATTCTTAAAGTTCACCTTTGAGGGGGAGGCGGTGTGGGGAGGCAAATGCTAAAAATAAAACTCCCCCCTAAGTAGATCAGTTCTGCATTTGACATTTACATGGAATTCATTTGCATCTCATTTGTACATGTTTCTGCTCAATAGGTAGAATGTAAGAAAGCACAACCTAAAGAAGTGATGTTTCCACCAGGGACGAGAGGAAGGGCACGTGGATTACCGTATACCATGGACGCTTTTATGCTAGGGATGGGAATGTTGGGTAAGTGCCGTAGCCACCACACGTCTCCCGGAGCCAGCGGCTCCCGTGTCGTCTCCCTGATTTCTGAACGCTTAAGGCGTAGGGGTGAGCAAATCCCTGCCCCTGTGTGGGTGCGAGTCTAAAACTTCAGCAGGGGTGGAGTGGGGAAAATAATCCTGTCTGTGGTAAATTATTAACTCCTCCCCCTTCCTGGAATATAAAAATGTGCATTTGAATGGATGTTTTAAATAGCCTGTTTTACTCGCAAAAATAGAATGATGAAAGATGCAGTGTGTTCATTCTGACTAAAAATGATCTCTCCCCTTTTTTAGAGGAATTGAGTCACACATTATTCCCCTTCTTTTAAAGGTATCTTTGACACTTCAGCATAGATAATTGAAAATCTTGCCGGTTCTTAAATGGCATGCAAGATGGAGAAAGCAGGGAGATGCGTAACAGTATAGGTCACAACAATAATTACAAGTTTCAAGGAGATGGAACGGTATTTTAGTCCAGAGTATTGTGTCCAGAAAATACTAATTAAATGGGATAAATGATATTTAATGGCAAAATTCTATTTGTGCATGAGGTCTATTTAGTTATAATTGGTTCTCATTTGTTTCTGCCTAGATAGTTCTTCTTTCTATATAATGTGACAACCTCTCGATRCTCTGTCCTCAGGTTTACTAAGCCAAAATGCTGCTAATCCATTGCCAACGTATTTTTGTAAAACCCCATGTAATTTCAACTTTCTGCTCCCTTTGTATCACTGGGCTTTCCCTCGGTTGTCACCTGCTGTGTCCGTAAAGCATGCGTGAACGAGAGGGCATCTGGAGGTGTTCCCAGGCAGAAATGAGCCTTTCCCAGCCTGGTGTCCCTGGTACGTGGCCCCTCCGGCATGCTTTGAATTTTCTGCCCTGGGTTTAGATGATCCCAGAAGCTGAGCACGAAAACCGGCCTTGAAGGCTGGTGCTCGGTGGTCCTGGGCTCTGCCGAGCAGGTCCACGGGCTGTCTGAGATGCTGGAGGACCCCAAGGCTCCTGGAGTGGGCATCAGGTCGGAGGACTCGGTTCCTATGAGTATCAGGCGGTTGTGCTGAGATGTCTGACTTCAGGCACCGCTTGATTTGATAGGGAAAACTTCCCTGCCATGTTTGCTTCATCTCTGAATTAATAGTAGTTCTGTTCGTGTGGCTGGAGCGATCCATTTCTGGGATGCGTAATTCGGTTATTGCAGCTGATCATCTGTTTTTCTGTCCCCACACTCCACCGCCACCCTGCCCCACAGCGTTTGGAAATTACATTTTGTGGTTAAAATATTTATCTTCTTCTAGTCAGTCTGTGATTTTGTTACCTGTGTGTTCCCAGTGCGCTTGGGCAGATGTACTTTATTTCTGTCGTTTCTCTTTCTTTTCCGCTTGTGGTGCCTGAGGTTTGGGGTGGCGGAGGTGGTGCGTAAGGGACCCAGGGCAGCATCCCTCTTCTGCTCACCACGGGCAGAGTTGCCTCAACCCTTTTCTTCGCAGCTGGGCGAGGAGTGAGTGGAGCCAGGGTCCACCCCAGTGACCTGAAGAGAAAATTCAGCCCTCGAGTGTGCCGTGAGTCATTCCCACCGGGGCTGCCTCTCGGGAAAAAGATCGTTTCAAGCCGTAAGAAGTAAGGGAAGATGCCCTCAGCGAGCGGCTCTGCATCTGCACAGAGCGAGCGATGCGGGTGCCTGTTGGCACATCCCCGTCCTGCTGCGGTGGGGTGGGACGGGTCACCCCAACCGCCTCTGCTCCGGCCGGTCTCGCAACGTGCTCTTATTAGATTTCAAAGCAGGGTGACTTGCTCAGAATTAATGATTGATTCGTGTTGAAGGCCAGGTGCTTCATTATCTGCTTTAGCTGTTTTTTTCATCTTCCAAGTTCCTGCTTGCTACGGTGGCACCGTGTTAAATAATTAAGTGCTAAACAAGGAAATTGCAACACGCGAGAGCAAGGCTGTCTSGATGGTCATTATAAATCCCCGTTTTCAAAGGCTGCCTGTAAGAGTTGGCTTCGAGGGGGCTGATGGGCAGYGGCTCAGCGGGGAGCCCAAATCTCTCCTTCCCAAGACCCGGCAGCTGCTTGGCGGTGGGGCCCGTCCCCGCAGGGAGAGGGGTGTAATTAACCCATCAAACGACGAGGTGCACAAAGTAACGTACCGCCGGAGGCAGCGTCTGCAGTGGCCGAGCATTTTGCGGAGATCCCAGGAGGCCGGTGTCAGCCCTACCCCGTTCCTCCTTTTAGACGCCCAGCTGGACTGAAACAGAGYGACTGGGGCTGCTCTTGAAGGATTTTTATACCTGTTTCCAGAAGCCCTTSTTGAAGGTCACCTTCTCCAGATGCCGTTCATGGGCAGAGGAGGGAATCGGAGGAACGAACACACRAGACAAGCCAAAGGAAAGAGCGGAGAGCGACTCCCTCCAAAGCTATTAAGGAAGTTGGTCTTTTTCATTAATCACAGCCTCCCCAAGGAGCCTGCAGCAGCCAGGGTCTAAAGGTGCGTAGGCAGCCGCTTCTGTGATGATTTGGTTGATTGGAACAAAATTAAAGTGTTCTTCTGAAAGGATTTTTTGACTCCGAGAGCGTGGGCAGGCTGAGCCTTTTGCCAGGACTGCTTCTGGGCTGTCTCGGGCTTGGTCTGCTGGTGAGACGCACGAGGGAGATCTCGGGGGAGATCAGGAACGTTAATTAGCCACTCTGCATAAGGAGTGGGCTGGAGTGGTTTCAGTTCCAGTCATCTCTCTCTCCCTGGCAGCCCACCCGGCAGGAGGAGCTGCTCCCCAGCCCCATGGATGCTCGTGGACAGGCACCGTGTCCCTGGCAGGCAACGCAGGCACCTGCGGCTGGGCGGGAGCGGTTCGGTGGCCGAGAAGCTTGCCACGCGCCCAGAAGCCTCCTCTCTGTCCCCTGGTCCTGGCGTGCARACCAGGAGCCCCGTCACCCGAGGGCGTGTGGGTGTCACTGCATTGCCCCACGGCTTTTTGCCCTCCGTTCAGGTCTGTACCTGAAAACTTGAAAAAAGAGGAGAGAAAAGAAGAAAGCAGCCAAGGAGCAACATTAAAAGCAGGTCGTCTCTGTCTGCCCTCCCATCTGAGGCGGCTCTGGGCATCTGGGACGTCGCGGCTGCCGTTGCGTGGGTCCCGGCGGTGACGCCGGGCTCTGGAGGTGACTGCTGCGCTGCTTGATCTCAGCTGGGGCCCCGCAGCGCTCATTCCTTCTGGCGACCGGCATCTTTGACTTGCCGGTGTTTAATATTAAAGTTGGGCTCTTTTTAACTTGCAAACCCCTCCAGAGGCAGGAGCGCTCGGCCCATAAAGCTTATACCCCCCGACTGCCAGAATGATGTCTGATGGAACACCAGATTTCAGAAAGGCTCTAACAGGCTGCTCATATCGCTGCACAAGGCAGAGCGGGGCTCTGCATTACTGCACACGTTCAATCTAGGTAGGCTGAACTCATGCATAAAAGAAGCTTGTGCCCTTCAAAGAAAGTCATTCCTTTTTTCCATCAGACTCTGTTTAATGGAGTAGCAGCTGCCTCTGAGGCAGGATTCAGGAAGGGGAGCCCGTCGTTAGCCCGGGCTTCCCGGGAGGCTTGCACAGACCCCCYGGGCTCCTACGGCAGAGGACGGCGGCTGCGGCCAGCTTTAGCTTAGCTCTTTAATTCCCTTGGAGAAGGAGGTAGGTGAACTTCGGAGACCAAGGGAGAAACTTCTACAGCAGATGTGTTTCTTCTCCTTAGCTGCTCCCTAGTATGTCACCACCCCCTGTGTCGGCAGGAGGTGGTTTTTGGTTTGCATTCCCTGGTGCCACAGGTGCCGACGTCAAGGTCACAACATGTTTCTTTTGAAAAAGACCCTGAACATTTTTGTTCCAGCATGGGGCTATGCTTTGGCAGAAAGACCGTGCCCTTCCTTGCAAAGGACCTGGCATTCCTTGTTCTGAGCAACGTTGGGAGACAATAATTTTCTTGCACTTACTGGAACGTTTGAATTAAATTTGAAAGCAGAGGTCCCCAGGCCCCGATGTGCCCGGTGTTCCCACATATTAACCATGAACTTTGTCCATCTTGGATCACCAAATTTAAAAATGAGAAGACATTTCCATGGCCTGGTTCAGTGGGTGTGGACACTTCCCCGCTTGGAGCAGAGAAGCTGTTTCTCCCTCTGGAGCTGCTGGTGGGATGGAGGGGAGTCAGGAGCCCGGCTCGGGTCTCCCGCCTTTCCAGTGACCTTGTGCGTGCGCCGTGGCAAGCTGCTCAGTCTCCCGGGCCACAGCTCCCCTGTGCAGAATGGAAGGTGGGGCCGTTTGCCCAGTTTCCCCTTTTGTAGAAYGCCTGCAACGCTCGGGCTTTACCCTGGGCCCACCGGGATGGGCTTTAGCACCAGGAACGCTGTGATGCCCTCAGGTGCGCTGCAAGTAAAAAGGTCACTGTTACCTGTTTGCAGTCGCTTCCATCTTGGAAGCAGAGCTTTTGCCTTCCCATGGGAGACCRTCCCCGCACCGAGCGGTTGCTCGCACGCTGCGGTGGTAACGGACTCCGTGGCCACATCGGGTGTTGCCTCCAGCAAGAGCGTGACAGCCGGTTGAGCGTGACCGTCGGGTGGGCGGCGTGGTGCTTCCAGCAGCCATCGCTCTCCCCTCGGCGTGCCAGCCCTGCCCGGAGAGCCTCCGGCGCAGGGCAGGATCTGCTCCGCTGCGAGACGGGGCTCCGCAAGGCTCCGGCACGCGGGCTGGAAGTTCAGCCAGCCGGCAGGGTGGGTGCATCGGACCTGCCATCATTGATGTCAGACGGGGTGGAAGTGGTGGTGTGGAAGCAGTTCTGGTTGTTGGTTTGAGTCGTGGTTCCACAGACAGGAGGGTCTCGCTTCGGAGGAGGTAATGCAGGCAAAACTTGGATTTCTGGTTTAGCAACAAGGAATAATTAGAGAGATTGATCATTCCCCGGGATACTGAAGCAAATAAACTGTTCGGTGCCCAATGCAGGATGAGAATGGCATCTAATGGAAATGGTGGGTAGGTCAGCATGGCCATAATTTGGCTTGATGAAGCATCCACATGGGCATGGTGTTAATGCGTTATTGATATTCAGCCAGGCAATTTCCCCTGCGCGGATCGGGCTTTGACTCGTTAGAGCAGAGCTGGGCACTGCAGCAGTAAATGAAGAGGAAAATTGAAGTAATGTTGTATTATAAATTTATGATTTCATCTGCCTGACCTAGAGAGTGTYGAGCGCTGGCGATGCAGGCGAGAGCCCCCCAGGCAGCTCCGCCGGTGCCGCTGCCGTCAGGCACAGCCGGGTTTGGCCGGGGAGAGCCGGGCTGCTGCTGCACGCTGCCCTGGGTTTGGAGGCAAATCCATCGGGGCAGGAGCATCCCTGGCCCCGCAGAGCATCCCAGGGCAGGGCAGCGGAATAGATGGCATCCTGCACCGCCATGCCAGCTCCAMAAACACCACGGGCGTGCGGGCAGCTGCCATCCACCGCCGTGCCGSTGCGGCCGGGGCCACGGGGACCGCTCCTGCAGCCCCACTCCCCAGGGCAAACCTCAGGCGCTGCCCGGCACGCCGGTCCCCCGTGGCCCCGACAGTCGCGAGCTGACGGATCTGCTTCGGAGTCGTTTGAATTGGAATAAAACTTAATTTTTCCACTTSGCAAGGAGAGGGGCTGCGGTCGGAYGCCGCAGAGCGATTTTTCATGGTGGAGCTCGCAGTGGTGTTAATGGCACTACTTACTTAGCAAACAATCCATTTATCAATATTGTTGTTTTTAAAAAAAAAAGGAAAAAAGGTTTGTAAAGCTTAACTCTGAAAGATCTGATTTAATGACAGAGGTGATTAATTTCTAAGGGAATCCAGCTGTTGAGCTGTGAAATAAATACGCAGGGGCTAAGCAGTGTGTACATATCGCTGAAAGCTGCAGCATGCTGTCCTGGGTTCGCAGGGCTGCTTTCCCCTGGCACTGCTTAATCCCATAATCAAAATTCATCCAAGCATTTTTATCTTCCAGTTTTAGATTATGATTAATAGTAYGTTATATGTGTATATAAATCTGATCAGAAATGGAGGGACTTGCTGCGGCAGAAAAATAGCTGGACGACATATGAGTATATTAAAGAATAAATAAAAGCAGAGATAGGAGACCCCCAGAAGAACCGTTCAGCTGCTAAACCTGTTCTCGGGGTCCAGCCCAGCTCCTGCTGCCGTCACTGCTGAGATTTCCACTGAGTTCAGTTGGAGTGAGAGCAAACTTTTCGTGATGGTTTCTTGGTCTGGAGAGGTCTTCCCTGGAGACTGGAGGAGTCTGGGCGGACTGGCTGACCGTGGCAGTCAGCGGGAACATTGCGCAGCATTTATTGCACTGGAATTGCCAAGGGTCGTTCCTGTTTTTAAGAAACGGAGCAAAGAAATGCTGAGGATYGGAAGGGAGGTTACAATTTTAGGAAATCTGTGCAGGACAGCTTGTGGCCTCGGCTGTGGCGGTTGTAGCAAACAGCCGCGGTGGGACCAGAGAGGACGGCTGTTCTGCGTAAGGGCTGGGAAGTTAAAACCCGGGGGGGGGGGGGCMCAGTGTGTGACCCCTTGGCTGCTGCCAGCCCGCGCACATTTGGGGACTAGCGTGACCTCCAGCACACACGCAAACCTTCCTGCTGCCTGGAGAGCGGAACCCCTCTCCCCTGGCCCTGTGATGCTGGCGAGGCACGCGCGGCGTAGCGCGGCGAGACCCTGGGCCGAGCCCCGGTACCTCTGTCCCTCGGACACCCGCGGGTGGGCCTCCGCACCCACCGCCCCCGGGGCTCTGCTCCCCTTCTGCCTTTCACTGCCTTTCGCTCCCCGCCGCTGCGTTAGAGCGGGCAGAGTTGCCGCTTAATGGATTTACTTCAGCRTCTTTATTAACAAAATGATCTCGAGTGGTATTTTTGTCATAATAAAACTTCAAAAGCTGCCTGAGGTTGGATGCGTTTCTGCGCCTATCTCAGAAATTGCTTTGGGAAGCAGTTCTCATACCTGGGTTTTACTTTCCTGAAAAATTAAAAGCTCTTTGACTCTCTGGCTCATTGCTGTTGCTGCCTCTAACTCTTTGATGTGTTAACTGTTGTCCTTCACAGTCCCGGGATAAAGAATTACTGCTACCTTAATCTCCAACTGTCAATAGCTCTGAAGCAAAGTACATTCATTGTAAGCTCTCCAAATGTCAGAGCAAACCTGTGCTATGTGTTTAGCCTTAGCATTTGGCATTTACTCTTCCAGCTAACAAGTATGCACAGTCCTTGGACTTCAGATACCAAAGTGCATGTTAATTACCTGAGTGACAGGTCTCATGCACAAAGCCAGGCAGGCAAGCTCTAGATGTTTCTATCCRAGATAATAATGAAACCTTTCTGCAGTTTCGCATGAGCGGAATAAATCTTGGTTTTTTAATACCTCCTGTAAAATCAAGTCTCACCCATCCTCCATGTCATTTTGCATTGTATTTAAAAACAAAAAGTCTTTATTAATCTTCAAACTTCTCTTTCTCTCTCTCTCTCTTTTTTTTTTTAACATTTCTGTGATCAAGGTTACCCGAATTTTGTTGCAACGTACGGCCGAGGATATCCTGGATTTGCCCCAAGTTACAGCTATCAGTTCCCAGGTACGTACATTTCATTTGCAGATTTACTTTTTTCCCCCTCTTTCCTTCTTTATTTTTTTTTCCTTTTTTTTAAATCCATAGCTGCAAGCTGAGACAGGCAAGTCTGCAGGGAGCATCTCACACAACAGCAATTTTTTTTACTATTTTAAAATAGGTATTTCTGTATACATATTTTAAATACATTTTTACTAACGTGTAAATTGGTACTGGTTATTTGAAAACAAACTTCTAAATTAAAACATAAAGCAGCCGAGATAATTGAAGAGCTATTACCCTCCCTTTGATGGGTTTTTTCTTTTATATCTATTGTAGATATATACACAGACACRCACACGCACACGCAGACTCGCACGCGCTCCCATACTGTCCTGCGGTACGTGTGTATCCATTACAAGCGCAGTCTTGGAGTGAGAAGTCCAACCCTCCTGTGTTCTTTATCGGTATCGCTGGCGTCCTTCGAAGGAGTAGTTTCTAGCCGGGTGTTGATGGTTTGGTTTGGCTTCGGTTTGGTTTCCCCCCTTCCCTCGGTGCGGCTGCCGCCTGCCGCGGGGGTGGGAGCGGGTCGGGGCGGCACAGCGGGGGTCGCGAAAAGCCCTTTCCCGTTCCAGCACGTCCCGCGAGCGCGGCTGAAACGCCCAGGACACAGTTCCCTTTCCTTTCACCTTGGGGTTTCCCGGGCAGCTCGAACAAGCAACTGCCGCTGCATTTATGGCTTACCAACAGCTGAAGCCCACCCCGACACCGCGGCGAGGAAACCCCGGTGCGCCGTGCGTTAAATTCATGGGCGCGCTTGGCGCGGGGGTGATGCGCGAGCGGTGCCAGCGCCCGGTGCCGCGCTCCTGGGCGGCTTAGAGAGGGAGCGGTGGGAGCACAGCTCTGCTCGGGGTAATTGAGGAGAGTGAGCACCGGCGGGCGCGGAGGGGCAGCAGCTCCGCGGGGAGGAGAACCAAACACCCTCACGGGAAGGTCCCTCAGGGTGGGTGAGGGGGCGGAGGGATGCTCGGCTCTACCTGCGGCACGTTGGGGCGAAGATCCAGCCTTGCGTTCGGCRCTAGGTCGTTAGGGTGGAACCTTGCATTGGAACCATGCGTATTGTTAACATCCGTAAGACAAATAATGTCCTTGGGACGGTAGTTTCTGTGGAGCTGGTTTCTGCAGGACTAATAACACCAAGGGAGACAGTGCTGTTAGGGKTTTTTTTTTTTCAATTGCTAAACTTCACAAACGCAAGAGCTCTCCTTTAAACTCAKCTGCCTCTTTCCCACCCGTGCTACCCCCCTCCCAAACGAGCCAGGTCCAAGACAAGCAGGGTGTCAGGGCCGACAGCGGAGCTSCGGGGCGGCGTGCCGGGCAGGGAAGGGTCAGCAGCGGCGGGTGACACGGCTGCTGGTGGTGACAAGGCGGCTGCCCCTGCGGGTGGCACCGGCGCTGGCTGCTCCGGGGGGCTGGAGCCGGTGGGCAGGGGTGCAGGCTGGCAGGGATCGCCGCCRATGGTACCTGAGTGTGAGCAGGAGGCTTCAGAAGGCATTCGCGTGTTGTCTCACGCTTTCCTCCCGGGCCCTCACGACTCCTTGWACCAGCTGATTCGTATGAAGACAGCTAAATGAGAGACACCTTTGATAAGTTAAGTGATGAAAATCGGCAGAGCTTAGAYGACTTTAATTATAAACATGTCTAAAATGAACGTGTCTGCCAGCTGACAGCAGAGGTACCGTTTGACTCTAGCCCTCATTATATATATTTTTATTAAGAGCCTGGTTTTTCAAAACAAGCTTTCCAGTTATTTGCTAGATATTTTCAGTCTCCTGCAGAGATTGAATGTGCAGAAGGAAATCAAAGTGGACTGTCACCAGTAAAAAGGAGGTGCGCCCGACTGCGGGCACCAGTTGTGCCTTCGGGAGCGGGGCAGCGAAGGGGAGCTGCTCAGAGTCCTCCGGCGCCTTGCTTGGGTCTCCCGGGGTGTTTGCTCCACTCCCCCTCAGATAATTTATTCCTTAACAGCAATCAGAACCGTTTAATAGAGTTGTCAGGAGGTTTTTCTGAGATGACTTGGGACCCCGGTCTCCGGAAATACAACCCGTCAGAGCGGCGCGGGGCGCGGRACCCCCCCTTGCCGGGAGGCACGGCGCGAGGGGTTTGGTGCCCATCGGCAGGACGGGGCGTCCCCCTCGCTGGAGCCGGGCGGTTGGAGGGAGAGAGCCCTGTGGGGGGCAGAGAGCCCTGTACCACGGGAGCAAAGCTCAGGGTGCAAGGCAGCCTTTCGGGAGCGGGTCGGGATTTGAGGACGGGGATGTGCCAGCACCACCGGCTCCTGCCACRGGAACAGCGGTGGAAGTCAGTGCCACCGGCACGGCTGTGTCCTGCCGCGTCTCAGGCGCCTGCGTGGCTCTCCCCGCTCTCCTTTCGCCCCTCGCTGCTGCTGGCAGCCGCATCCCGCGGCACAGGGCTCCTGCAGCCCTCGCTCCCCCTCCTGCAGGCACCGGTGGGARGGAATCGAGCAGGCAGCCTGACCGACCAGCCGTGGGGAGAGGCGTGTAGTGCCCCGGGACGAATGGCACAAGCGTGGTTCCAGCACGCAGTCCTCCTCAAAAGAGCCCCAACCCCCAACCCTTCCCTTTGCGTGTTCTGACGCATGCAGAAGTACCCGTGGGGCCCGTGGTGCGACTGTGGCTTGGAGCGTGAGATGGGAGCATGTGCGAACCCGATGGCGAGAAATCTGAAATCTGCTTTTTTAATAAGTTGCCATGCCCAAACGCTCAGTGTCATGATTGGAAAAGAAAAATATTTGRCCGTTTCTGCAGGAGCATCCCAGGCAGCGTGCCTGAGAGCTTCGGCTGCCTCCCGCCTCCGCRGCACCGGAACAGCGGTGGCGTTGCAGCCGCCCCATGTGCGTGTGTAAGTGTGCGTGTGATACATACACATACACAGCCGTATTCTGACGGTTCGTTATAGAGGAGACCTGGCAGTGCTTTTTACTACAGTACAGTTGTGTCGTGAAACCCGTTCTGCGCTGGTGCCTGTGACTCAGGGCGGCTGCGGCCGGGTGGTCCCCGGGGGTGTCACTGCAGAGCTGCGCTGTCAGCGGCCACCGGCCCCCGGGCTCTGCGCCGCGGGGCCTCGGCACCCGGGGCGGTACTCCTGTTACTGCTTTACTTCTTTAATAGAAAAAAAAAAAAAAAAAAAAAATTGAATGCCCATCTGAATTGGACTGTGCTGTTGGTATTTACTGTTGTCCGAGTGAAACGAGGCTCCAAATGTCACGATCCACCTGTTTGCATTTCCAGTTCTGTACTGGGGGCACCGGCTGCCGGAGCTGCTGGCAGGGTCCCCTGGACGCTCCCTCTCCCGCACCCTCCGCTGTTCCCTATCGGCGCGGGGACGGCCCCTTGCTCCACGGGCGAGACACACACAATCACTTYGGCGACTGCTCTGTCTTTTCCCATCACGTTATTTTTTTCCTCTAGGCCTTTATAACTCAGTACATAGCCCTTTTTTTTTTGATTGCAATCACTCCCTTTCTGTGTYTTTTTTTTTTTTWWTTWCTGGGACTTATCTTTTCAGTTTAATCTATTAATTTCTGTTCTTATTTCACTTTGCAGACTATTTGCCGATTTCACAAGACATAATTTTTATCAACTAGTTCTTAAAGATGCATAACAAATTAATCGGGGTTTACTACAGTGCTAATGAGAGAGAGAGACAGAAAAAGCCTGGGTGGTCCATGTTTAATATCAATGTCCACTGAAAAATTGCTGCTCTTACTGGCTGGTTTGATTGACTGGACTTTTTATTTTATTTTTATTTTTTTAAAGGCTCCATATCCTCACTGCTTTGAGTTTGCTTTTTATTTTTTTTATTTTTTTTTTTATTTTTTTTCCTCTGCTTTGTTATGAGTTTTTAATGCTCACTTGGAATGTAACTCACAAAGATTGGGGTTAGGGRCGTTGTGAAGGCATGACTTCTCACAAACTTTTTAGAAATAATTTTATCAAGGAAGCAAAAATGATGGTTGGGTCTCACAAGGAGCCCCGAAGAGGGATATTGGCGCTTTTTGACATAGAGGCGTTCAGCAGTAGCACAAATCATAATTACGGTGGAGCGAGACTGGCGTCTCCTGTCACTGGGATCATTAGCAACGCAGGCTTTAATTATTCAAAACAAGTGCCCTGCGTCCGCAGGTGGGACCCTGTGGCGCCGGCGGCTGCAGGCGTAGCAGACCCACGCGGGTCTTCTCCTGTTCCGTTGGCTTTGGGTTGGTGGCTCTTTCTAGAGCTGCCGTAATCATGCGAGGACCGTGGCTAGAAGCCACCAAAAATGGGCTCRGACAGTTCCTGCACCTCCCGCAGCCATCCCTGCCCCCGCTGCGAGCCGCTAACCRCCCCTCGTCTTGCAGCCGGCGATGCTCTCGCATACTCCGTGCAGTCGCTTCTACTTCCAGACTTTGCTTGCAAATCATGGGCAAATTGCTTAAATTTTGGCAAGAGGGACGAGCTTGCCCCTGCTAGCTTAAGCTGTGTCGCGCCTCTTAATCTCCACCCAAATCGCAGAAGAGCTGCAAACCTATGTGATAATGCCTCCATCCATTGGCTTTATTTTTAAGACCAGATTCTGGACTTTTGGGTAGAAAACACGCATTCTATTTAAATTCTGTTTTCCTTTAAGTGTTTCTACCCATTTTATAAGTTTGTGAGAAGTAAATTGCATGCTTACAGTAGAACTGTAATGCATTTTAATGTTTGTTAATCCACTTGTTTAAAATGTCAGTGTCAAAGGCTCTACGATACACGGCTATGCTGTTCATTTCATTAAAGATGCTTGATGTAATAATTGGTTAGTTTTCTTTTTACTTTTCTGCAGGCAATAGCTTTTTTTAATCTGTATGGCTTCTTATTATTTTGTTTGGGGTTTTTTGCTATGGATTGCTTTGCTTTTGTGAACTTGTCTTAGTGTGCATGATTTGCAAACATTTCGGCTATTGTGAATTTTCTCATTTTTTGTAAATAGTCCATCTGTGCTTTTCTTTTTTTCTTTTTTATGACTTTTTTCCTGTAAGTAACTGAGGTAGAAAATAATAATAAATTGTTTACAACGGATATGCTGTGTTGCTGCTCTCTTAGCTTGCAGTTTTAATATTTTGGTTTGGACGCACCAAATAACCAGTACCAATGACAATTTAATAAAAGAATAAAACAACCATCACTCAAAGTGTGTGACCCGGTGTTTGAAGAATCTGCAGATGAACGGTTACATACGAGGTGTGTTTACAGCAAAAATTAAAACCAAAAAAGACGACAATTCACTTGTAATTGGGGGGAGAGGAGTGACTCCGTGTTAAAATTGCAGTATTCCCAGCAGTCTGATCTTCCACCACTGCGGCCAGCGCAGTCGGGGCCAGCGACCGAGCTGGGTTTAAGCACCAAACCCATAAACGTGTTAGAAACCCTTGTTGCAAACTCTCCGGCGCTGACGTGCAGGGATCTGTTTCTGCTGTTTGGAAATTGAAAGGAAAATCAGGTAACGCTTGTGGCTGTGAGGAGGTCCCTGGCTGGGGTGGCAGCCGGTGCTCGTGGCGCAGACCCCGCGGTGGGACGTCGCCATCCCCGCGTTTCTCTCGGTTGTACTTTCTGCCATCATTACCTGGATGTTTGGGGACTGTCAAAGTTACTTAGAAGCCTTCCGCTCAGGAATTTAAATTTATTTTTTAATTAAGGGTTTGTTTGCTTGTCTGTTTGTTAAGGCTTATTAAAGCCTTTGTCTATGGGGAGAGGTGGGAAAAACAAGTATTTTCACAAACTTCTCAGAGCTCAGGGAARTACGCTTGCCTATTAATAATGGTACTCCACAGCCTGCGGAGCCCGGCCTTGGGTCACGCTCCTGCAGTGCCTGGTGCTGTGAAAATGCAATGCAAGATCAGTTCAGAGTCTAACCTGATGGTTTTCATTATTACGAGAGCATTTAAACCCAACTTTCTGTTAATCTATAGAGCTTAATTTAGTTTCTTTCCTGATACCAGTCACAAACTGTTCACTTGTCGGCCATCAGTGCTGGGCAGGAAGGTATTCTTGTGTAAAAGTTACCTGTGATGTTTGTCTAGTAGGTCTAATAAGTTATTTTCTGGGTCAGGAGAAGGAGCCGGTACCAAAGACAAGGGTAATTATTATAATAATGACATGCTTAAAGCTTCTTTTTCATAGTGTCTGAGAGAAGGAGGTGAGGTAACGAAGCTCCTGTGTCTGTTATTGAGGACACCCAGCAATATTAGGAAGCTGCAAGTCACGTTGCTCCTGCAGGTCTCGCTCTCGGTTCATAACCTCTCCGGGGGAGCGCAGTGGGGACGGGAGGAGAAGAGGGTGTCTGTAGCCGCAGCGTACCGCAGAGCTTCCTCCGTGGCGGGGTGCCGTGGCACGAAGCAGAGGCCGTCGCAGGAGGGGCGGCTTTGCCGCGGTGGGTGCCGTCTGGCAGGCTCTGGGCGCTGGTACGTCCAGCTCCCCAGAAGGAGCGTAAACCAGATCCCCACAGAGGACTTGGCCGTAATTCTGCCAGTTGACGTCAGCCAAGGTCTGACTCCCAGCGTGACGCGCATGGTGCTTCGACGACCCCGAGCCGCGTTCCTGTGTACACGAGCACCCAGCTACCTACTSGGGTGATGTGAAGCGGTTTTAAAGTGGAGCTGCTGCCTACACATGGCTTCTTTACCAGTAGGGAGTAATGAAGTTRGTATTAATAAGAGTCAACTCTGTAAAACACTCTTTTAAAGCACTGTTACACAAGTCTAAGACTTGTATAACATTTAGTAACGGGAGCAAAGTTTGTCATGATACTTTAACAATCAAACTTAACGTTAAGAAAGAAGGAGAAATTGCTGGCAGCTGCAAAATAGGAATACAAAATATATTTTAAATTGTCTATTCAGTTATTTAAGCCTTGTAACAGTAAGAGATGCGGAAGGAAGCTGGAAATGTTTCTCACTCCTTTGTCTAACCCTTTCTTATCTGCTTAAAATCTGCTTTACTCATCCCTGCGCTGCATGCTTTTYTTCACCTAAAACACATCACTGCATCTGCATGGCATAAAATGGTTTACAAAGTGCATTTGAAATCTGCTAGAACCACCTTAATTACCACTCTTCAAACCTCTCCATTTCAGCCTCCGTTAGTGAAAACAAAGACTATAGACTGGACCTGTTTTGAAATTAAGATTTTGGGTTTCTGTTGCTGGCGGAGGGCAGGCTGAAGAGGGACCATTCACATTGCAGGTGCATCCCTGGAGTGAGGAGCAGCTGGAACTGCAGACAGCAAACTGAGAAATTAATATAGCAAARCCCATAAATTCCCAGCCAGAAGGTACTCCTTCAAGTTCTGCTTAGATGACAGTAGCTTTTGTTTTGACGCAGGAAGAAATGGCATCTAGAGCTGTTCCCTGAGTCTGAGCAGAGCTGAAGCAGCTTTGCCTCTTAGGTACATYTTTTCTGAGAAGAGTTGCATTTTTTTAACGTTGCAGAGAGTTTCGTAAAATTCCTTTTTCACCTCCCATTTCCCCCACCCCTTAAAATAACCTCCTGGATATTAAATTTAAGGTGAGGTTTTCAAGAGGTAAGCTGTTGATCTGAGTCGGTGGTCCAGCTTCCACCAACTTCAACGGCAGCAGAGGGTGGTCAGTAAAAACGCTGCCTGTCCCCCTTGTCCTGCCRCGTCACCTCTGTGCTCTTAAGGTTCCCCAAACAGCGTGTCTGGCTAAGGACCAAAACTGCCCAGGTCCTTCATTAGGTTTTGCTATACTGATGCCTTGAAAAACTGCTTGAGCAATAAGAACRTCTTGAACATGGAACTTAAATGCTGGTTGTCCTCTTCTCAGCGCTCACTGATCCATGCATGGAGTTTGAGACAGGCTTTAAAACTGCAGGGTCATTGCCCTGAAAATGGGCGATCGTAAAGGGACAGGGAGGAGAGAAAAGGAAAAAAAAAAACCCAAACCTACCAGTCTCTCCAGATGTCTCAGGAGCTCTTTGTGTTTTGGAGTGATACTGCAGCAACAGAGCTCCTGAGCGATCGCTTCTGCTGCAAACAGGCCACAGCTGCAGCAACTGGGAAATGTAATGAGGATAATTATTCACAAGAGTAAAGAGGCATAACGCAAACACACATGTATGGAAGAAAACATGGATAACCCTATAGAAAGAAGAGTGTGGGCTGGTAATGCCAGTTCTGCTGTGAGGAATTCTATGTGTCCGAGTTAGCCGGAGCACAACAGCTAGTCTGCTTTTATGCCTTACGCCTCCRACGATACAATTTTTAACTGTAAAGCTGTTGAAAATTGGGAGCTGGGGGTTGCAAAGAACTTGAAGAGATTAGTCTCCTTAAAGCACAAAAACACTGAAATGTGAATRTTTTTCAATCACATTTAGCAGCAGCATTTCAAGCTGATAATTAAGTAGCTTCCAAGTCCTCCTTTGCCCAGCAGCGGTAATATGTCGTCGCTGCAGTGATGCCCTAAAGGTTTCTGGGCTCAGCACCACAATCCTCTTCTCTGACCTTTTTTCTGACGTGGATTATGAAATGCCCGGTGGCAGTGTCTCCAGCGAGGCAGCGGGAAGTTCCCCCTCTCTGCCAGCGACGGCCGTTGCTCTCGGTGAGCGGCAGWGTCTCTCCGAGAGGGGCAATCACTCGCGACTTCAAAACACGGAGGTTCGGGAGAATTTCCTACCCTCTGATAACCTTGTCCTCTGATTAATTATCTTCTCTTTTACATAGTTGCCTCTTGTCTGCGTTGAATTTTTCCAGCTTCAGCCTCCAGACGTGAGTTCTTTTTATGCCTTTGTTCATCGTCAAGGATCTGTCTTTTAATAATACTTACCCAGATAGTTCAGATCATTCATAAAAATTTAAGCAAGCGGTTTAACCAAATGGCTCATTTTCTATACCACCAAAGCAACTGAAATGAGGCTCGAAGCAAATCAGTGCCACTTTGTTGAACTTTAAATAAATGCCTTAATGCGGTTCCTTCTAACCTGCCCTTGTTCATTCAGCAGCAGGTGACTGAAATTCAGAGCTTCTGTGCTGCCTGACAGCTTGGGTGCAGTGAATTCACAGGTATTCCTCCCCCTGAAATGAAGGTTTCATTTATACTTACCTTGTTTATTAAAAATCGATAGTAAATGTTTGGCTTTGGGCTTTAAAATGAGAAATGCTTTCATCGGAGCRATCAACTTGGTATTAAACAGAATTACTTGCTTTTAGGAAGCGATTTGGTTGAGATTGTCTTTCGTCCACATCAGCGGCATTCACTTGAAGCTCGTAATTCTCTATGTTTCACCAGTTACTAAATTAGGGAGAATCCAAATTACATATTGAGTTTGAGTGTTGGATGGCGGGAGGTAGAGTTTTCATAGGACACATTTGAGAAGTATAGCRGATGCCTTGAAGCTGCTATAGGATAGGGACAGTTTTTAAGTAGAGTAAATAAACTGAATCAGCTACTAGCTTTTACTTTTTGGTTTGCATTTTTTGGAATAGTTTTCTTAGAATAAACTGCTTGCCTTTGAGAAGTTTCCTGGTTTTCTGTACAGTGAAATAACTGCAAAAGGGTTATTACACTTGAAACGACACAGAATGATAATTTGGAGGCAAACAAGGCTTTGTCTCACTGATGCATAAAGTAATTACTGGGCAAAAGTGCATCATTCTCATTTTAAAAACTGTGGCCTGAGAGTGGTAAACAGCTGAAAAATGGGTCGTTCACTGTACATAAAGTGGAAGTGCCAAATTTTAAATTAACTATATTTGGSTTTTATAGTTTTGTTGAAATTCCAAAGCAGAAATATTTGTTCATAATAACATCCATCTGCAAACAYGCATCCGGTGTGGAGCGCATTACGGGTGTCTGACGTTGAGAATTCTACAGAATCTTGCCACGCACCGTACATTTTAAGCAGCAGATGACTGTGCCTTGAATAACGCAGTGGGCTGCTTAATGAGGTTTCCATTATGCGTGATGTGCTGTATCTGAAGTTCGCTAATTTTCTGACCTGGTGAAATAGATTTTAATAAGCTTGATGTAACACAGCATATAAAGACAAAGGGAAACACTTAATGGGGCTGTCACAATAGAAGACTCTGAGCGAGCTTGGAGATGCTAAAAGTGTTAATAGAATTGATCAAAAGCTTAGGAAAGAAATTCCCCAGTTCCACGGAGGTCTGCCCTGCACCTTGCTTGGTCCTTTCTGTTTGCTGTTGCGTGGACGGCGCTATCCCACTTCTTTAGAGACAAACCAGGGTCACTGGTGGGAAGCAAGACATGTCAAGCAGGGCTTGTAGCTGCCTCCGGCTCGCTGCCTACAGACTTTGGGAGAGCTTCGATAGAGTCTTCAAGCAAATCCCAAAGAGTTAATTGCTACTAAACGGTGATAAGAAGTTGTGAATGATTTGGTAGAATCCCAGTCTTTCATCAATTCTAGATAAAATCTGATTTCTCCGGGTATATATTCTTCTCCAATTATTGAGCATTTAGTTGTTAATCTAAAGCTTGAAATGGTAGCAGGTTTTTTCCTTTCTCGTTCTTGTTTCCTTATAGAAAGGGAGGGGGAGTCTGAGACAGAGAGGCCTGAAAGATGAAGGTTTTAAACATAAAGGGATTGTTTTGGGATGGAGCTTTCCCTTGTGCGTGCACACCATTGAAGACTACATTTTTGTCCAGTAAATTGGACCCACACCTGCCTGCCTTCAGAAAAAAAAAAAAAGCTACCGGGCTCTTCTGCTTCATGGTTTTGAGTCTCTGATACTTTTGAAATGAAGCCTAAAGATCCTACAAAGAGGATAACACTGCCTAATGGAAAGAATAATGCAAGCGAGAACCCATTTGAAATGACAGTTGTGAGCCTCGCGAAGCTTTTCTGTGCTGATCAAAGCTGCTGGTAACGCTGTTTGAAAAGAGGGTATCAGCTTCCCCTTCGCCTTTTCCCACTCAACCTGCAGATGATTTTATATTCCAGACTTTGCACTTTTTTCCTGGGAGATCAAGTGAACCTCCCAAATGACCGGCGTTCAGATCGGCGCGCTGGGGAGCACCATCAGCGTAGGAGGCGAAGTGGGGGGGATATAGCCTCAGAGCTCGACCCCCCTTGTGCGTAGGGCCCCCCGAAACGCCCCGCACAGACGCGGTGACTGCGAGAGTGAGCCGCAGCGTTCAGCTCTTCTGCCAATGTGTGCAAATACTCCAAACAATCCGCAAACGGAGAGGAAGGATTTTGCTTGCTAGGCACAGTTTTATGGTGGCTTTTATTTTATTCTCCATGCGTGTCCCATGATTTTGGTGATTTTCWGAAGTCCGGTTCTGGAGTCAGATGATGATTTGAGCATCTCAGCTTCCATTTTGATTCTTGTTTTAAATCCCTGTGCTTATTGCTAAAGTCTAAACATAGGACCTCATGTGCCCCAAGTGCTTTAGCCATTAGAAGCAGAGAAAATTCTTTGCATGATGTTTTTTGAAGTAAGAACTAATTTCATGATCTTTGTGACTTCTTTTTGGTTTGATACCTATTGTCTGACTGTTTGTAGAGGACAGGGTCTTGCRTCCTTTGGGGATGCAAGATATTTGGGGTCTTCAGGGGCTAACAGAGCAGAGCAGGTCTGAAGGAGTCAATGATTTCTCGTAGAAAACCAGGGCTGCATGCGAGCGAGTCCTGGCAGCACGCGTGGAGGGAGGGGGTGTAAAATGGTTCTTGTGTTTTTCACTTGCTCCTGGTTGCTTTGTAGCCAGCCTCAGGCTGGGGTAAAGGGGAAATCAGTGGTTTGAGAAGGGAATGATCCCACCAGAGCAGGAGATGGAGCAGRGCAGAGACCTGTGGAGGGAGCGTGCCCTTCCCCGGGAGCCCTTGAGCCCCTCGAGTCCCCCGTACGGACTGGCCCTACTCGGGCAGCGCAGCTCTTGCCAGATTTGTTCACAAAGCCCCCGGAAGATCCGCTAAATCCTGGGCTCTCGGGGTTCTCTGCTCGGTAATGCCGAGTGCGAGACGGCGGGGCTGGGCGCTGCCTGCCCAAATCCAGCCCTGCCGCTCCTGGGCGTGCGCTGCCCCTTGGTCCCCCCCTTCTCCCAGAAGTAATTTGTACCTTGGAGAAGGCAGTAGCTTGCAGCCAGCCGTTGGCTAAATCTGTGACCTTAGAGCAAAGCATTTAAAAGCAGATGTGTCCATCTTCCCTCGCGCGAGGCTGCTTTGGTATTTAAAGTGAAACTATTGATGCAGGAAGCTGAAGAATTTATCTGTAAAAAATTGAACTCCAAATACTGGCTTTAGCTCGTTCAGAGCAATAAGAGAGCACAAAATTGGTGTGAATCCTCAGGGCTTTCCTGGACAGTGTGCGAGCCCATTGCAAAACATTTGTTGTAAAATATCTTCTAATTGCAATGCCTAAAGTGGGCACTTTTGTCCTTTTGAACAGCTTTGGTATCTTGTTTTCTCTAGGCAATTATAAGCAGCGGATACACAAAGAAGGACAGGGATCGTTTCGGCAGGAATCGGAGCGCCTTAAACAAACATGAATGAATTGATCCCTCCCTCCACCCCTTTTGRTTTTCCAGTTGACTTCAGAGGGCTCGGAGGGAGCCGGGCTGGTGCCGGCTGCGCTCCCTGCCTGGCCGGCGCTGGGGTCGGCGCTGGGGSTGGGATCCAGAGCACGCTGCGGTCGATGCTGCCGTTGACTTCAAGGCGCTCTGGTCTGGGYGCCCGTTCCTGGCACCCACTTACCTCCAAGCCGCCTGTAAAAAATGAACCGGGAGCATGCAAGTCCCTCGGCAGCTGGCTACAGGGTGCAAAGAGCCTGCTGATACCCCACAGCGCTCCGTGGCCCTTGGGGTCCCCCCACGCCCRGCAGTCCTGCGTCCCCAAAGCCACCGCGCTGTCCCCCGGAGAAGCCCGCACTTCCCGGGCATTGCTAAGGGAAACCAGTGGCGCTGGCACATCACAAACTGGGCTCTGCCGGCCAACGCTTCCCCTTGCCCCCTGCTCCAGCCCTCGGAGGTGTCCCCGGTGCCCCATGCCAGGGTCCCCGTCAGTCAGAGCRGGATGGATCGCATCCACCTCTGCCGCTGCCTGGGGAGCAGCACCCGGAGAGGTGCCGCTGGGACTCGGCGGCTGCGTTTCGCCCTGTTTTAAACGCTGATGCCAGGGGAGGGGAATGTGTGCAGGCACGAAGCGTCGGTGTGGGCTGGGGGACCAGCAAGAGGCTCCATGGACAAGCAGGTTCCTTCTGGGGGCCTGGAAACCAGCAAAAGCGCCTGCTAATGCTTTCCTCTTCGCTAAAGAGCTGCAGATACCTCAGCTCTCAAATTTTAGTAAAATGGTGTGACAACACAGGCAGAAGGGTGATAGATGCAGAAGTTTCTCACAGTACACAGAGTGGGTTCAGTGTTAATTGCACTGTCGCTGTAGTCCTACTGTTTGAAGTCTTCACTGGTGTAGAAGTTTATAAACAATGGGAGGTGATAATACAGTGTGACCAAAGTGCTTAAATAATGCTATAGGGTTGGTACAAGGGGAATTACAGAGATTAGTGGTGGAGCTTGAGACCAGAACCTGCGAGAGCCCAGCTGCACCCTTGGCTGTCTGCAAATGTCTTTCTCAAGTCATTTTGCTTCTTTGTGCCTTGTTTTATCCCATCTGTGACACTGGGACAGCGTCAGCTGCCGATCACTGCTGAGAGCTTCGGGAGCAAAAAACCACATAAGTACAGAACTAAGTTAGCACAGTTGTGAGAGGCCGCACAGCATTAATGTGCTCAGTAGTGTGATGATGGGGAAATTTGTTTTCAGCTGAACGAGCTGATTAATGCGGTGCCTGGCAAATGTCATTTCAGTGTGGGGGATTGATTACTTTCAGTACGTTGGATTGATTTAGGGATCCTCCAGTGATGGAGCCAGCCTGTGAGTCCGTATCGGTAAGCAGGTTTTCGCCAATCTTGGTAATCAATCCCTGTTTCCATCTCCTGCTTCTGCAGCCATAAGGGCCACGCAGCCGTGCTGCTGCCGCTCCGCGTCCGCCCGGCCAGCCGGCCGCAGCGTTCCCGGGCAGAGCACGAGCAGCCGATCACACTTCAGTTGTTTGGAGTGCCATGTYGTGCAGATGCCTTTATCTCAGAATTGGGATAATAGCTTTCTTTGAGGGTGGAGGGATTAATTTTTCACACATCTGTCTGCTGGAATGCAATAACAGATGCTTTGTTCAGGCTCTTTCTGTGGAGTGCCTTCTCCACCCTTGTTATTTCATTCTTCTTTTGCATGGCAAAACTTTTTGTCCTGCATTTCAAATAGATACTGAGCATCCCTGGCAGCTGAACAAGAGAAACAAACTTTCCAGCCCTGTTTCTTACGCTGTTTTCAGGGGATGCTTGGTGATTTGAAGGGTATTTGATTGCTTTTGGCAGAGGCACTTTATTCTGTGGAAAATCCACAGCTCCTCTGATCCCTTACGGATGGTTTAGGGAGYGCCTGGAGCCTCCAAATGAGAGATTTGCTGGTGGCCAGCTGGTCCTGGACGTGCCGTGGGAACGCCGAGGACACTGCTCTTGGGACGTGCGCCRTGGTGGGCAGGGAGCGGAGGAGGAGAGGCTGCAGGGACGGTGCCAGCTCTGCTCCTGCCTAACCCACGGCGGGAGGGCTCGGGGCTTGGCCTACGCATGGCTCTGCATGAAAATGAAGCCCCAGAGCCTCAGCCCTTGTCCTGCAGATGCTTTCCCTGCTGGTTGGAGGTTGGTTTGACTCCAACACCAAGGTCTTCTCGCTCCACCATATTGCAGCTCCAGCCCTAAACGTATGTCGGGGGACCCAACCAGGGTCGATGGCTCCATCACCAGCAAGAGGGAATTTWGCGCTGGGGTATTTGGTTATAATATCCCCCAGTCTGGATGTGCTTCCTCCTGCGTCCCACTCCGCAGATACTGTAGCAGTTCATCGACATAATAAAAACAAACAGATTCACATGGGCGCTAAGGAACGGGATTTGCTGTGCGGCGCGTGGGCGCTGCGCATGGGGAGCAGCAGCAGACMGCAGCCTGGGGTAGCTGTGCATACATTTACCTATCCTATTTTTTTTTCCCCCAACAGCCCTATTACCATATTTAAATGCAAGTATGTCTTTTTTTAATTGATGTTTTAAGTAGCTTCAAGTCATTCTAGCCTAGTTGTTCTCTGCTCCTTTCCCCCTGGTAGATTACCTGTAGCTGAGACGATAGTGCTAGAGGTAGCGGGCTTGTAGTCTGCTGATCTCTCTGGGTCTCGCTCTCTCCGTTCCTCTAGCTCACTGTTCTCTTTCTCTGTTGCCTCGGTTGTTTTTCTGTGGTTCTTCAGCATTGCAAAGCAGCTGTGATCAAAGTCCTGGAGCCCG
The DNA here is from genome assembly GCA_030449065.1 of Oceanodroma leucorhoa. Taxonomy (NCBI): domain Eukaryota; kingdom Metazoa; phylum Chordata; class Aves; order Procellariiformes; genus Oceanodroma; species Oceanodroma leucorhoa. The sequence continues at coordinate 3,792,574 of JASVER010000089.1, read as the reverse complement.
CTCAAGGGGCCGGTCCCGTGGTGGTGCCTCCCCTGGGGTTGTCCTGTCGGGCGCCGGGAGCGGTGGGAGCTCCCCAGAGACCAGGAACCTCCCCGGGTTTTGTTGACTTTGCAGCAAGGGGGTTTGGGGTACTTGCTGATCACCTGRACCTTGCCATTGCCCCCTTAAAATACATATATTTAAAGTCAGAGCCTCTGGCAGATCTTTGAATATTAATTAAGTAAAGAATCTAAATCTGCAATCTTGCTAGCAGCATTTCATTTGTCTGTAAGAGCTCGGTCCCCCTGTAGCAGGGTGTATGTCTTAGAGCTCCTTGATCTGCGGCTGTTTTGCTTTCAAGAGCCTTTTTTCCTTTCTTTCTTTCTTTTTTAAATTACATTCCAGTGAATTTTTTCTGCTTGATCCCAGCAAATCTGTGATCTTGACATGAGGACCTCCTCATATTTTCCATTACTGCTGTGTCTGTAGATCAGCACGTTATTATCACTTGCAAATAAGCAAAGAACAGAATTCCCTCGTTTTGTGAAGCGGTCTGACCCTAGCCGTTTGAGAGTACGGAGACATAAGCCGAGCGCTGCGGGCTCTGCCGCCAGTCTGTCCGCCCGGCACCTCGGCTTCCGCGGCGTGCCGTGGCCAGGGGCGCCGTCAGCGGCACGCGCCGCCACATTCCTCTTCTGCCAAGGGGATTTGGGCCACCTTTGTGCCGGCAGAGGCCACCGGCAGCGGGCACCTGGCGAGGGCTCGGCTCTTTCTAAAAACGGTGCCCGTTGATGGCACGGAGAGCCGGGACGGCGACCTCTGGAAACGCCGTGCCCTCGGCGGCCGCCCCGCAGAGACTCGCGGTACCCGCTGGCTTCTTTCTTTACCCTTCTCCTTTTCTCCACGGCCAGGTTTTCCGGCAGCGGCTTATGGACCAGTAGCAGCGGCAGCCGTGGCGGCAGCAAGAGGATCAGGTAGGGGGGCCCGTGGAAGAGCAAACCCTCAGAGTGCAGGGTCAGGTAAAAGCTCTGTCGGTATTCTGTGTGGCTGCAGCTCTCCATCATTTCTCTGATTTTCCTCACACTTATCCTGGGGACCTGAAAACAAAGATCAAAAAAAAAATTAAAAAAAAAAAAATCAATCCCAAACCAAACCCAAACTACAAGCAGAGGCCACGGGGCCTGGAGCACCTTGCAGGAGATTGGCGTAAGAACTGCCAAAACCAGGGTAGATATTCCGATTTGTTTCTTTATTTATTCCTTTATTATGTTGGTTTCTTTGTTTCTTTGGTTTAAATTTGAGGTTATAAAGGACATCCCCRAAAAAATTAATTTGTGCTTTTGAAAAAAAGGTTTCGTTTCTCACGGAAAGCTGGCGCCGGGGTGAGGCGGCGGCGGYGGCCCCGGGCGCTCCCGCCGTGCCCGGAGCCGCTCTCGCCTCCTCCGCCGCAGCCCGCTGTGAGGGGCGGCCGGCGCGGGGCACCCCCGCGGCGAGGGGCCGCGTCCCCTCGGGGACGGCGTCTTCTGCCGGCGCGGGGCGAACGCCGGCGCTCGCGCTGTCGGCACCGAAGCGCCGCTGGCAGTTCGCCGGCCCTGCCCGCTTCGAACCCCGGCCTGCTTTCGTGAGGAACGTCAAAGCTTTTTCTTCCTGTCCTTCTGAAAACTTTTATTTTTTTCCCCTTAAGGGAAATAAATAAATCGTTGCCAATTACCGTTGTTATACCTTAGGTTTGAAATTTAGCTAAACACGTGAATTAGTGCTTTGCTCAGGTAATTAAGTGTTCAGTACAGCCATCAGTGAGCTGTTGGCTCGGCAGCGCCCGCCACCGCCTCGGCTCCCCGGCCTCCCCAAATCCAGCCGGGACGGAGCCGCTGCCGGCCCCGCGCCTCCTGCACGGCCCCCCCGCTGCCAGCCCCTCGCCGGGCCCGGCTCGCCGGCGTGCGCGGCGGAGGCGCCGGAGCGGAGGACGCGGCGGTGGCAGCGGCTTTTTCCAGCTCACTCATGGCGCAGTCCTGAAGTGGGGGTTTCTCGGTGGCTTTTCTGGCGGTCCCGGTGGGTTAACCGGGCTCCTCCCGAAAAGACCCGACTGAACCGCTGCGTGAGGGGTTGCGAGGAGGGCGCAGGCCCGGGTGTGTCTCGAGTGCGAGCCTGATGCCATGGAGGCCAAAGAAAGACACCAGGAGAACTCCGTTCCATGCAAACTGGCACTGCTTGCAGGCTACAAAGGATTATCTGTACCAGTTTCATCTTGTGGCATGTAGAGAGCGCCTAAGGGGTGACTTGCCAGACTGGTTGTGGGGATTCCCCATCTCCCGGCTTTTCCTACTGCCCCTTCTGGAAGGGGAAAAAAAAACCCAAAAAAAAAAAAAAAAAAAAAAAAAACACAAAGCAAAACCAAAAAAAGAGATTGATTTTGCATATGATTTCAGGAAAACAGACTTCATTGTTTCTACCTCTTCCTCATGTTTTGCCCTTCAGGTTTTGTTTTACGTGCAAACAGACCTGGTGAGTTGCCCCTTAGCAAGGCACAGAGGGTTTGGCTGGATTAACGTTGCTTCCCTGATTATTACTATTTTTTTTAATCGGAGTGCTTTTGGTGCCCATTACAACTGAACGGAGCATTGATCAATTCTGTGCCTGAAAATCATTTGTCTTTAATTTGAGTGGTTTTTGGTTTTTCTTCTGTTGGGTTTTCTGTTTTGTTTTGTTTTTTCGGTTTTGTTTTTTATTTGAACTTGCAATACGAAACTAAATCTAACCCTAAATTAACAACACCCTTTCTGGCAAGTTTAAAGAGCAGTATGGTGTTTGGAAATGTCTTTCAAGCCTCAAAATTGCCTGTGTGCACAAAACTGGCAAAACCCCAAAACTGAATCAAAAGAGCCCCCCCTCCCCAGCCCCGAGATCTCAAGGAGGAAGATGGGTTTGTCACCGGCCCGGCCCGACAGCCGCTCACATTTGCAGCGAAATGTGCTGTGGGAACAGCGGTGTTTTACGTAGAGTCATTTCCATCCAAAGACGGTTTTCGGAAGGGACATCCTGGGTTCGCCACTTCCATCCAGCAATGGTAGTGAATTGTATTCAGGAGCAGTAGAGTACGATCGATCTTGCGCTACAGTGTATGGGCCCGATTCATTACAAGAAAAATGGTTGGGGCTTTTTTTCCTTCTTTGCTTTTCAGTTGGGTTTTTCTTTTTCCTTTGCAAATTTGCACAGCCCTCTTTCACGCGTGCCTAATCCAAAAGCACAGAGCGCRGCACAGTTGGCCGTTACTGGCCTCTTTCTGCCAGTAAACAGAAAAGAGCTGGAAAGCGCCCGGGCAGGCGCGTCCCACCGCCCCTCCGCTCGCTGGGGAGCCCTTTGCCCAGAGGCTGCTGGAGACCTCCCCGTYGCTGCTGCCCTTTCTGCGGCGCTCCGGCCCCACCAGCTCACTCCAAATTGACCTCCTCTGCTCTCCGGCCCCGTCCTGCCGGCTCTTCCCCACCTTCCTGGCGTCACTGCCGGCRCGGTGGCTCTGCAGCACCGGAGCTCGGCCCAGGCGCCGGTGCCCGCCGGTGAGGCTGAGCACCCGCGGAGAGCATCCGCCTCCAGGCATGCGTCTTGGTCTTCCAAGGAAGCTGCAGCCCTTTCTCTCCAACCCCCTGGGCTGCGGTGCGTGGGCACTGRCCACCTCGGTTCCTCCCCGGGGTGATGTTCCTCCTCTTAGGAAACCTGCATGTTTGCTCAACAGCGAAAGGAGCCCGCCCAGGGGCAGCTGCCTGCACGGGGGCAGCACCCGGCCCCGGTTCTGCGCTGCCTGGTCTTCCCTGCCCTCGCCCCTTCTTTTTCTGTTGCAGCGTGTGAGGATGCAGTCACCAGTTTACCTTGCTGGATAAACAAGTTCTTTTGTCTGTCACAGCGGCTCTCTCCTACAACCAGCAGAAGGGACGTTGCCCCCTAYTCATGCTCGGTGCCACTCATAAATTCACGTCTAGCTCAGCCGGTCACGTGCCGGCAGGGTGAACGTAGCGATGCTTCTCTTTGTAAATAATCACGTGCCCGATCGACATCCCAGCGATGAGGCGATAGCTGAGGTCCCTCGAGCAGACGGGGGGGTTTGGCCACATCCGTTCACGCCGGGTGGGACTGTGCTGCCGAGTCCCTCAGCTGGTTTTGACAACCTCATCCATTCTTGTATTTTTTTTTAATGAATTGGGACCTGAGCCACAGAAAACGAGCAAACTTAAAAGTCTGAATGCTGCAAACTCCTCCTAGACAACTTCACTATCAATGTCACGTTTCTTTTGAATTCACCTGACATATTTTACGTGTAAAACATTTTTGTCGTGTAAATGCTTTTTTTAAAATACAGTCATGGGGTGGGGGGGACATTTTTATCTTGCATTTGACATGGGAGGGGTTCATTTGGCAGGAGAGCAAGACAAGGAAAATTTGGCAGGAGAGGGTTTTCGTTCCTTCCTCTTTGGTTCATTGACAAGTCTGAGATTTTTCCAGTTCCCAACCTGTTGCTACCAACTATTCCTCCCTGAGGACTGGAGACAAAACCGATAAGGCCAGCCATAATCCAGCCCGACCCCTGCTGCTCTGCACCGGGAGGAGCCGTGGGCACCCGCCCAGGTGAGCGGCGCGGGCTCCCACGGGCAGGCTTTGCCCGCCGAGGTGGCCGGCGGCACGCAGCGCGGTGGGACAGCGCGGTGCCGCGGCACCAGGGGCTGCTCCCCCCACCCCACCCCACCCCGACCCCCGGCACATCTGGATTTTGGGCGCCAGTCCTGGCTTGCCAGTGCCGCCTTTGAGCCCTGCGCCCTGACAACCCCTTACTGTACTTTATACTTGCCAGCTATAACAAATCTCGTAACGTGAGCTACTGACCTTGATGGTGAGTGTGAGCAGTTATGTTTTGTTGTTTTCTCTCTTGCTTGGTTGGGGCTGCTGTGAGAGAGGGTGTCTCTGAGGCATACTTTCCGGCCTCTCTTACACTCGGACGTGCACACCTCCTCTCAAACACTCTTCTGAGCGCTCTCAGCGGGAAGGTTTGTCCACACCTATTAATCCTCTCTCAGTGTCCAGCTTCTTGTTAGTAGCAGCTGGTTGCATGTTTTTTGCTTGTTCGGACGAAACGGTTCAAGAAACGACTCATATCAACTCTTGAGAAATGTCTCTATTTTTTTGTACACTTTCTTTCTTTTGATGTTTTTATTAATTTCCCTTACTTAAAAAACAAAACACCTGTCGTCCCGTAAAACATTTCACATCTCCCCTTGCCTGTTCTTAGAGTGTATGTATCTGTGGGACTGAACTAAATGCATGCACTGTAGTAGTCGTACTGGTAGCAGTAGATGTAGTTGTAGAACATGCATTGTTGAGTTGATATTATAGGTATCATCAACGTGAACTAGCGTGGCAGTTAAAAGCATAGCCTTGGTCTGATTGAAAGCGTAGGGCTACCAATACAGCAGAGAGCTGCTAACGGCTTGGATCCATAGTACCGTATTTGTTAAATCCCATTATCTGGAAGTTTAAATTGAAGCCGGCTGTAGGCAACCTACACCCTCTGTACAAGAACCCGCACATGCTGTTATGTTGATAGTAAATTTACCATTTTTTTATTTCAAATTAACCCCCCTAGGAATTAAAACGCTGACTATAACTAAATTCTCTTATTTTTATTTTGTATTAAAAAGAACTTAAGATATTTTTTAAATCATTTTACAATCATGGTTTCTTCATCAGCCTGTTACTCGTCCATATTAGCCCATAGAATCATTCGTTGGCAGTCGTAGACCAGATGTGCCAAACGCAAATCACTCCATTTGGGTATCTAAATAATGCCGTGTGTGTGAAGCAGCTTCCCGCAGACTGTCCTGAGACACGAAGCAATTGTTTTTAGGTCATAAACCTTAAATCTTGTTATGCAACAGAGACTCTGAGCTAGCGGTGGGTCGTACTCATTGCCATGTCACCCAGCTTAAGGGAACATTTTTAAATGAAGATTTAATGTTTCATAAATACCAGCATGAGGAGTTCGAGGCAAGTTCATCATCTTTGCCATTGAGCCAGCATCTTTGCTTCTTGTGCCCAGGTTTCTGTGCTAAACTTTTAAAATTCTTCCACAGATGAAGCTGCAGTCAGTAAATTTAACAGATGGTAGTTGAGATCCYGAATTAGGCTTTTGTTTATTTGTTTAGTTTGTTGCTTGTCAGCAAACATCCTGCTGGGAGTAGAAAAGATACTGTATGGCATGGTCACCCCTTCCCTCCTCCCCGCGCCCCGGCCGTCCCCGCAAACCAGACGTGCTGAGCTGGAGCATCTTCCTGCTCCGCTGGGGATAGTCAAGGCAGTCTTTAGTGCATTTATTCCAGCAAACGCTTTCAAAGGAAATAAAATATCCAGAATGGGCTTTCAAAATGTAATTAAGGATTTGTATCCGCTCCTTACCTCTAATAGAACATAAAGTAAATCAACCAAACAACCGCTTGGATGGGGCTGACGCAATGCAAGCCTGCGCAAGGCAATCTGAGCCACCCCTATTACTGTCCTTATCGCTACCGGGGAGCTGAAACACTTGTGCATCGAGGGGGAGAATAATTTCCCCCTTAGATCTCAATCTGCCAGGGAGACGGGGGGACCCACTGTTCAATGCGCCAGGCGTATGATGAAGTGAGGAGTGTATCTAAAAGTCAGCAGAGCGACAAATTGCATGGGGTTTAGGAAGCCTTGTCTTACACTTAAAGAAGGTGCTCTAAAAATTTAATCTTGCCATTAGGCACCCATAGTGTTAGCAAATTACGGCCATAAAAAGTGGGACAATGGTTGGTCTGTGTGTGCGGAGGGAGAGAAGCCGCCACCGGCTCASAGAAATGTCGTAAGGAGGAGTGTTTCAAAGATCCAGCGATGAACCAATTTGGGATTTATACGGCCCGTTGAGAGGGCTCCCTCATGGCACGGCAGCTCTGATGGAACTGCTCTCCCTCTTTTATTCTACTRTATAAAAGTACATAAAGTTTAATCCGAGCTATGTAATCTCAAAAGCCAGAACCTAACAAGTGGACCACTTGGGAGCAGCAAGCAGGCTGAAATTTCTCACTCCGCTGGAACCGCCGGTAATTATGTGACAGAGGCTGGCGGCTGATGCATCGGAAAATTAATGGCTGCATCAGATTTTATCTTTTGCTTATCTTCATAGCAGAGGCAGCCTGTGCTGGAGGGCATTGCAGGCGGCCCGGCAGGGAGGGTGAGGCGGAGGGACCCCACGCTGCGTGGGGCTTGGTGAGGGGCGGACACGGGGCCAAACGCCGCGTGTTAAACAGAAATGGCGGCAGCCAGGCTCTGCGCGAGCGCCTGCCCGAGCGGGGAACACGCCTCTGGTTGGTGTGGTGCGGCTCTAGAGGAGGCCGCTCCGCGTTCCTGTGCGTGGTTTCGGCCTCGTTATTCGGCCTCGTTACTGGCAATATCCTCTTACTCTTTTGTCAGCACTACGGTTGCTTTTCTGACTACTACCCCAAATTAAAAAAAAAAAATATAATGAAAGGGGAGTCAGTTCTGTTTCAGTTCAGAAGTGCTGTGCTGGTCCAGGGTGGGAATCACGCAGGTCCTTCCCAGAACGCAGGCTACACGCAAAAACGGTTTGTCTTATTTTACTGTAGGATGCCACCTTTTGATCTTTTTGATCCGCAGGGGACTGAGCTTCCTGCAGAGCCCAGTAAAAAATTCAGTAGATCTAAAACAATTTAGTGCTGTTGCTGGTAGGCCTTGACCGCAGCAGCGATTGCTTTACAGGGCTCCTGGCTGAAGTCTATTGTGGTTAAAATACATCAGCTTTAATCAATAATTTTGTAATAGAAAATCTTGTGCACTTGATAAATCATCTCCAGTGCAATTAGTGACCACCTCTGAAGTGCAGGCTTAAGTACAGTTGAAGTTAATCTTTAACGAATTTAGCGGCTAACTTTTAATAGTCTTTTCAGTCAGGAGAATTATTTTCAATGGGAAAACACTCCTCGGCAGAGCTCGTCCCGGCGTCCCGGCTGCTGCTCTTGACACAGAGCAGGCGGTGACGGCGYGGCCRCTGCCRCCGCCTCGTGCCGTGGGCAGGCTGRTGGCCCGTGCCGGGACCTCGCCGGGCAGCCGYGCCGCAGCCCCGCACAGCCCTGCAACACCCCGTTGCCGGTGTTCGGGTTCCCTTCTCCCAGCGGAAGCGGGGGGACGGAGCTCTTGGCCGTTGTAATTAGACTTTGCTCCACGCAAGGTGCAGACGAGTCCTTGTGAAGTTTGAATCGGGGCCTTCAGCGTGAGCTCTCCAGTGCAGTGAGGAACTTGGGCCCACGAGCACGTCTCACGCGCTTTAATCGCTGAACTGAGCGGAGGGGTAACTTGCCTGTCTGGCAGCAGGCGCAGGCTGTTACCCATTAGTGGAGCAACTACTAAATGGGACACGGTGCACATTTCACTGACATACTAGTGTGAGTATTTTCATGCTGATTCTCTCCCCAAATGCTTTAAAAGTAAATACATAATTACAGTTACTTTTTTTTCTCTCTCTCCTTTCTGAAATAGAAAACTGAAAAAGCAGCAGTGGAGCTTTTCCTTGCAGCAGATGTTAGCATGCATCTGGCTCTGGGTTAGCTTGAGGAGCGTGGTGGATTAGTAATTGCCAGAGAATGCAAAATTGGTCTGCAGGTATATAAACTTGAGCTATTTAAAAATAATAAATTCACACAGCTGGGTCTTTTTAAGGGTATTTCCTGCTAGTTAAAGCAAGAGCCCAGAGCTTTGTGCCATGAGGATTCTCAGGTGTCTGTGCCCAAATCCTCCCCTGCCAAGGGGCTGGGGTATCAGCTGCTGACAGCGGAGGTGGTGCCACCGGCTCTCCCCCGGACACCGACCGCATGGTGGGCAGCAGCTTCCCTCCGTGTTTCCTCATGGATGAGCTCAGGTTGTCCTTTGGGGGGTGTTACTACCGACCGTGGCTGGCACCTCTCGCTGGGCAGGCGCCTGGTGCAGACTCTCCTGCACAGAAAGCACCGCGGGTCTGTGGGCTGGATTTCTCTTCTGCTACCTGGATAACCCCCCTGTGCTCCCAAGCATCCATCCAGCCCGTGGGCATCCGTCAGCAGCGGGAAGGTGCCCTCGGGCAATGCCCTCCTGCTACGGCAACTTAAAATATGCAGTGAAACAAAGACCCATTTTTGTTTTCATTTTCCTCCTGTATTGTCTGTTATTGTACAAAAGACTTCAATTTAAAATTAACAGGAGTGATAGCCAGTTAATGTGGTACAGTGGGAGGCCGGAGTTTCTGTTGCTATGGCAATGGAGTTCGGCTCATTTGTTTTGTAGATGAGTAATTACTACGCAATTAGAGTAGGCTAAAAATAAAGGGGCCTTTTGTTCCCTGTTATTCATTAATATTAATAAAAGACCTGTCCGGGCTGTGGTAAACAATTAATGCAGATGTGGTTGCCCATGGTAAAAGTAGCAACAGCTTTCGTGTTACCCAGCACGAGGTGAAAGCACCGGCATCGCCTGGCTCAGCTCTTCCTTCATTTTAAATAGAAAAATTATTAGAGAGAGGTCTGCGTTAGCACAGCATCACGAGCTTTAGCCCTTATTTGCCAGTTGGATGGATGGTAATAAGTGTTAAAGCTTAATGTGCAGACACAGACAGCGGGTACAGCGCTGGGGTCAGGTCCTGCGAACCGRCGAGCAGCCGCAGCCCTCCGAGTTGTGTGCGAGAGAAGCGCAATGGCAGCGGTTCCCTGATGCAGAAATCTCTTCATTTATCCCCCCTAGCCCGGCGCTGCCCGAGGGAGGGTGCAGCCGTGCCGCTGCCGGTGCCCTCTCCGGTGAGCAGCACCGGCTGCCCCGGGGCAGGAGCTGCTCCACTGCAGAGCCAGGGCTTGAGCGAAGAGCTTGCCCGAAAACCCAAGCACGTGAAAGTGCAAGTGTGGTGCCGCTGAGATGGCTCCGGTGCAGCACGTTGCAAACATCGAGCGCCAATAAAGGAGTGGAAGAAAACAGTCCCAAGCATTTGATGCGAAGTATGTAAACGTTAAAGCACACCAGGTTTTAAATTAACTATAAAACCAGCTAAATTGGCGGAGAAACCTGTTAGGAAGATGACTAACGGGACAGAGTTTATTTACCTCTCTGTTTTATTTGCTTGTCTCAGCGCAGCCRGTGAGCATCCTTGTCAGCAGGAAGGGACAGCAGAGCAGCTCYGAGCCGGGCCATGGCCGGCCCGGTGGGCATGAGGGGGCCGTGGGGCGGTCACCCCCCCTCCCCGCGGCCCCGGGGTGCTCGGCACCCCTGGARAACAGCATCGGTAAGGTGGAACCTCTCCAACGGGCAGCAGAGGCACCCGAGTGCCCCCGGCCCGAAACCCTCGAGTGCTGTGCTGGGGGGTGGGTTGCAGGCGAATGGGAACCGCATCCCTCCCAAACTGTTTAACTAATGGAGGGAAACGTAGCACAGCCTTTGTAAGGTCGACATTTGTTTGTTGTTAAGGATCTAATTAGAAACATGAGAGGGAGCTGAATGGCTGCTTGCTCGGCTAATTAGCGACATGCACGAAGACCACTTTGAACTTCAAGGACACAAAGCTATTAGCGCTTACATCAAAAATGGATTAAACTTCTGTGCTTTTATAATGATTAAAGATGAGCCGCTCGAGAGGAAATCCTTTTGTAAGGCTGTGACAAGAGCTGGCTCCCTGATTGCAGCTTCTACAAGCGAAGCTTTGTGTGGCCTCTGTGTAGCACTCGGCCCGGCGCGAGAGTGACACCGCTAACTTGCAATATGGAAAATGTGATTAGGCAATAAATATTGATCGTTCGCAAAAAATTACAGCCAAGCTGGAAAGTGCATTTATTTGTCCTGCTACATAACTGCAGGACTTGCTTAGAAAAGCTGGGCTTGAATACGTTGTATTTTGTGTCTTTTCTTCTGCAAATTGGTGCACATCAACAGCTTCCAGACGTGGCTGATGCTTCGGATGCGTTAACCGCAGTATTTAGCAGAAGCAGGTGCTGCTCACRTGCCTGCAGCATGCACGGGAGGGACAGTGGTGGGTTTTTAAAACACCTGCACCAGCTGAATTTTTAGCTTGCCCAAGCTTGCGGAAACCACCCAGCTCTTGCTCTCTGCTCATCTAAGGCAGCTTAGCAGTTGCTTTTTGTGTCCGTGCCGCCTGCTCAGCATCCGTGCGGGTGCCAGAGCGGAAGTCCTCACGCGGGAGGGAGGGCGCTGGGGCCGCGTCAGGAACAGTTGCCGCGAGATCCCAATTGCCATTATCGCACCGACGTGTCCAGCTCGGTTCCTAACAGCTCGGGCAGCCGCGAGGTGCGGGTCTGAGGGGTGCGAATAATTGTCAGCAGCCCCGCGSAGGGGCTGGGTGCCGGCGGCAGCGAGGAGGGGGCTGGGCAGCGCTCCCTCCCGTGCTCCGCTCACTTCAGCGGTAATTGYGGAGCCGGGAACCTGCTCACCTCCCACTGCTTTCTGTCGTTATCCCTGCGATATTTTGATGTGTGAAGCCGTTTCCGAAGGGGCTGCAGAGGCAGAACAACCTTTTAAAGYGTGACTGCAGATAGAAAATAACGTACAAATAGTACCTTGTTACGGCAGATAGCTGCTCTCAGTGTCTCTTGGCCTCATCACCACTTATTCTACTGATGAGCCCGACAGTTGTTTTATTTTATTTTTTTCCCTGCAGGGCCAATATAGCTGCAGGGGAAGGACAACTGCTGCCACTAACCCGGGGCTGCCTGGCTGCTCCCCATTACAGAGCCGTGTCAGGGGCGACAGGGAAGGCACAAAGCTCGCGGTTTGATTTTCCAGAGTCAGGACTGAACCGGCTGTCATAAGCAAAATATCTACRGCTCGTAATACCTGCAGAGGAGCTCTGTCTGCCACAGGCTTCTCACCGAGAGGTATTTGCTTTTCAAGTCTACTTGGGAAGAGCCGAAGCGCTGCGCCTTKCAGGTCCCCGCGAGAGATGATGTACTAAATGGCATCTCTCATCGTAATGCTGGGGTTATTTGTTTTTCTGGTTTGTCTCCCACTTTCTGTTTCAGCTAGTTGGGAGCTGTGTGTACGTTGTTACTCTCCAGAATATCTGTGTGTTTCCAGCTCATTATTTCTGAGACATTTTTGAGTTTGAGCATTGATCTGAATTTGAGGTGTGCCGTGTGCTGTCTCAGACATAAAACAACGCCGTATGTAAAAGCGCGGACACAAGAAAGTGATGCTTCTGATAGTTCAGCCTGACCACAAACGAATATGTTTGTGCCTCTAGCTGGAGCTGTATGCGGTGATTAGTATAGAAAAAAAGAGCCTGAATGTGAGTGTTTAATTCTCAGTGCTGTGCCTGTGTGCTCTTGCAGCCTGAATAGGCAACCGAGAACCAGGAGCACTGACGTCTTATTTCAGACTGGCATTAATTTGTACATCCAGGCTCGGGTAAATCACATCTTGGTTGTTAGCATCTCTGAAAAGCAAGGTACAAGCTCCCATTAGCTTCAGCTGCGAATGCACAAAGAATTAGCTTTGGCCAAGCTATCTGTAACACGGGTGCAGTGCTAGCTAATTATATYTATAAGGCTCTAAGCACTAATGGTGTAAGATTTGCATGCAGTGCTGAAGTTTACCCGCAGTCCATACCGTGGCTGGTTATTTAAAGTATCAGCATCACACTGTGACTGCTGGTCTGTTAGTCATGCACGCTGCGACGTGGCCATTAGCGCTCATGCTTCAGGACACATGGGATCCCCGAGGAAGGGCGCGATCTCCCCTGCACCAGTCACCGCGCTTTTACTGTAATGTCCTCTGCAGCGTTTGTGCTTGGGTTGTTGCAAAGGCAGTACAGCAGGCTTGAATGCGTAGGTAACAGGTGATATTCCTTCCGTGAAAATTCTCTTAAAATCCAGCGGTAAATCCCAGGTGACTCAAATTAAATGCCTCCAGACTGCGGCGTAGTTCCTTGTCCCAGCTGGGCTGCTTGGGACCCTGTTTTGCAGCTCTGCTGAAGCCATCGTGGGCGGAGGGACGGGCAGCAGCGTGTGCAGATAAATACCGTCCGCTTGCTGCTGCCGACGGGACTGGGGTACCTGCTCTCCGTCGGCTCAGCCGGCCGGGCTGCTGCCAGACGGCACCTCCCTGCCCCATGCCCCCCGCCCCCTGACCGTTTCCATCCCCGTCAGCGGCGTTCCATGTCTTATATCATTTACTCCTYCGAGCTGGAAGATGATGTTTGCAGCATGCTATATGAATTTTTCATAAAGACAGAAAAACAGCCTAATCTTGTGAGCTTTGAGTCTCGGTAGTGGGTAATGGCTTTGATTTAAAGCATTTTGTCTTAATGATAGTTATATTGAAAATTTCCTGCTGCTTTCAAGCACGTGTAGTTATTATAAACATTGATGGTAGAAATGCCTGCCAAATTGTGCGTGGCTGTTTATGGTAGATGAGAGAGTCATCCAGAAATTAGAGCGCTGGATCAACAAGTTGTCAAGAAGCCTGTTTGTACAGAAAGCCACCCCGGGGCCGGTGGGACAAGGCAGGAGCGAGGAGCACCTTGGAGGAAAGAAGTGCCGGAGATGACCAGCATTGGGTCTAGAAGATGCTCGGCGTGAGATTAAAAGCGCATTTCCGATGAGAAGGAGCTGCTTTAGAAGAAGTGGCGGAGTACAGAGGGAGGGCAGTCCCTTTCTGGGCAGAGCGCTCGGCTGCTCTTCCCCAGCCGCTCGTGCCGGTGGCCGCGCAGAGCGAGCCCCCGCTGCCCGCCCGCRCCCTGCCTCTGGCCTGGCCGCTCCTCCACTGCTCCACTCGAAAAAATAAACCGATAACCTGATGCATAAAGCATGCATGTTTACAGGGGAATATCTCGTTCCTTTCTTTTTCTTTCTGCGTGTCGCTGTGTTCCCCGCGTGGCGTTAGRTGACGGGATCTGCTTTCTGCGGAGCACCTCCCTCAACGGGCAGCCTGTCTGTGGCTGGGCTCTGCCTCCGGCCCTGCCAGACTCACCGCAGAGCCGCTCTCCCGCGGGAATTGTTGCCCAGGGATAAGGAGCCCTCTCCGGGAGGTGCAGGCGGCGATCGAGTGTCGTTAGGCGGGTCTCCGGGAGCGTTAGTTTAGTACTGACCGACGCACCTTTGGGGTGAGCGCGTGCGGCCGGGGGGTCCCAGCTTCACCCACAGACGTGTCTCTGCGGGGCGCAGGAGGGGGGGTGGGCGCCCGCGGATGGGGAGAAGCTGGGGCGGCTCCAGCCATCTCCGTTCTGCTCTCAGCTGCTCTTTCAAGTGCAAAATGTATTTCTGGCTGTGATAACGGGGCACTATATCTCATCCTGAATATCCTGCCTCTTCTCAAAGAGGAAATCTAGTAAATCATGTGGTGGTTCCTTTCAAACTTGAGGTTTTTCTTGCCTGTGCACCGTGGCTGGGAAAGCAGCCACGAGTTTTTCTAACCGCATTTTGCATCTTTTTTCACCTTTTTTTTCTTTTGACTTTGAAAATATCATATTTGCTGTGTGTTAAAAAAAAAAGCAAAACCACAGTAGTTAACGGTGAAGAGACTGCTGTAGGAGCCAGTCCTCCCCCSGCAATGGTGTTTAAGTCCTTGGGTTTTGGTGCTGTAGGAGAGGGAAAAGTGTTGTCACCGAAGGCTCCGTGTGGRCTGGGTGCAGGGGACAGCGATCCCYGTGCAGTGCSTGTCTGACACCTCTGTACRTATTTCGCCTGGTTTGTTTCCTTTGAAATACAACGTACTTTAGTGGTGCTTAAAAGCGTTGCTTTGTCGTCATGTCTAATTTATTTGGCCCTAAGGGACTGATCATCAGCCCGGTACCATGCAAGTTCTCCTCGTAGGACAGTAATGTCAAAATCCTTACATTTCTACATATCCCTCCCTCTTTCCCGACATCATTCATGGCTGAATTGAGTTTATTTGGGTGGGATTTCAGCATCCGACTTGTTGTGCTTTACCCAGCTGCCCTCTCCGCGCCCCCAGCGAGGAGTTTGGATCCTCGTTAGTGCAATACACCGTTCGCTAAGGCAAATGTCATAATGAATCCTGACTTAGAAATTTCTCAGGAGTTCATCGAAACAGAGTTTATCTTTCAATGGTGACCTTTCTTGTTGAAGGCAGATTAATGTATGAGCCGGGTCTGTGTTAACATGGCAGTTTGCAGAAGGCACTTGATAAGCGAGCTCCAGCCAGCTCCGTCCCTGCTCCCAGCAGAGCATTTCGAAGCACCAAGCCTCCTGCCTCTGCCTGAACCTGGGCTGCCAGGTGTGTGTCGGGCTCCAGGTCTCGGCTCCTTGGCATAAATCACTTGTTGTCYGAGTGTTGCATTGAGAAGCATCTTACACGCATGTTGAGTGTGGATAAAGAYGGCTCTGCTAAAGGACACCAGGATGAGTTAGTAAGAAAATAGCCTTGCCCGTTGAAGCACTGTCTTGAGGTTATGGATGCGTTTTAAAATTCTCTCCATATTTATTTTAGCAGAAGGACTTTTAGTAGATTCTCCTTTGAGGAGACTCAGCTTGGGCAGAGGAGAGGGCGCAGTGAACATGACGTGCATGGTCGCACCAAACACGTCCCCGAGACGAGACCCCGCGTGCGGGCGCGAGCTGCAGCAGGGAAGTACAGCAAACCCTGGCTTCACCGTGTCCACGCAGGAATAGCAAAACCCGACTGCTGTAAATACTAAAGGCTGGCAACGGTTTGTGGCAAGGCACCGGGTCTAAGGTCCTTTTATCCGTCTCCAGCCCTGTCAGCAATGGCATTTCTCTGTCTCTTCCCGTTGCCTCTGAAAGATGGAGACAGCACTGATGTTTRGCGTGGCTCTCCCAGCCGCCCCTGCAGACAAGGTCTGGCTTTTGCTGTGCGGTCCATCGCCAACACTTTGCATTAAAGAAAAGCCTGTTCTGGGGCTGCTTTATGAACCCACATTTGCTTCAGCATCTCATGCCCCATCTCGCTTTCCCTCGTTGCTTTCCAGAGCTCCCCAAGCCGCCGTGGCACTGGGCAGGGTAGAGCCCGAGGCTTCCCCAAGCCTGTCCCTCTGGCCTGCAGGCAAATGTTCATTTACTGATCAAAATTCACTTGGCTCGGAGCCTTTTCCGTAAGAAATACCGCAGCAAATTCAAAGTGAAGCAAATGCTACATTAAACTTCCTTGTTCYCATC
Source organism: Oceanodroma leucorhoa (assembly GCA_030449065.1). Classification (NCBI taxonomy): domain Eukaryota; kingdom Metazoa; phylum Chordata; class Aves; order Procellariiformes; genus Oceanodroma; species Oceanodroma leucorhoa. Next base: position 3,776,414 of record JASVER010000089.1, on the reverse strand, counting down.
ACTGCCACTTYTCTTGGCTGCCGTCTCTTGATCTCMATAGGCGTAGGAAGGAGCTCCTGTAACCCAGAGAAGGGGGGATGGTTGGGGCTGAAGAAGATAAAAGTTGGTTAYTTGTGACTTACAGACACATTTTATCTTTTCCACATCTCTCCTGACCTTGATCTACCACAGGGCTTCCTGGTGACACTTGGGATTGTAAATTACGTGCAGAGGAACCCTTGAGTTGGAGGCACTTAGCCGCAGYCTCAGAGCTGTGAAAACGTCCGGTGCAGGATGGTTTCCTGTGCAATTGGTTGGTAAATTGGACCTGAACCTTTCAGAGCATGTTGGAAACGGGCACTTTGACTACCAGGACTTACTGAGTGCTGGCAGTCCTTGGAATGGGAGGAGATGGCCCTGCCAACCCCCAGGCAATGCTGAATCGGTCAGTCAGGTCCTCCTGGCAAATCAAAGTCAGGAGATACTTGGTCAGCTTGGCCAGCACCTCTGCTGGGACCAGGCAACAGGTCGGGCTTTGCTCCTGGTCTCCATTGACTGGCATCARGACATGGTCAGTGGTTCCCTCCCCTCTCCTGGGACAGCACAGTCCCCTGCCGGTTTKTCAGCAACATGCTTCCGAACTTCTGCCCTTAATTATTTCCCGTTCTGACCRCAGGATGTCAGTGGCCGGGGGAAAGTCTCAGGTTCTTTCCAGCCTGCGAGGCATTAATCTTGGTGCTCTGTGATTCCTGCAGCTCGCAGCAGCCGTGGACAGCTTCTGCTTCCTCTGGCGACTGAGCTGACATCGGGAACTTTGTCATAAAGATACATGTCTCCAAGGAGTCTTAATTTTTCTTTGAGGACTGAAACAGTATCCAGAGTCTGGAGGATTTTGGGGGTTTTCTTTCTGCTTCATTTTAATCTCAGATTATTCCAGGTYTGTGTAAAACAAGTTTGTTTCCGGGTATTTCTTACCAGAATGCATCACATTTTGCATGTTGGGAAAGTCGTTCAAGGTCCCTTTGCTGTTGTTTCAAAGCGACGGTAGAAGTGCCTCTGCCTCCAGGTGAGCTTACGTGCAGCTGTTGTAGGAAGACAAATATTGAGCAACTCACCAAGGCTGAGTGAATCGTTCAAATACGGCTTTCTGCGGAGTGCTTAGCCTCCTCGTAATTATGAGAGCTTTTCTATTTCATTTATTGGGTCTGGAGCAATGTGTCATCTCTGTAAAAGCTTCCAGCCCTTTCTATCCAGTTTTCCAGGCAGCGGTTCGGCAGGCAGCGCGGGGCCATGCCGGGGCATCCCCAGCCTCCGCGCGGCGGTTCCCGGGCGATGGAGCGGCAGGCGTGCTTTTGGCGTGCCTGTTTTTCCGCGGGCGCTCCTGCGAGCAGTGCGGAGTATTCAGCTGATGTTCAGGGGATAGAAAATTACCTTTTTCTTAACATTACATACCCGCAAGCAGAAGGATGTTTGAATAACCAGTTGCCAGCTCTTTCTGCATGTATGAAAGCCGACGTTTCCAGTCTCCTTAGAGATGTGACAGTGGCCGGGGTGGGACGTCTGGGGGGACAGAGCGTCGGTCTCTGGTTGCTGTTCTCTTTGCAAGGTTTCACAACACGGCATAGCATGTCCCCTTGTCACTGTTCTGTGGTTGCAGGTTAATGATGCCGAACTCCCTCCGGATGCCACGGTGTATGTCTGTCYGTCCCGTTAGCCACGGCATCGCCACGGCCCCTCGGCACGTGGCGTCTGCTGCTCCTCCCCGGGGAGGCTGCGGCGATGGCCGGCTCTGGGCRTCACGTGGGCGGTTGCTTGGGGCCGCGGCCGGTCCCTGCGCCTGGCCCCGAGGCGGTGGCCGTGCCGTGGGCTTTCCTGGCGCTGCCGCGGGGGGTCCCAGGAGCATTTTACTAACAGGATCCCCCTTGCCTGGGCGCATCCCTCTGCCGCGCTCCTGCCTTTGCTCAGGCGGGCCAACTGGGTTTTCTGTGTGACTTGGCAGTAAAACCCACATCCATTTTATTGAACCAGGAGGAAGAAAAGGGAAAAAAGTGCTAGCTTATAGTAATAAAGGGCTTTTGAACATCTCAGCTGGATATTTTTCTTCATGAGTGAGAAAGCCAAATGTTATCTTGACATTTAATCTTTAATAATAAAAGAAGGCGCTTTGTTTGCCAGTGAATTCCAAAATCTGTTTACTCGCCATGCCTTATTTCTTTTAACTTGCTAGCTTAGATGTCCTACTTACTTCCCCCTGCTACCAGTTCAGAGCTGCATTAAATYGTTTATTTTGTAAAATTTACTTTCCTGTCATTGTAGAGCTGACAGCTGCCGGGTTGACTTTTTTTTGAAAAATGGGGACCTCTGGGGAGGGCGGTGCAGGGGGAAGGGGCCGGGGCAGGAGAGGTGGTGGCCCAGCAGCAAACCCCGGCTGAGCCCACCGCAGCCCACGTAAGGTGCTGCCAAAGCCTCCCTCGGGCTGCCCTTGTCAGGGGAGCAGGGCTTGCTGCCGGGCTGGCTTCCAYCCCCAGGGAAACCCCGCAGTCGGTCGGCGCAGCTCTGACCTGCGGGCTAGCGGCAGAGGGTTATTGCAGGCTATCAAACTTTATAAACCCTTTTAGTGCTTAATGAAGATACGCGGGAAGTAGCAGCCAGAGGAGAAGGCTGAAGAAATCTTGGCGCAGCCTGGAAGGTGGAGGTGATGGGATCTGCCGCGGGTCGGGTGCCGGGTTGGACTGATGCCTGCAGAGCCCGGCTGGGGCTCCCGGCCGGGTGCCTCCGAAGGCTGCGGTGTTCGTCACCGCCGCTGGACTTGTCCCGTCCCCAGGCGTGTTTGCGGCAGCGTGCTCGGCCTGAGTGACCGGGAGGCTCCGGGCCGGCCGTTAGCCGTTCGCAGTGCGTGTCTCGGCGCTGCCGGTACCCGCACGCGGCGGGGATGCGGTGAGACGCTAGTTGGGCATCCCGGCGCGGGCAGGCGAGTCCCCGGGTGCTCCCGAAGGACCTTGCAAGTACCACTCAGGTGTAGCTCCAGCTTCCCGCAAGCCATTTCCATCCAGCTCCTCCTAGTCTGCTAACTTTTCTTTTGCATTGAAACCTCTTACTCATAAATTTTACATCCAAGAGCAACTGTGAGAAATGCCAGAAGCCTGATCATCTAACATGCTTTAATATCTAAATTTATTCTTTAGTACCATTCTTATTTACATTGTTTTTCTGTCTCAAAAAAAAACATRAAGGGAGGAAAAAGATAAAATTTTCTTTTACTTCCACATTAGGAGGTGAGTTGTCATACACCCTCTGGAATTCTTTTTTGCTTTTGATCTTTATTTATTTGTTTAATTTTGGTTGATGTCCCAAGCATGGTTTTGGAGACGAAGGTAGGTCTTCGCTCTCCAAATCGAAGGAAAAAAAATAAATAAAACAACACTCTCCTTGGTCATATTAAAAAAAAAAATTCCAAACTGTTCCATTCCATACCATTTAAAGAAAAAAAAAATCAACTATTGAACTATTTCTACAGCTTACTGATTTAAAAGGGCGGGTTTTTTTCAAAAGTATCGAATGGATCCAAAAACGATTTTACTAGACGCGATTGAAGTTATTTGCTGTCAACATTTTAATATCAATATTACCACAATGTGTAGTCTCAAACTAGTTCCTTTGTAGTTTGCATGGGATGTGAATGCTGTCTCGGCGTGCCCAGACCTAGAGAACTTGTTACTACTGCATGAGCATCAAGTCAGATGTTGAAAAATATCTATTATATTTTGTGATAATTTGGTGAAAATGAGCACCTCCAGTCTCTGGTTGCAGTAGTGTGTTGAATGATTGTTCTTTTTTTTTTATCTATATCCATATCTATATTTTTGGAGCTCTAAGCTTCGTAGTAGTACGGGCTGACTCTTATCCAGTACTTGCTCTCCTATCGCATGGCCTTGGTTAAGTGTTAGAAGTTGGGCCTAGGCTGTTTATTCTGGTGTTTGGCTTTGTAATAACGGTGCATGCCCGGCGTCTGGCCTCATACCCAGCTTTATTCTCTGCACACCAGTCTTGAATAGCTACAGTGCTCAACCGAATTTTGGCGCACCCGCTTCCCCGGCAGGCTCCAACCCAGCCCGACCCGGAGGCTTCCCCGGGGCCAACAGCCCAGGGCCCGTCGCGGACCTCTACGGCACGGCCAGCCAGGACTCCGGCGTGGGTAACTACATAAGCGCCGCCAGCCCGCAGCCGGGCTCCGGCTTCGGCCATGGGATCGCCGTAAGTACCGCGCGTGCCGGCGCCAGAGCCGCCGGCCCTGTTTCTCGGGCAGGGCGGGGGGGTTTGTTGTTTAATGACATTGGGAGGGGGGGTGTTGGGTTTTTTTTGTTAATTAYGACCTGACGGCGAGCGTAGCGCCTTGCTGCCGTAGCCTGCTAGAGCTGTGCCCAACCGGCTGGAGCTGCCGACGGGCTGCCCGGCGTGCCGCTCCAGGCACCAGCTCGGCTGGAAACGCTTGTCTGGTGCCTTCTGCGGGCCAGACTTGACACATTTCAAAAGGAGATACTTAATAATTATGAGCTTTAAAGCTTCTGCTTATCTATACGGGCTTTATATCCGCCCAACCACCCGTCCCGGCTGATGCGCCCATTTGCAGACAATGCAGCAGTCCCTGCTCCCGCCTAAACGAGGAAAAAGCGGCTCATTAACTGAGCCGGCGGGACCCCAGGGTTGCCCACAGCCACCCCGGTGAGGGGACGGCCGTCCCACCGCTGGCCACAGGACTGTCCYGCTCCCACCGCCCGTCCTGTAACTGCAGCATCCCCGGGGACCCGGGGTGGACGCTGGCGTTTCCTGACCCCCTGGGTCACTTCCAGCTGGGCACGACATCGCTAACAGTCCCTAAAATCTGCAGGTTACAAGTAAGTCGCTTCTGGTTTGTTGTCAAGTCATTGGAAAAGTAATTCTTTAATGCCGCATGGGTCTGCAATCTCACTAATTACGGGCAACGGAGATTTGCTTAACAAAGCTGCATGCTGTTTTTCAGATCGCACTGTTTTACCTGTGTGTGTTAGCATGAATGTGGTTGGACCTCTTCGGTGGCTGTCAGTCTCCCAAGCAGAAAAGCTGCAACTGAAGTTGTTTCCCTTTTTTTAGTAAAACRATTTGATTTTTTTTCCTCTTGTATGGTAAACGTGTCAGAGTACAGAGGGCTCCCCCACGGTCCCTCAAACTGAGYGGATAACCTCACTCTTTAACCGAACTGGAGGAGTGGGGGGAGTGAGAGCGTAGTGCAGACAAAGTTCCTGAAACTGTGTTATTTTTATTGCATGAGCAACCGGTACCCAAAAAGACAAAAAAACCTGCAGCYGCCGTTTGTGCCCTCGTGCTCGATCCCCGTCCTGGTCCTGCCCCTCCCGTGGTCATGCCAGGGACTTGACAATCCCTTCGGATCAATTCTGGTACCAAACACGGAATATTATTGCTCTGCTAAGAGCTACATCAATTTAAACTGCCATTCRCACCACTTACAACACCTCTTATTTCCATTTTTCACCTAAAGAAAAAGACCTGTTTGTTCTTGAAAACTTGAGCACTTCGGCCTCAGCAACATCCCGRTTTTTTCAAGTAGCAGGATACGAGGGACACGCCTGGGTGTCTSGGTTTGTCTGCACTAACACTTCTCCAAAGAACAATTTTGTATTATTTGACTTGCAGATTGGCAGCCTCTTAATTTCCCCCAATAACTGCAAAGAATCCCRTAGTCTTTTTTACATATACATTTATTTAACACTGTCCATTTACTAACCCTGGTTTAAAAATAAAGAAGGGAAAAGCCAAAGCTTATTTTTGCAACCGGGGGAATGAGAAGATTATGGTCTTGGAAAGGTAACCTCAGGGTTCAGCACACCGAGTCATTGGTGACCAGAACAGCTTTCGGAAATACCTATTCATGCTGGCAACACGGTCTTTCAAGTCCTTTGATAATTTCTTGCCAAAATTAATAATCATCTGTTCCCATGTATAGAGCACTGATGAACTTAACAATTGTACAATTTTAGGGACCTTTGATTGCAACGGCTTTTACAAATGGATACCATTGAAACGTTACACATGGTTGGTTGCCATCTCACTTGGAGGTATTACAGTATATACCATTTGTACTTTGTGCTAAACTACCATCTCCCCTATATTTACTTTAAGTGAACAACTTTTTATCTTCATTTCGTCTTTCCTTGGCCTTTAATCATTCCTTTCTGTGATTTATGTTATTCAAATCAATCTCAGGGGTTGGAAACTGGAAGGCAGATCGGGAGCTAAACCCCCCCCAAAAAAGTCACATTTTCATATCCATGACACTTGGTGCAATAATTTGGAGAGTCAAAAACCCCGCAGAGAACCCAGCGATSCCAGAACCCTGTGGGGGAGCGACCAAGGGCCAGCTGACGGCATCCCGGTGGGATTATAGATCCGCTACCAATGCACTGGTCTAAAAATAGACGAGCCCCACTGCTTGCTTACAGAGAAGCCATCATTCTTAATTAAGTGCTGTACCAAATATTACAGCTAAAAGATAACATTGTAACTAGTAACCATAAAGCAATTATCAAGATTAAAAAAAAAATTAAACCTAAGTAAATTAAATTAAAGACATTACCTGAGTAATGCATCCTTGGATCGCTGCCAGTTTCCTACCCTTTGAACTAAGCTCAAGTTAATTAAATGTTTAATTTTTTGTTATTTTTTTGGCCTTTGGCATATTCATCTTTGCAAACAAATATTCTTACACCGAGAATAGAGTAGATTAGAAAAGTCAGTCAATGAAAAACAGAAGTTACCCCCGTCAAATGGCACAGGTTTACCTCTAGAGCTCTTAGCCCATACGGACAAATGTAATGGATGTGACAGACTTTATTTCTCTGCCTTTTGCCCAGCACTACCTGATCAATGTCACGTTTTATGTTCAAAATTGGTGTATGAAATTAGAATTACAGTTAGTCAAGGGGATGGGAACTGTGGAAAATGTTTGGAGGCTTTAAATTACATAAAAATAGATTTATACTTAAATACTAGTGGATGAAGGGGTTTTCTATTTACTCTCCATCTACCCACGTACACCCAAGATTACCTGAAATTGTTCCGTCAATTGATTTGCTCCACCAAGTAGTATTTTTTATGGGAAAGAAAAAAGTGGCATAAGCACTCTTGCTTTGATCCCAGTTATTATTTGCACGTATCAGTGTATGTTCACAGATCAATTTGTCAGAATCCTTCACGTTTTCTGGGCCGCCAGCCTTTGTAATAACGAGGTGGTACACAACGCCGGCTGGAGACCTGAGCAGAACATCATAATTCAGGCTAATAACGCTGCAGTGAAGGCAGCATTCATCAGATTAATGTATTGTAATCATTTTACACTTACCACAACACATCAAACTGTAACCATCATTTACTGGCCAGTATTAAGACTCAAACCATTAATGACTTAAAAACAGAAAGTGCTTTTAATGTTGCTCATTACTAATTAAAATAGATTTTGAGAGGAGGAAATGAGCCTTATTATTAATTTCTCAAGGAGCACTGAGTTTGAAATTTTTATTGCGGCGGCGCATCCCGAGGCGTCTGGTCCCTCGCCCGCCCCGGCTGCCCCAGCTCCCCGGGGCCGGATGCGGCCGGAGGGGGTGAATTTGGCCGAGCTGCGGGTCCCCGGGGCAGGGACCGGCCGGTCCCGCGGAGCTGCGGGGTGCTGGTGGGACCTCACCCTGGGCACGGCCGTTTGGGCGCGGGCTTTGGAGGTCACCCCCAAAAATGTGTTGGCCAGGGTGCATTCCTCGCCGCAGCCAGCCCTGCGAGCGGCTGCCTGCAGAACCCGTCCCCTAATATTTATTTCCTTCTCAACATCGAGCACCGGCAGGGACAGAGCATTAGAAGCGGAAGCCTCTGTTATAAAATAAATCACCACTGCAGCACGCCCGTGCAAAAGTTGTTACCTTTCAAGTACTTTAGCCGTGCCTTTAGAAAAAACTGGTTTCACCGAAGCCTTGTAAATTCCTGGCGTAACAGATGCCTGAGGAACAGTTTTTGTCCTTCCGATATATCAGGTCGCATTTTATTGTCCCCAAACCAGAGTAGCACACAGCTAACCCCAGCCCGCCTGGGAAGGCGCTGCCTGCCCGAAGTCCAGGCTTAGCTGCAGGCTGCTTTCCGTGGGCTCGGAGTGGAAAGTAAGAGCAGTAAATGCATTAAATACACCCACGGCGGCAGTCCCGGGGCCGCCTCTGCGTTTCAGCCSGGTCGCTCCGGATTCGCCCTTGGCGTGGATCCGAGCACGCTGCGGCTTTGCAAAGCCTTTGCAAACACTTGGGGGTTTTTGTTCAAAATCCCAGTTGACCTCAATTAACTCTCACTTTCCTCCGTGTCCTGTTTCTGCCTTCTCCTCCCTGCAGAGTCTCTCTGGATGTCCGGGCAAGACGGGGCGAAGTTTCTGAACGGGCCCATGTTTGGGTGATCTCATCAGACTTTGAGCACTACATCCTCACCGATAACGCAAACAAACTGGAGGTGGCACTCGACGGACTTAGGTTGTTTAAAATCTCTCTCATCATCTCATGAATCTGCTGTACTATAAAAACAACAGCTTTTAAAAGTATGTATATAAAATCCATTTCTTGTTCGTTTTATTTTCTGGATGGGTTCCCCCCCCTCTTTTTAAACCTCTCCAAACCACGTTTTTTCGTAGCATTTTGACATAGTCTCGTAGCCACGTAGTTCTAATTCTTTGTGTATCTAGCAAGAGCCTAACCATAGTGTAACTGTTTATATTAAGGGGTTTCTTTCGTTTTTCTTTCCCCCCTCCCCTCCTTCTCCCTTTTGTTTTACGTAGTCGTTGTTGCTTAAAGGATGCTGAGATGGTGACAGGAGTCTCAGCCGCCGGGACCGGCTCTGCAGCCGCCGAGGGTGGCGGGGGGAGCAGAGCCGGCGGCGGGCACGGTTTCGGGGTGGCCTGGCAGGGCGCGGGGGGCGCGGGTGAGCAGCAGGTTCTCTAGCCCTTCTTTTCGTTTGTGGCGTCTTCGTTAACCTAATTCTATCTATTTTCGGCAATAAGGCAAGGACTACAAACTTTTTGTGCGTCCTTTTTCTATAAGTGCTTTTTTTTGTTGAAAGAGGTGATATAAGGTTTTTTGAAATTGTGAATTCTGAAAAAAAAAAAAAAAATACTGTAAATACAATTCCATTAACTACATATAAACTATTAAGAAAGAGAAATACAAACCTATTTTTGTGATGGAGTCAGCCTAAGGCAGTTTCGCTATGAAAATGGAAGAAAAAAAAAAAAGGAAGTTTTAGACGTTTCGACCAACTGCCGGAGCTGGCCCGCGGGCGCTGGGCGATGCGCACGCTGCTCGGCTCGCTCCGCAGGCGAGTGGCCCTGCCAGCTCTCCCAGCGTCGTACCAGCATCTTCGCTCTCAGACGTGCACAGCTTACAAAGGAACAGTCTAGTGGTATTTTTTAAGTTAAAACCTGCTTTTCCCAAGACTGAAAAAGAAGCTTCGGTTTTCCTATTTAACGCATTTACGGTTCAAAGCACACCTTTTTTTTTTTTTTCAGTTGTTGTTTTAAACTAGATCAACTTGCTGTCCAGTCATTTCAGCGGCTCTGGGCACCCTGCGCGGCCCGGGCGGAGGCGAGGTCCCTCCTCCGCGCTCGCCTGCCGCGGGCAGAGCGGCTTTAAAGCTTGCGTGGTTACCTTTTTTATCCATTACTTTCTGTATTAACAAATTAGGAAAGCAACTTTGGTTTGTGTTTTTTTTTTTTTGGGAATACCTCAGTGCTACAAGTTTCACCCTAGAAGCAACGGAAGATTTTAATTTATTGTAGTTGTAAACAGAATTTAAAAAAAAAAAATAAAGTATAAAACATCATTGCACTGTGACTGGTAGGGGAAAAACTGACAGTTTCCTATTTGCACATGTTTAATATTTGGCTGTTATATATATGGTCCTCTGTTGGGGGAGGAAACTTATGAAGGATATTTTTTAATTTAATTTTTTTAATATTGGTAAATAGGCCTGCAACAGCAAACTAGAAGTACAACATGGTAGGTGGCATTAAGAACATACTGTAGTGTGGATATATTTCTTCTTTTTTTAACGTAATATTGACAAGTTTTATTAATATTTTTTTAAATTGTTACGTTTATAAATTTGGTACTTTAGGTACAGCCAGTATAAGACACTGAATGCGACATTTGTTAAAAAGAGCTGCTGCACTCCTATTTTTGTAAATTTTACTAACAAGTAGACTAATGTAGACATTCAATAGACAAGGTAGAGCAAGGCATCTTTAACAAAAACAAGGCACCATACTGCTAACCGAAAGGAGAAAACCTTGTTTTTCTTGTTTTTAAAAAAGAATCATGCTTTTTATGTAATATTTTAGGTTTTTTTCTTATTTCAGAACAACCAGGTTTAAGCAAAATGCTGGACGCTTTTTAAATATTGAGACTTGATCAAGTAATAAAATAAATAAAACAATTCTTTAAAAAATAAAAATGAAAAAAAACAACAAACCAAATTCCCTGAAATTCACTGTACCGTCAGGGAATTTTTTATTGATATTTTGTCAATGTTGATGATGTACTGTACTACCAGTTGGTTTTCCTCTCCATTCCCTGTCACCTCATAGAATATTCTTTGTTGATCATTGTTGTATGTTAATAGTGTATAAAATGGCTATCTTGTAAGAGTGCTGTCCTGATGCTAGTGTAGTGAATTTTTCCCCCCCTCTTTCTCTCTTCCTCTTCTAGTACATATTGGTAGGTGTATCGTAATTAAGGTTAAAAATTTAGATGTAGTTATTCAGATTTAGGACCAGTAAGGATAGAACTTTCTCTTATTTAAGAAAAAAATGCTAATAATTTTGGGAAGGTTTTCCTTTTTTTTTCTTCTTTCCTCTTTTCTTTGKTTTTTTTCTCTTGKTTTTTTTTTCTTTTGCTGATCTGATGCGGTTTCAACTAACCAAAGGTCTCACAATGTTAAAAATGCTGGCAAACTCTTAAGGCATTTGTAGATCCCCACCCTTGACTTTGAAAAGGGGATGTGCCATACTACCTTAAATGCTAATGCTAGATATGCAAAACTGGATTTTTTTAATTTATTTTTTAAAAGAGGGAGGCACGGTATATTAAAACGATTTTACTAAGAGAAAAAAAATATTTTTTTAAGAATGCTCAGAAGAAATTGCTAATCTGTGTGAATATGTTTTAGATGTTTATATACCTTTTGAGAAGTCCCAGTGGCCCATAGCACAAATGTCGTGGAATCCGATATGTTTTGATGTGGCTACCTAGACTAAGGTTCACGTTAGTCCCCCACTCATCTAGAAGTCCATTTCAAAGGGKTTTTTTTTCCTTTGTTCGTTAGTTTGGGGGTTTTCTGTAAATTTTTCAGGACAAAGGTTCAGCTCCACCTTTGTTTTAGTCAAGCACAGCGAGCCRAGGATCGTTCCGAGGGATATTGCCCTTTTCTCTCCCAATATCTGGCACGGACCCGCTACCCCCGGAGTGACCAGAAAGAGAGAGATTTCCATCTAGCTGTGCGAAACGGGCACCCGAAGCGTCCCCCCGGGGCGGGCAGCGGGGCCGGCAGGCTCACCCACCGGCACCGCGCCGGCCGTGCCCAGGGACCGGCCGGGTCCCGCACACGAGGGACCTTCTGAGAGGAGTTGGAGCAAGCCACAAGAGCTCGGGTACCCTCCCCCCTTCCAAGTAAAAAAGTCATTTGTGATTGGCTTGATTAAAATGAAGCCTGATCTGTCCTTTTTTTTTTCCGTTTGTTCCTTAAACTTCATAAATGTTCATTTTCAGTTGAATTTGTAGCTTGGACTTTAAGGTAGCATGGCTCTCTTTGCTGTAAGTTTATTTTTTTTCCATTGTACAGCAGCGTACCGCTGGTGAATGTTACACATCTTGCTAGGCTAGTTAAACCATTGGGTAATTGTTGGTAATAACGACCTGAAAGGTGTTCGGATTTCTTTTCTTCCCTGCTCTGACGCCTAGGATGCTGTTTTCATCTGTAGTGTGAATGAGGGCTARCGGCTCCAGCCACAGTTACCTTCCTGTTTCGTTTCTGCCATTCACTCAATGCAACATAATCGATAATAAAGCAATATAGTTTACTACATTTTTACTGAAGGCCAGCCATGGTTATGTATGATATTGCATATGAAACTGTTTACAAAAAAAAAAAACCAACACTAACTCATAGCTGTCTTTTAGGCTATGGAAATGTCTTTTGGGTGGAATTTTCTGAATTATTTTTTTTAGTGGTTTGGTTTGTTTTTTTAAGCGAAATAGTTCAAACAGAAAACTGAAGTTAGTGTAAGGTGAAGAGACAGGATGCATCGAAGACACACCGGCAGATCCCGGTCTGCGCACAGACACTGTAGAGTTTCATACGTACAGAATCCAAGTCAAACCCATTGCCGTGTGCGAACACTACGTGAGGAGATTCTGTAAGCTAAGCAATACTTTAATACTGTAATAAAAATTACCAAAAAAAAAAAAAAAAAAAAAAGTAGTTTGAGAAAGTAAATCCTTGTGATCGGTTCTCGGTTCCCAAACAGTCCGACTGTGTTGTCTCGAGAGAGCTCCGTGTCCGAGCAGGGGGAAGCCCCGGCAGCCTGGGGGGAAGCAGGACTCGCCGCGCGCCCGGCTCTCTGTTCTGTACATACTCGTAACACCACGCGTGGGCTCGTGTGTCGCGTCGACTGTCGTAGGTAGCAAATCCCCGTCATTCTCTGTTGTACGAGGTCTGAACTCCATCAGTACTAGGATGCAAGTCTAAGCATTTCAGGTGGTCATAAATGTACCTAAATAAACTATGGCACAGTGGCAGGCCTAGCCCTTCCTTTTATACTTTAGTATGAACTGATGAGAACTTTGGTAGTGACTTTTTTTTTATATATATACATATATATATGTATCTATATATATCAAGCATCTTTCAGGTCTCTGTGTATGGCTTTCTAAAGCCCTGTTGTAAAATACTATGTGGATGGGGGTCTCTCACATCACAGATGTGGAAAGTATAATTTTATATTTGTATTTTCAAATAAATAAGTTTGTGAAAGGTTTCCATCCTCTACTGTGGTCCAGAAATCAATGTGTTTGTCTGACGAAAAAATACAATAAACTGTTTTGAACAGATCCGTGGAGTYCCTTTCATTCGGGGGGTGAAATGTTTGTTCCCGAGGGGGGGGGAGGCCAGTGTGCAGCCCCGTCACCCCTCCTGCTCCTGCACGGGGGCTGGCCCTGGGGAGGGCTGGAGCATCCCTGTCCCCGTCCCTGTCCCCCTGCGCAGTGCTCCAAGTCTGCTCCCTCGTGCTGTGCACCGTCAGGCACCTTCTTGGCATCAGACCCCTGCCCCAGGGACCGTGTCCTTCCCTGGAGGAAGTCCGAATTCAGGGGGACGTGGCAGCGTTGCTGTGCTGCTGCTGCCGACGCTGCCAACCCCCGCAGACGCATCAAGTTGTCATAAAAATAACCCGGCACAGGAAACATTAGGTAGAGGACATCAGTGACAAGCCATTTTTAATGGCCTTCCCTCAACCCCACATTCCTAACACGTGTCCGGGTGGTGCTCTGCAAGCCCTGACGGAGGGGAAGAGCTTTACTCTGTGGCTTAGAAATATTTCTATCTAGRCATCTATCGGTGTATCCATTTATCAATCTCAATGTGTCTTACAGAGATACTTGGGGGGAAAAAAAAAAATCATACCTGCTTTGTCCTTGCTTTCCCTTTGGGGGACCGGCTTACCTCGCCTTGGAGGAGAGGGAGCGGCTGGCTGGGGAYACGGAGCAGCGCATCTTCGGAGGGGAAAAAAACCCATCAAATTTCCCGTAAAGAGCAGCAAACCCGCCTGCGTGCGTCTGGGGGGGCGGCTGCGGGAGGAGGGGGGAGATGAGTCCRGACRGTTTGCGTTGGTTTGCTCTRCGGACCCGGTTTTAGGCTGTGCCASGTGGCAAGACRCCACGATGAAGGGCRGGAGGGTTTCCCAGCCTGGCTCATCCTCATCCCTCCCTACATTTAAGGTTTCTGAGCAACTTTTAGACCTGGGAAGGCTGGACCCGGCCAACCCCAGGCCGCCCAGCTTGGGGCCCTGCCGAGAGAGGAGAGCCCAAACCTCACAGGGGAGAGGAGGAAAACCAGCCCCAACCTCCCCGYCCCGGGCTGAGCTCCAGGCCCCTGTGATGAGCCGCGCCGGGATGTGAGCTCATCCTCTCCGTGGCGGCACTAATCCCCTTCCCAGGAAGGGCGGCGGGTGGCAATGTGTTCCCAATCCAGTTGGATGAATGCCTCGGCCCCGCACGCACGCTCGCTGTTTATTTTTCTCATTAGGAGCAACACGCATTGTCTGGCTTCGCACGCTCTCCGCAGCTCAGATACTTCACCAGAGGATGTTTTACTTTGGCACTTGGAGCGGAGCGGAGCCGACTTCCCCCCTCCTCCTTTATGTCTTAAATATTCACGTTATTTCGCCCAGGACGACACAAGTTCCCGCAGGCGGGGGCACAGCCGGGAGCTCGGGATGCRGGTTTGGGCTGGGATGAAGGGGACGGTCCAGCCCCACCAGCACCCACAAACCTCTCTGCCCCCCCCCCACAGGCATCTCCTCCGGGTCCGGCCCCGCCACGGGGTCCCGGGGGGGCGGCAGGCGGGGGCTCAGCYGGGATCGTGCCGGTGAAGGTCAGCGTGCGGCGGGACGCAGGACGGGCTCCTCTCTGGAAAGCAGTCAACACATCAAGCCCTTAATGGGATTGATGATTAGTGGAGCACCGAGGGGAAAATTAGATTAGAAAAACAAATGAAAATAATTTCGGAAGTAGTGTTTATTCGGGGTGGAAGGAGCTTCCACTGCGAGGGCTGCAGGAAACGATTTGACTGCAATCCAGAAGAAAAGGAGCGCAGGTCTGGAGTACATTAGTGTGGTGGGAGGCCGGGAATAGCAGCCACTTAACCCTGTCATTCAGCAAACATTAGTGAATTATGAGTGTATTATATGTTGGGTTATGTGTTTTGTGAAAAGCCCGGAGGCCCGCTATATCTGCACTAAAATGTTAGCGGGGGTCTGTGTCAAAATGTAAATTTTTATACCGACTCTGGAATAAAAATAAGGTTTTGTGTTCGCCTCCCAGCTACTGAAATCAAATTGCAGCCAAAATCAGAGTTGTAAAATAAGCAAAAATTTCCCTTCCCTGTCAAATTAGTGCCCCAATAAAGAAAACAAGGGATATAAATGTGATTTACTTCCTTTCCCTCCTGTCATAAACATTTATGACCGAGACGTAACGACGGGTTTCAGGAGGCAGCCGGGGCTCGGGGGGGGTTTTGCAGCGTAAGCCACGGGGCGGGCGCTGGGAAGCCGAGCCCAGGGAGCCCAGGCTGCGGCACCCCRCACCCCCCASCCCCCCGGCCCCCAGCCCTGCACCACGGGGCACGGCCACGGGGTCCCCCGCTGCAGAGGAGGCTGGCCCAGCTGGCCGGGAGACACGGGCGATATTTCCCGGGTTTATTAACCCGCTACAGACACAGGCAGCCTCCGCCGGTTCGGCAGGGCTGTATATCCCCCATCAGGCATCTCGAGGCTGCAGCAGAAACCAAGCCAGCGTTTATTAATTATGAGCTTAAGCACTTCCTTTCATGGCTATTTACAAGGGCCGCCTCATTATTAATAAAGAATAATAAAATAGAGGGTTTTTAAAGCTCATTTGTTCCGCAGGGTACTGATCCCCGTGGTGGGCGCGAGCCCAGATGCCACCCGGCACGCAGCCCGAGAGCACCGAGCGCTGAAACCCTGATWATAATGACAATCCCACCCCAAAAAACCCTTTATACCATTCTGCATGCAATTATTTTAAATATCATAAGACGTGAACAATGACAACAGGCTCTACATTTCGAGGGTGCCTGGCTGCGGTTTTCAGTTGGTCATGAGGTGATGTCAGCTCCTGTGTATAGAGAGATACTTGTAATTCATTAGCTATTTGCAAAGGGCACCGATACTTGACTTCATTTCTGAATCAGTCGAAGGCTGATTTCCCTGCTATTTACCTCCATGGCAGCGGCTGTAATTAGCGGCGGCGCAGGCTCCCACGGGCCGGGCTGGCGTCTGCTGCCAGCATCCGCCGCTCGGAAATTTCTTATCTGCAGGGYGAACAAAGAAAATTAAAGTTTCTTTTTGGTATAAGTGGAAGAGCCCAGTCCTTGAAGCCACTTCACCCCGGGGGTAGCAGTGAGCCCAGGTCACCAAACCCTGCACCCAGCTTGACCTTACCAGCATTAATAACTCAAATCACAATGGGGCTGGTGATGCTCGGGCGCGTTCCCATCCACTGCTGCATTTTCGGCAGGAGCAGCCGGCGCGGCCCCGCAGCCGCAGCGCCTGGGGACCAGCCGAGGTCCCGGTGCGGGGCCGGTGGCGGTGTCCAGCCCGCGCCCCGCCGCTGCCGCCGGGTGCTAATTGCCGTGACATATTGAGTGGCACTCGCCGGGGGAGCAGGCGAGAGGAGCCCGCGCACCGCTCCCGCTCGCTCATAATTACTGATTAAAAACTAGTTAAAAAGGCAATGAAGACTGAAACATGCATTAACCGAACGACCCCCGTCTCGAGCCAGCCGCGGAGAGACAGGCGCGATTATGGAATCATCACTTGCAGCGTCCCCGAACRCTAACGGCGGCTTGAATTTCCCCAGGATTTACGGTGACGCCGGGAGGCTCSGGTGCGCCGCGGCTCTCCCACCCGCCGCGCTCAGCCGTGCCGGGGGGGTCCCTCTGCTTTTAACCTGTGCAATTAAACCCTTCACTTTGTTTTTTTCTGAACAGGCAAGGGCACGGCGAGCGGGGTCAACCATCCGCCTGGGCAGGAGCCGGCTGCTCGCCCCGCTGCGGGCGCCCGGGGGGTGCGCTCCTTGCAGCCCAGGGTTTCACCGCTGCCCCCCGCCCCAAGCCAGGGTGCCTGGGTGGGGACCGCCGGCTGATTCGGGGTGATTRCCCCCGCAGCCACTTCGGGGCATGGCGGGGCCTTGCTTCCCGCCAGCGTTCAGTCTTTTATTGCCCACTGATTTGAAGCACAGCAGTGACCGAGACCTAAAGAGCTCTCACGTGGCAAGCGTGCAATCGGATGGAGTTTAAATAAACCCGGGGGGTGCACGGCCAGGGGAGGGCTCTGGGCCTCGCTGCCTCCTCAGCGCTTCGTGGGATGCGCTCGCGGTCCTGGAAATCCCGGTGCCCCCGGCAGCGCTGCCCGGGCTCCCTCCCCCCGTCCCGGCCACGTCCCAGGGCAGGGAGGGAGCCGAAGCCCTGTGATGACAAACTAGCTCGACTGTGCACTTCAGCGGGTAATAGCAGCTCCGTCCCCAGCTCCAGGCTGCCACGGAACCAGGGCGGCGTTGGCCGGGGATTCAGGAGGACAAGCCAGGTGGGGAGGGCACTGCYGCCCGCCCCTCGATGGGAAAATAAAGAGAGAGGCAGTTGCTGCTATTTCTTACACTGTAATTTAAAAAAGCCTACCGTGTGGTTTGGCAAATTGGACRAAACGAGCGTCCTTTCTTCTCCGGCTCACCCGTCGGCACCTYGTGCGCGCCCGTGCCAGCCGCCCCGGCGCAGGGACCGGCCGGGGGGGGAAGAGCTGTTCCTGCAGCAAACAGAGAACGTGGAGGGGGCGAAGGGAGGGAGACCCCCCCCCGCCAGTCCCTGCGCTCAGAAACTCTGAAACTCTGTTCCGCTCGGGAAACGGCACCAGGAGCTGCCCCTTACCGGGTCTTGCTTTCCAAAAATAGCCTGAATTAAAATCGTTTTTCCTCCCCAGTTACTGCACTCCACTCGCAGCTCCTGACAGCTTTGAAAATGGGCCCAGCTGAACTCATCATTTCATATTGATCTGGGGTTTTTCTTCCCTGCCCTGACAGCTTTGCACCGAGGGTGTTTCCAAGTGTTGCTGAGAGAACGGCCACACTTACCCTGCGAAGCCCTGCGGCAAGCTGCTCCGGAGCCCTCCCTCCTCCCCATCCTTCCCGGCTGTCCCAGGAGCCGTGGCGGTGGGCCCGGGGGCTGATCCCGCACCTCAGGTCCACCAGCTTCAATTCCTCCCGCAGCACCCCAGCCTGCACGCCCGCCTCGCCGGGGCTGCACCGCGGGGCCGCTCCCCCCCAGGCTCCCCACCCGTCTTTGCGCCCGACTTTTTCAAGCCCACTTGTCACAAAARCAGAAGTTTTCTGCTTGTACGTGTTTAAGGAGCTGCCTGTTTGACCAGGCCCTCGGAGCAAGCAAGTTTGAATCAAAAATCTTCAGCGGGCATCGTGGGCTGGCTCGCCCACCTCCCTGCAGAGCCAGGGTACAGGGACCCCCCAGCCCCGTCTCGCAGAGGTGCCCGTTGCGCGGCCGGCCCCAGCGCTGCCCCCCACCCGTCCCTCCAGCGTGGCACGGGCTGTCCCCCCCAGCCCGAAAGCCCCGCGCTGACCCCGCAGCCCCCTTCACAGCCGGGCTGTGTCACCTCCGGCGTCTAAAGAGCACCTAGCAATTGTGGGCACTGATGCAGCGTAAACATCAGCAAGAATARTAAGCACGAGAAAGTACGTACTTTTGCCTTTTTAAAGCCTGCGGTGCATTTGAGCCACTAATAAAACTGCTTCGGATTCATACAGGGCTTTGCATCTTCAAAGCAAGGCAGTATTTTGCTCCTCCTCAGCCCCTCTCATCCAAAGAGCCAAAGCGCTTCCTACCGTTCTTTCACCACCTTTTGATGGGTGGGGAATTCCTCTCTTTTATCTTGAAAGAGCGAGCCTGAACGGGGCTGCGGGCTCCAAACTCTCCCAACTGCCCGTGGTGGAGCCGGAGTCACATCCCTGTCCCCTGTCCCCCTCCGCCCCGACGGCAGCTGGGTAGCACAGCACCCATCCGAAGGGTGCCTGAGCTGAGATGCCAAAGGGAGGTGAGCACCCCGGAGGGATGCAGCACCCAGGACCGGGCTCAGCATCACCATCTGGGCACCGGGCTCGAGCCGCCGGCGACCCCCCCGCAGCACGGCGGGGCTCGGGGCATGGGCGGCCGCTGGGGCATTAATAACCCGGCGCTGACAGCACACGCCGGTCCGAAGGACACGCGTCTGAGCTGTCAATATTGATAGTCGTGACACTGTGTAAATGCAACCTCTCCGCTTTATGCCGCGCTGGCCCTATCGATCCGTGCGTGCGGCAGCACTGGGAACATCCCAGGAGTGCGGACGTTAGTAGGTCAGACAGAGGAAGGTCACCCACGCAGTCCAGCCCCGGCAAGAACCGAGAAGCGTAACCCTTTGCTGCACCGGCAGCCTGGAGCCCGGCCGAGGGTCCTCCTGGCAGCTCACGGTGAAAAGCCTGCTCCGCACAGCCTCCCGTGCAGCGCAGTTTGCATCAATCAAAATAAAACCAGGTCCCAAATGCAGCCCGTAGCAAATGGGGAGATGAAGGTATTCCACCCCGAGCCTTCGGAGACGGTGCTGAACAATGCTCTGCCATTAGCAATCAGCATATCGGCGCGGCATCGCGGCCCGCTTCATAGAAAATCAAGAGGCAAAATAATTGAGTCAATAGTGATATGAAAGGATTGTTCCTTCAGCCCTATTCTTGTGCTAACAGTTCTTCGGCAGGGCTGAAAATTCAAAAGCTCAGGGAATCAAAAAAGAATTGATTTGATTCAGCGCTTCAGCCCGGGCTGTATTTAACACATCATTTTTGCTTGCTCTACATATAATAGAAACTGTTTGAAGGCAGAAGGGCTGCCTTCTGCGGCAGAGAGACAGGGGAGAGCAGGAAGCATGGGGGCAGGAGAATATTCTCGATTTGCTGCTCTTTGAAGAGCGGCTGGACCCACGCCGTCCCCGCAGACTGCTGACGAACCCTGGGGACCCTCCCCATGCAGTGACACCCCTGGGCTCCGAGCCCCCCGAGCATCCCCCCAGCACCGGCATCTGCTGAGTCCGGCTGGGCCGGTGGGTAAAACGGGACCAGAGAAAATGAAAGGAAGCAACTAGTGATGCGGATCGGTGCTCCGTGTCCTCTCTCTGCTTCACCAGAGCCGCTGCTGCCTCCATCCATCAGGCTCAAGGGCAGCCGCTGCGGTTTAAGGGCACAGGACGCGGTGCCGGGGACATTTCCCCTTGCGAGAAGGCAGAAGGTGCCTTTTGATCCCTCCCGTATCCAGGGTCCCGGCACTGGGTCACAAACACCTTCCTCCCACAATCAAGCGGCAACAAGCAAAACCACACGATTCCTACCCAAACGGCAGGGATGCTGTTATTCGCAGCGCGGGCACGAGCTCCCCGGCAGGTCTGTGGGTGCTGCAGCACCGCGCCGGCACCCGTTTTCTGCTCCCCTCCCAAACCAACCCCTCCCCTGATGGCAGCAACCGTTACCCAGCACCRCGAAAAATGGCAAGTCTTACTTTAACCGCAGGATAAAAGCCAGTCTCAAACACCCTGGGCAGGGGAAGGGGCAAGCCCTGGGACCAGCCCAGCGAAGTGCGTTTTCTCTGCTCACTGCGTAGCACATAAAGATCTTTAAATTCTCCCTGCAGCAGCCCCCGCACCTTTAATGCCRCTGGAGCCCCGCCGCAGCCCGGCTGCTGGCTCCGACACAGCGGGGACACCCCAACCACCACCCAGGCAGCTGATTTGATGTGTTGACGAGCAAGCCATGTTGCTATAATAAGAAGTGTTTATTTGAATAATAAGGTCAGGGAGTTAAGTAGTTGGTATTCCACTCATATGAAGCAGTTTGCACAGTGTCACTAATAATTAAAGGGGTTTTTTGACTAATCTAGTTGCTCTTCCTAAATATACTCTACTCTGTTCAAGAAACTCATCAAAGCAGCGAAGTGATCTTCGAGGTTATTAATCTCCTTTGCTCCACAGCTGGAGCAAATTTATTTGCTTGAATTAGCATGTAATAAACTTATAATAAAGCTGCCATATCCCTTGCTTTAGAGATATAGTTTGTGTAATGGGTAGTTAAATCTAGGTAATGTAGCAATAGTCTTTAGGCTCAGAGATCAGAGGGAAAAAAAAAAAAAAGTGTGTTGCTGTGTTATCTCCAGCACTGGGGTTGCAATAGGATTTCTTCCAGGTCAGGCTGCCAGGAAAAGTCAGCCTTGTTAGACACCACCGGAGGGAGAAGCGGGGAGAGTCTTCCTGGTGGGAATTCCTGGCTTTGGCAGCACCGCTCCGGCCCGCAGCGCGGGATGCTCCGGGCGCCGGCAGGAGAAGCTGCTGGACCCCACCAGCGACCCACAGAGAAACGGAGCTCAGTGACGCTGCGAACCCAGCCRCGTGTCCCAGCATCCCGTTCAGTCTCCTCCCAACCGGAAAAACCAGGAATATTTGAATAGCAACTCTCAATATCGCAAAGGAGGGATCCCCTGCAAACAGGCAGGTACCTCCCCCAGCCGCAAAAGGAGGATCAGCCCCAAAAGGCAGGCTGAGGGCTGGCAGCGAGGGGCAAAGCCCTGGCCACAGCGCCCGCCGTGCGAAGCCCCGCTGGAGCGGCAGCGGGTGCTGGGTCGGCACCAAACCCGCTAACGGGACGCATGGAGACGGAATGTTTTGAATTGGGCTGAACTTAGCGCAGGKTGTCTAAGTAAGAGGAATTAATTTGCCTCAGTTCACTAAGTTGAGCCTTTATAGGTTGCAGTTTCCCTCAAACAATAAATCCTCTCGCTTCTYCTTCCTGCGTAACACTTGCTGCACGATCTTTAAATAATAAGAAATGGGCAGATGTAGACTAATGTGGGGAGATATCAAAGTTCAGCTGCACGGGGAAGGCTGGCCCCCAGCCTTTCTCCTCAAAGGTTATTATTCACAGAGCCTGGGCAGTAAATAATTTTTCTCTCTCTCCATTTTAGCTCTTTTCTGTTTTTCCTAGAGCTGTTCTGTGCTGGAGAAGGGCCTGGGCATTAGCCAGAGGTGTCAGAGGTGTTAGACAAGGTATTAAGGAGGTGTCAATGGTGAAATAGCTGGGATTACAGTAAAGTCTAAATAAGGTGTAAAATAAAACCAAAGGTGATAAAGTCGTTGATAAGAAAAGCTGGAGAAAAATAGGAGTGCAATTATTTTTCATCCTGGTTGTTCACTCTAGCAGTGCATTATCTGTGGCTTTGCAAAGACTTAAGTAAGATTTTTTCCCGGTATATAGTATTCTCTCCTGGCAGCGCTGCGGCTCGCCGGCGCTTGCACGGCAGCGGAGCAGCCGGCACCTCCGCACAAAGCCACGGTCAGCAGCACCGCGTGCCGAGGAGATGCTGACAGGCTGCAGTTTCCCAGTGAGCCATACTGGGTTTTTGGAGGAGGCTGCTCAAACTGGGCTCGTCTTGGCTTTCCTACGCAGCTCTCCAGCCAGACAAGCAGTGTCTGACGGTGTATGAAATAAGCACATGAAATTCCCATGTCCGCTTCGACAAAGCTCACCTGCTCCATCCACACGTTCATAGATTGTCYCAGGTTTAAAACAAATACTCGTTCCAGGCAGATTTCCCTGCTTTTCAGGTCTTAGAAAAAATCCTACCCAGATTAGCTGGCCGTGGTCCCGCAGAGGGCGAAGCCCAGCATCTACCCAGTGATCTCAAGCCATATTTTTGCACTCGATCATTTATTTTCCTATACAGGGCTCCTGTGGATGATCAGTTGGAACTGCTGATGTTTCTCCTCACTCCTCCTAATTAACACATTTTAAATTCATAGCTTTTAAAATAATAAGCCCTGGAGCATCTGTTCATGATATTTTCCAGGACAGATGCCCCTTCCCAAACACCACATGAGTTGCAAGAAGTGCTGAAGTCTCCTTCGCCCCCCCAAGTATCGGTGTTCCCCTGGCAAGGTCTCCGGCATTAACTCGAGGACCTTCGTGCCKTTTGCACTTCTCCATAGCGTGACGCTATGGCACCCACCCCTCCGGGGAGAAGGGCACTGCCCACCCAAAAATAACACTGACGAGCTTCTGCAGAGCCGCCGAGGCCAGGGGGGCACCAGGGCCATGTGCCTTCTCCTGCCCCACCACGCGTCGGATGGTTTCATCAACCACGTCCCACAGACGTCGGGTGCAGGTTTTGCTCCTCTTTGCAAAACCCTCGACAGCCTTCAGCTGGGCTGCTGCCCTCCCCAAATTAGCACGTCCTGTTGGAGCGACGGGAGCCCCCGTGCACGGCCAGCCCCGGCACTCGGGGAGACCCAGGCGGGGGGTTCCCTCCCTGACAGCGCACCCGCCCCCAGCCTGCACCCCACCTTCTTCCCACACAAAGCAGCCTGAACTGTCACCTCCTCTCCAAGCACATTGTCATGCTGCTGAAACCCKGGGAAATCTCCCAGGCAGGGAACGCTGAGCATTCAACAGTTGGAAAAAACATGGATTTGTTATTAAAACTGCCTCCGGTTGCACGTGTGTTTCCCTCTGACACATGCTTTTCTGGATTTTCCACCCAGAACTTAAATATACCACCAGGTTGTTTAAAAGCCTATTTGCAAGACCGCTGTTGCCAGCCCCAGCAGAGCCCGGCCCGCAGCCCGACCTGCCCTCCGCTTCCTCACCCCTCGGCATGAGTTGGAAAAGTTTCAGTGCATCTCAGGAAGGCTCAGCATCTTCACAGAGGTTTATGTTCTTCAGAGAGAGAGGGACCAGGATGCAGAGCCGGGTTAAATGCTCGCCTTGCCCCAGGGCTCGGCCGCGGCGACGCTGGAAGGGCTTAACTGGTAAAGTGAAGAGAAGCATCTACTATAAATATCGCCACAGCAAAGCTCAGCCTTTGCCCGAGAAGATGCAGGGAAGTCAAACAATCCATCACTGAAGGGTTTTACCTTGGCTCTGCCCTCTGAAGGCCAAGTGCAGGGCTGGCCTCGCTGCTCCAGCGCTCCACCGGCGTTGAGGACCCCCGTCCAGCTGCAGTGTCGGATCCACAAACCAACCCTGCGGCACAACGCACATTATTGCAGAAGGGGGGGGAAACATCTTAAGGAGCTACATGCTGAGCAACAAAAATTATTCAGTTACTGCATGTCAAAGAGCAATTCTTTTATTTCCATGTCAGCTCTGGCATCTGAACTCCTCTTTTTATTAAGAGTGCTCAGCCCATTGCAGTTTGGTTCTATCAGCTTCTCCCTTTGGGGTGCTTCAGACACCCTCGTTCGAGTGGGCTCAGGCGATGCAGCCCCACTTGCCCTTCCCAAAGTGTTTCCACCAAGGGGGGGGTCATGCCCACCACCAGCCCAGGGACCTGCCCGGCTCCTCGGGGTCCCTGGCTGCGCTCACACCAGTCCTGGGTCAAGAAGACACAAGGAGCACCCCGTGTGTTGTGCACTGCGGTGACAGGGGATCCAGCACTTGGGGCTGCGCATCTCATCGTGTCAGAGCCACCCCAGCCCCGAGGAGCTCACCACCCAAGCAGAAGATGCCCAAGCAYGGGTTTCACCCCACCCTGCCCACCAATGGACAACGAATTTGACTTCGTGGCAGCTGGAAGAGCGAGGACTCGCAGCTCTCCCCCCTGCCACGGCCTTGCTGTYTGACCTCAGAAAAACCACATCACCTTCGCATCTTCGGTGTCCGAACCAAACCCCTTCCTCCTCAGCCAGAGGACGGACAGAGCCCTCGCCCCGCAGAGCCCCAGTGACCTGCTGCGAGGGGCGATCCCTGACCTTACCGGGGAGCTGCCCACCCTCCAGCCGCCTCCCCGCCAGCCCCCTCCTCCTCCGGTCCTTATCCAGGGATCAAAGGGGCTGTTCTGGGGAGGACGCCGGGGCTTTGGAGGCTTTTGACCTTCGCAGGACACATGCTGTCACGCGGCGGGGAGCAGAGCCCTGGCCACCAGAGCCACAGCCCGCTATTGTCCAGGCTGGGAAAATACAGGTATTTATTTGAAGAGGAGGGTGTTTGCGAGGGCCAGTCTCTGCCTGGCTGTCAAACCCAGCTGTCACGGCGAAGGGACTCACCTTCTCCGGCAAGAACACATCAATCATCCTGACAGCCCTTAATCAGGCAGAAGGAGCTTGTTCAGAGGCTCGGCAGAGGATGGAGGGCTCGCGCTTCCCCCCGCCCTCCCCGAAGACAGGCAGCGAATTCTGTAGGGGAAAGAAAAATAATGCAAGAAATTATTCCGGATGGCAAATCAACAAATTAGCCTTGATTACTATCCGGGTCTCAAAACCTTCTTTTTCTCATGCTCGTCAGCTGTATCTGTCAAACCATTTTGCTCCTGCAGTGTTTATTCCCGCGCTGGGCGGCTGGACCTCGGTGCAGCATCCCATGAGGGGACCACCCCGGGGCCCCAGGCAGGGGGTCCCCACGATGCTCCCGTGGGACCCTCCTCCAGCAGCCGGAGGCTGCGCGGGGCCACCCGCAAGGACGGAGGTGCCTTTTTAGGAACCGAAATGGTGCAGGAGGATGCAATGGCAGAGCTCTGCCAAGACTTCCCGGCTCTGGGCTTTGAAACCAGCAACTCTTTGTGCAAGATACAAACCGAAACGGGGGTTTTTTTTCAGTAAAAATCCAGAGGAATAGTTCTGGTGAGGAAAAAAAATATATTTAAGAACACATTCATCTGCAATTCTTCCACTGCCTTGAAGTGTTATTAACTGATTGGGTTTCATCACGTATTACTTTGCTGCCGCGGAGGCTGATTGTCCTGTATTTGCATTTCTCCTGGACAAGCAGTCCGCCGAGCTCCCACGCTCCCGGCCCCCCGCGGCAGGCACGGGGCCATGCTCCCCAGCCCCCGCCCCGCTCCCGCGCTCCGCGCCCTGGGACAGCAGCGGGAGCTTAGCTCCGTCCTGGCGCGGCTCAGCCGTCAGGAATAGTGCTGTAAGGATTCGCAGGGTCGGTGGCCGTCCGGGGGTGCCGTCCCCTGGGGCTCCCCCCTCGCTCRCAGCCCAGGAGCTGGGAGGCAGCAACATTTCAGACGTGAACTTTTGGGAGTTAATTTGTTTTGATTCTTTTAAATGGCACAAAACTCCCAGGCAGGCTGACATCAACAGCGAAGGCATTTTAAAAAATGGATGAATACAACCAATAGATGGATGTGCTGGTCAAGTACAACCCGGGCGAGATCAGGTACATGAGCTTGGCGTACCTTCCCTGGTTAGAGTCTTCATTAATAATGTCTTTACTCTGAAACTATTTCCATCATCGCAGCTTTGCAATATACGCCACAACGCAGCCCACCGCATCCTGCTGCTATTTCAATCCTCTTACAGAGTAAGCAGCAAAATAAATGAGATTAAAAACCAACAGAAACAAACAGCCTTCGATTTATTAGAGGGGGGGGGAGTTACTAAAGCACATGCTAAAGGCTAAGATCCCAGGCAGAGGAGAGGCAGGAGGGGATGCGAGCAGGCTGCGATGGGAAGGCAGCAGAGGCACCGCCGGCCCCACGGGTACCCCAGCACCTCGCGGGACCTGCCGGGTCCGRTGGCCTCGTCATTAGAGGTGTGACATTAAATAACGTGAGCAACCTGAGGCAGGTGCCCGCTGGGGGGGCTGGAGACCCGTCGGTCTGATGGGCCCGTGCCGAGCGCAGGGAGGGGCTGCCGGGAGCATCCCAAACCCGAACCCCACGGTGCTGCACCCCCCGGCCCCAGCAGCTTCTGCTGCAGCCCCAGCCCCGGCTCCAGAGGAAACAAGATCACGTAATAAATCTGTGCTTCACTCCGCTCGTCCATCAGACCATACCTCCTTTTSCACCCCCAGACCTACGGATGGGAAGTGTTTGGGCACGGAGAGCAGAGCTGGGCAGGGACGAAGCCCAGCCTCTTCCCAGCACGGTGCACGGCCCCTGCTGCCACCCAGAGCCGTCACCACCACCCCTTACCGGGGAAACCTGAGTTCTGCAGAGCCAGGGCAGCGGGAAAAGCACCTCCTCTTCCAGGGCAGCAGCTTATTGCAGGCAGCGCGTGACGARGGCTCTTCAGCACTTCGGGGGGGTGTAAGCTCATCGAGATGTCACAGCTCCTCTCCCCAGGGATGCTGCTCTCATTACCCAGCACTGGAAACCGTCTCGGCTTTTCAGGCAAGAGGTGCTGGGAGAAAACACAAGTTACTACTAAAAAGGCTGACAAAGAGACTTGTTTGGCCAGGTTCGCATTAGCCAGGTCTTACACGCGCCATGCGAACTGGCGTGTGACCCACCGCGGGCTGGGGTTGTCACCCGGCGTGTCCCCRGCACCCCCCACCCTCGCGGTGAAGGGAAGCGGCAATATTAAGTGCCTGATTTACATAGTAATCTGCAAGGGGRAAGACGATCGGGGCCACAGCTCAGCCTTAATCGTAACACTTGTCATATTTGTGCTTCAATTTGAGGGGGGAGGAGAAGGGGAAATAAGTCCTTATTTTTTTGCACGTGCTATTTTCTACGAAAGCAGGGAYCTGCTCCAGCAAATCAGACCCAGCATCCCACCAGCACGGACCCCACCGGCCCCCGCCGACGGCCAGATCCCAACAGCCCCCCCCAGCACCGCTGACCCCCTGAGGGGGTCCCACTGGGGGGTCCCACTCACCCCCCACCCATCTCTGCAGCGGGGGCCGCATCCTGCCAGCCCAGGTCAGGCCCTGCACCCCTCCTGGGCACCCCCAGCCCCACGGGGCAGGGGCAGGCAGCGGAGGGGCAGCGCAGCCCAGCCCGGGGTATGTAAGCAGCGAGGGGGGCTGCGGGGGTGAGCAGAAAATCGCCAGCATTAAAGTTTTCAATAAAACAGCTGGTGTCATCGCACGGTCACGGGGCCAGGCGGCTGAGGTGGCACCCATGGGTGCCCCCGCTCTCCTCACCAACGCCTCACCGATGGTTTTAGCAATGCATTTCCACTTTTTTTTTGTTAATATAAAAACATTCATATTTATGAACAGCTCTGTCACTACCATATGTTGTGCTCCTTTTCCATATATGAAACAAGCTGTTTTCAAGCTTTTTAATTATACAAAATTGAGCAAAGTYTTAGTAGAACAATTAGATAAAGGGGAGGAACGGAAATAATTTCTCCCCATCATATAAGCAATTGCAAGAGTTTCCTTCTCGCAAGGACTGCAGAGATGGGTTAAATTTGGGGCCAGATCTATGGTCGCCTCAAGAGGAAGGGAATAAATCTGCTCACCACCCACCARCACTGCTGGCCCCGCACCGAAAGCCTGGAGTCACCCCTGGGCTCTGCGATGCTGAGCTAAGAAACAATAAATTAAGAGCTGCTCTTTTGCTTTTCTAAGCGTGAGCCGCCCAGGTAAGGGGTGCAGAGCTGGCTTGGCCATCACGGGTGAAATCCGAATTTCAGGCGAAGCGCCGYGGCTCCAGGAGCCGGTGCCGGCGGCAGAACCAGCGCCCGCACCGCCGCTGCCGGCAGAGAGGGACGCGGCACCGCACGGGCTCCTGGCTTTGGGTTTCAGCGGAGCCGTCCTTTACAGCTCCAACCCATAAACCGAAAAGCCCCCGCACTCAATCCCATGGCCCAGTCGCTCTCGTGATCGCTGCATTCGCAACCTGAATCAACRCAGATCAGCTATTTCAAACCTGTCAGCTCTTATTAATGTAGCTCGCAGCACGAGCAAACCAAGATAAAACAGCAATTTCATTAGTCTCTATGTGCATGCGTATTGTGTGCGTGCATAATGTCCCACCCCGGCCTCGTTGCGGTGGGCGATGAATAGATCACAGCGAGAATTTGGGGSTAGGAGGAGAGAAACCAGCCTGGCTCCCAAGGGCTGGGACGGCAGCACCCCCGAGCAGGCAAACGGCACAGCACCGGGGGTTCTGCAGAGCACCCGAGCCTGGTGCGGGTCGCGGAGTCTCACCCAGTTTAAATATTAACCTCCCTAACTAGGCGTGCATTGATGCCCACGCAGCGGGGGCACGCGCAGGGTGCCGTCCCACCGCCCCGGCACAGCCAGAACGCACCGGGCACGCCGGAGACTCTGCTTCCCGAAACGGCTTCGGCTCTTGGACCCCAGTAAAACGGGAAACCCCGAAAGGGAGCCGAGCTGCGTCCCCGCCACCGCCAGCACCGGCTGCGTCAGCCCCGTTAGCCCGGCCCGGCGCTGAGCGAGCAGACGGGGCGATTAATATTGAACATAAACAAACAAAACAATTGAAAAGTCAACACTTTAGGGGAAGAGAGGCAGGCCCCGCAGTCCTAAGGATTATTTTAAATGTACGAAATGCCATCTCTCTAAATAATCAAACTCTACTGCTGCGACTCGGAAATTGCCACCTACGGCTAATGCTCCAATTTTAAATGCATCCTCAAGTCAATCTTTGTAAATTCCACATTAAATATTGATCAACCCTGGAGAGGGCTAATACCGCCTGTTTAGCATAGATGTGCCAAACTCAAACAGCAGCGGCTGAGCCTGAACGCTTGCCCGCATCCCGTCCCAGACCACGGTGACCGTGACGGCAATTGCTCCGCACCAGGGAGGCAGCGAGCTGGGGCAGAGAGGGGTCTCGATGGCGCTTGCTGCCCGGTCACGGCACAGGAGGGACCCCAGTCCCGGTCCAGCAGCTCTGCATTTAATTGGTTTTCATAGAATAATTATAATAATAGCAATAACAACAAGAAAAATACCATATGGGAGATGGAAAGGACAGGGATCATCACAGGCAAGTAGAGAAGAAATTACCGACGTGTTCATCACGCTGCCAGACAAGAGCAGAAACGCTCAGGCCAGCGACCGGGAGCACCCGCGGACCCCGTCCCGATGGGAGGCCACCCTGCCCGGCACTCCRCCGTGACCCCGGAGCAAGCTGCTGCAACCGGAGGACAGGACCGGCAGCTTTGACACTGCTCCTCGGTTTTCCCCTCGGGCCCAGGGCTGCCGGGACCCCCGGACCCTCCAGGAGGGGTTTGCAGTGTGGAGACCAAGCGTCCCCTCCTGCCAAAGCCCCGCCGGGCACCGGGGTTGTGCCGCATCGTCCCCACATGCAGGAGCATCCTGGCTCTGCTCCCCCAGACCGCATCCTTAAGGCCAGCCCTGCATTAGAAGACCAGGGAAGGTTTCAGCCACCTCTTTTATTTCCCCTATGTTTTTGAGGATTTTCTTACCTTTTTCGTAACGGGCACCCGCAGCCACTGAAAATACYGCAATGGAAATACAGATATTAATATATGTGCACACACAGACACTGTGTGCAAACATTAATAACTCAGTGAGCCCACCCATCGAGGCTGTCTTCACGGGCAACGAGAACATCAGAAACGCTGCGCTGGACTGAACCCACAGCCTGTCTAGTCCAGAAGTGGGACTTACCGAGRACGAGCCAAATTCAGTGAGGGCAATGATGAGACCTCCACCGATCCCASCAGGACAGAGATGACACCCGTATAAAATTGCCCATCTCCTCTGAAGCCTCTAGAAAGAGAAACAGCCTCATTTTTCCTTTCACTTCTTCAGAGCCCACCATCAGGACCCGTGAATCCCGCTGGCGGGGTTGTTCTGGCGAGGGTTGCTGCAGCCCCGAGCACAGCGCCRGAGTGACAGCAGTGCCACCAAACAGCCCCATTTTCCTGCAGGTTACGCGGGAATGTTGCCATCTCCATGAGGATGGATGACCGCGATGGTGCTTCATCCCACCAAATTCACGCCGTCACCGGGGGCTCACAAGGGGGAGGTCTGAGCCGCAGACATTTCCAGCAACCCCATTGAGAAGGGATTTAAGGAAAACAAGGTTGTTGGGAAACGATCCCTTTCTGAATCCCCAAACATCGCRCGCATATGTGCCTGGGGTATTATGTAAATCGTACTTGAAACCCAGATTCAAACTCCATTTCCCAACCACTCATATAAAATTTTCATTACAGATTACTGCCCTGTAGTGGAACAGAGGGCAACTTTATTAGAAGACGCAGCACAGCAGCCTGGCAGCAGGAGAATGAGCCAGTCGACAGCTACAGATATTCCTCTGCGAGATACGGCGGAGTGCTGGAAATGAAACAGATTATATAAAAAAAGTAATTCAGAGCAATTTCTAGTAAAGAGTCAAAGAACCATATAATACAACATTTATATAGACAAGGCTTCAAGGGAACTCTTAAAAAAAAAAAGGACTGGAGGTAATGGTAAGAAACTCTGGCTTGATTTCTCCCCTTTTTTTTACTTCTTGTTTAATCAGCCCTGCTGGTTTGTGCCATCCTTGGCCCCCAGCAGCACCCTGCAGGAACGGCCCCAGCTCTCAGTGCCTGTCTGACTGCTGCTGCCTCCCCTCCTCTTCCTCCCCCCCAGCCTGACACTGGGGCAGGTCCTGCGCTTCCTAACGACTTCTGCCAGCCAGGCAGCAACGTCTGTGTGCACGAGCCAGGGACAGGGGATGATCTCCCCCAAATGTGCCCACGTGCAATTTTCCTCTTCCTCATCTTCCCCCCCCCTCATTTATCGTGCTATAAAAAGAACAGAAGAAAAGACAATCCTTTTTCTCCGTGATTAATTAAGGCCGAAGCGGGACCCCGAGGCACAGAGCAGCGGCGATACCCGTATCATTTCCAAGGTGCTGCAGCTGCGACAATGCGCTGCCGCCCCGTGACTTTCCCCCGCTGTCGTTTGTCATCGCCTGACACTGATAAAGAGCTTCTCCAGCGCTGTGTCTTTGCGAGGGAACATATCCATATCAAAGCTGCTTGGATCATCCTTTTGCAAACTGTATCTGCTGCGTTTTCTGGCCTAGTTTCCTTTCCGGTCGCAAACTCTTGTTCTTTCCCTCCGCGAGCCCCCGCACCAGCGTGCACCACCCCTGCCGCTCTTCCAGCGCCCAGGGCTTGAAGGYTCTTGGGGAAACGGTGAGGGGTCACTCAGCTTCCACACTGCTCGGCACGACATCCCTACAAACTCAGATTAATGTAGCGCATCAACCACAAACACGCTCCTGCATTTTAACGGAAGCGCGGCGGGTGCCTCTGGGGCCCCCCGAGTGCTCGCTGCCCGCCGCGGGACGCCCGTCGTGGCCAGCGGTGGGATGTACTCCGCTCTCCACACATCGAGCACAACTTCTACAAGGAGAAGTCCGCCGGTGTTGGAGGCTGGCGCGAGGACCCCCGCCCGGGAGCTTCACCTCCTCCGCGGCAGCGGAGAGAGCAGCAGTTGGACACGGAGTGGGAAACAAGTGGCCCGAGCAGAGCAGCTCTGCCGCCCTACCTTGGTGTTCCGGTGGGTAACGCAGSGTGAAACCTCCTCGCAGCCCAGGAGAAGGCGAGGTCTGCCTACCAGCGCTCAACCCAGGCACAGCACCCACCACGAGGGGCTCGGCCGGCAGCTCAGCACATCATCACCGCGTACAGCAATTGGTGTTTCGCAGGTCCAGGCGTCTCCATCCAGCTCACCCGGGTGCCATGGGRTGCTGGAAGCTCCTGTGATGAATCAGGAGCCAGCGGGGATTTCTGCTCAGGCAGCAAGGTTACACCGCATGATCTGCTGGAAGAGTTACAGATGCTTTCTGGATAATATTAATATTCCATAATTATTATTCATCTGCTTACAGCAAGTTCAGGCTGCCAAGGGGTCCCTGCCCACTTAACCTTGGGGTGATGGATGCTCTGCTCTGCTGCCTACAGCCCCAGGTGGGTGACCGGAGACTGGGGCTCCATTCCCAGGTAGGCACATCCTTCAACTTCTTTTGGACCTCAATACCTCAATCTTTTAAATGGCATTAATAATGTTTCCATGTGCAATGAAGACTGCAGCATCCGACATGAAAGCGAGCTCCCTGGGACAYGGGGATGGAGGTGCTGCAAGCAGGTACCTGGAGCTGCAGCTGCTTGGTTGAGGTGGCCTTGTGAAACAGCACCTAATTCTCAATATTCCCTCAAGTCACGGTGTTTGCTTAGCAGAAAAGCAAATACTCACCTCCCCTGAGATGCATCACAGCCATAGGAGCAGGTCTGTGCAGCCAGAACACGAGCAGTGTAGCTACAGCCATTAGGAAAATCGTCTCCTGGCTTTCAAACGGAGCAAATTTCATCTGGAAGACCCGGGAAGAGAGCAACAAGGAATTGCAGCATTTTTTTTCTATAGAGATGCTTTCCTCTTTATGATGGCACTTTAACAAGAGCTTAATGAACAGCATTTTCTTGTTTTTGAGAGGCACAGACAGGCCAGATAGAGTTACCAATTCATTAGCATCCCATCATGAATGTAGCCTCCGTATTCCCCAGCCATATGGTCAGCACGATATGCTTCCAAAAAACGGGGACATCTACAAAGGCTTTATTACCATCAGCCATCACGTTAAAGTAGCCTGTGGTTATATGGAGATGGGGAACATCTTATTTCAGGATCTCTTAGGTGTGAAGGCACGTGACATGGACTGGGAGGCAAGGTGACTTTGTAGGACGTGAGCATCCCTCTTACTGCTGACAGGATTTTAATTGGGACCACCTCTCAGCCCTGAGAAAAACGCAGTCTCCAGAGTGGATACACATCTCCAGGAGCTACCTGCCCGGGTGGGATACACAGCATCTGCTTCCATCTCTCTCCATATAAATTCCCCATATGACTAATTAAACCTCCCAGCGGGCTCAACTGTGTGTGTCCAGCAATTAGCCATATCTGAGCTGAAACCTCAGCCAGCCATGGAAAACTGAGAGGTTCCCTCCATCCCCACTACGTGCAGGCCCAGCAACCACAAGCAGCACCTGCGGACGGCATGAGGTGGCCGTAAATAGATGTTTAGTGACCATATGCAGCTGCTGAAAGCAGTAATCTGTAGAAGAGCTCCTTGCTCTCACCAAGGCAGGTGTAGTGCCACCTAAACCCACGTGAAGAAGCGCCCAAAACCAGTGCAGCTAGTAGTAGCGTCCTGAGACGCCAATAGACCATGGGGCTTTTAAAGGCTTTCTTGGAGGAGCGAGGGAATTTGCTTTGATGCACGTGGACCAGCCCGAAGAGCTGCTGACCCCCGCAGAGGGGCACGCGGTGGAGCCGGCACCCCACCTCCCTCTGCCCACGCACGGCCTGGSGACGCTTGTCCTTGGAGACCCCAGGTGGCATCTCCCACCCCTCCTGAGACCAAAGCCACCTCCTCTTCTCTCAGCACCACCAAAATCGGCAGCCGGGTCCCCAGCGCCACGGGTGTGTTTTCTAACAAGCAAATAGCTTCTTCCTTACTCTGGAGCTCCGTTTGCAATTCAGTGAGACACAGCGGGAGGGTTTGCGCTCCTCCTGCATTAGCCGACCTGTGTCAGCATTTTATTCTGCAGCCCTGTAGACTTTTTAGTTAAAAAAAAAAAAAAAAAAATCAGAGGAGTTTTCAAAGCTTTAATGGCTTTGAAAACAACACGGAGAGTTCTCTTTACTGCAGGAGAGGTTAATGATCTCCCTCTGCTACAGAACTAAACTGGACATCATAATAAATAATCATAATAAGATATAAAGTAACACCTGGAGTCATTCGGTACAGAGAACAGGTAGGAATTATGATGCATTTCCATTATTCAGAGTAACTGCTAGGTGTGAAATTTTCAAAGTAAAGTTAGTGAATTAAAAAATGGAAAGCAAAAGCCTGCAATTAAAATATTACTTAAACAGAAAGAGATTCTATCTTGTCTCGCCTGGGAAGASCGAACGCTCTGGCTCCCGGCCGGACTGCAGCCCCGAGGCTGCAATGCCAGGGGTCCCGTCTCCTCACCTCTCTGCTTCTCCCTTCGGCCAAGACAAAACGCCAGCAGGACCCCGGTGGCCCYGCAGGACCCCTCCGCGCGGCCAGAGCTGAGCATCTCCTCGGTACCAGCCTCAGCCGGCAGCCCCGGGTCGCTCCGAGCTGGACCTTCAGGCAGAGGAGCAGCGATGCACATCAGAGCAGCCCCATCACCCAGGTCACCACGGAGCTCCCAGCAGTGCTGATTTTCCGAGGTGCCTCACCTCAGCTCTACCCGAGCACATCTCAGAGGGCCTGATCTTCCGAGGGCAGGCAGGYGCTGGCAGACAGGTCTTCCAGCCGGCTCCTCTCCAGCTGTCCTCGCTTTAGTACAGCTGCTCTTGGAGGTGCAACTGCCTTGGCTGTGTCTCCACACACGGCTTTTATTCAGGCACATCCAGAAAGACATTTGCATTGATTGCCAGCAGGTATGGAAGAGATCTTACAGGAGCGTCCCTCTTTGGGTTCATAAAGATCAGAAACACTTTGCTCAGGCTCGATAGCTACTCTGCCCCATCCCTACGCTAGATGTGAATGCGGTTTTGCTGTTTACAAAGCCGGGGGTGACACGATGGGTACCTGGACTCCGGTGGAAAGCGGGGTTTGAGCACAGACAATAAAAACTCCATCAGGAGCATCAACTGCAGCACTGGGGAGCGACACGACCTTACAAACCTCAGCACAAGTCAGGGGTGACAACCCAGCTGCCACCACCCTGCCAGCTGCACCACGCACGCGGAGCGGGAGGCAGGAGTCAATCCATCACCGGCGGCAGGAGGTGCCCCCAGCGCGGTGTCGGCGCGGGGAGGGGGTCGGAGTTCGTATCAAATGGCATTAATCACCTTCCCCGAGGCTCCGCGCGCGCCCGACAGTCCTATTAATCAGAGGCGTATCAGCCCTCCAGCCCGGTCGGGGCCCCTTTGTGCGGGTCCCTTCCCATCACAGACAGATAAGATTATCAGTGACGAGCGAGACACCCATTGAGTAACACCCGACTCGAAGAATGGGATTTTTCTTTTTTTATTTATCCCCCTGTCTCAAAGATGAGCTGTTTCTTGTCTTGTCAAACCACATCCTTTTCTTTAAAGAACCAGCTTTAAGAATCCAATTTGTCAAGCTGGACAATCATTTGAGAATCCATAAAAAGCCTTGGTGACTTTATCAAAAAAAATAAATCAGAAGGTTTTAAATGGTAACTGAAAGGGATTTGAAAATAGGTTGAGTGGCCTACATCAATTAATCTTCAGAGAGACGGRGCTTTGTGAAGCTGAAGTGGCAGAGAAGTGTCAAAGGCTAGTTACTGGGCTGGAGGAGATGGAAGTTATCGATGTTTCTCCTCTCCTTTCTTTCTTTTCTTCTTTCTCTGTCTCTTCAGAATATGGTAACGCCATATCCCCTGCGACAGGGCACTGCAAAGCTGAGAAGGGCTGCGTGGTCAAGCCAAGAAGGGTTGGGTGGTCAAGCCAAGAAGGGCTGCGTGGTCAAGCCAAGAAGGGTTGAGTGGTCAAGCCAAGAAGGGCTGCGTGGTCAAGCCAAGAAGGGCTGGGTGGTCAGGCCCACTTTTTCCTGGTGGGACTTTTCTGTGGTCATTCCCAGTATCAGTGAACGGGGGCCAGACCAGTTCTCCCACCGCAGCTTCGGGTCCCCCACCGTCACTGCCAGCGGGTGCCGGAGCTCTCCTCCGCCACGGCCGCAGGGACAACCCTCGGAAGGAGCCATCAGACACCGCTGACACGGACACTTAAAGGCAGCTGGGGAGTCCTGAGGTGCTTTATGAAACCTGAGGGTCCAGCCACCTCCATCACGAGCCGGGGCTCAGCTCCGTCTGGAGGGAGGAGAGAAGGGGAGAAAAAGATAAATAGCTCCAGTTCGACCCCACAGCCCGAGCAGGGTATTGCAAACCGACAGGAGGACCTCGGGGCTGGCAAAACAACATGAAGAAGCTGGTAAATGAGGTATTTGGCTGAACAGATACAGTCCCCTGGAACAGCGATGGATTTCCCCACGCGCCTAATGAAAGCGGACAGCCCCTATTGCTCTTTGCTTTCCAGCTACGCTGCCGCCCTGAGAAACACACGGCCAAGGGACGGGGCGTAAAGGTGCTGAGCCCCAAGGAGCACAGTCAAGAACTAGAGAGACTTAGGGGATACGTGGATGAAAACAACGGACTGGAAAATTTTAAAAAAAAAAAAAAAAAAAAAAAAAAAGACCTTGGGAGGAATCAAAACGCTGGCATAGAGAAGGGACGCGCTGCCACTCTCCGGTACCGAGAGCAGGATGCGAGGAGCTCCAGATGGCTTTTTGTTTTAGTGCAATAAAAAGTTTAATCTGACAGGCAAGTGTGGGGCTGGATAACAATAATAATAACACAAATAATTTCCTTAAAAAAATGAAAGGAATTTAACAGCTCAAAGAGATCTTCATTTGCTGCAAAGAAAAGAAACTATCTGTTACTTACTGCAGTTGGGAGCATGTTCACGAGCTTTCAAACGGTATTTTGTTGCAGATAATATAAGGACACTTTACTCGCTTTCCAGTCTGGGGAAATAGATCTGGCTTGGAAATCGGCCAGAAGGGCTGTAAGTTAGGGCTCTGAAGTGAAGGTGATAACTTTGCCAATTAAATATGGATGTGATTTTTTTTCCCTCTCCTTCCCCTGAATACTTTTGCACTGTCATTAAGTGATGATATAAAGACACAGGCCTCCTGGTGCAGCTTAATTGCTCATATATAGAAAAATGATGAGCTCTGTTGCACTGCACAAGTACTGCCTCGGCTACTTGCYGCCTTATTAATAGGTGATACCAACGCGAGTTTAATTCTTCTGCCCAAGGAAAAACAGAAAGATAGCAAAACCCTCGTTCAGCAAAGTACTTCAGCACTTGCTGAACTGCYTTGCTGAACAGCGATGGACTTAAGAGCAAGCTTATATTTAATCATGCAGTTAAAATGTTTTGCTGAGTTGGTGCTTGGTGYGCTGGAGACGGGATGGACTTCCTATTAAGTGATCTTTTATTTCCATATCCTTGTATTTTTCTTTTCTATTGATACACAGTGCAGATGATCCTGCATTTTGCAATCTACCGCTGACTGATTTCTAGTCCAGGTTYGGACTGGTTTTGAAGCCTGGGCAAGCTAAGGACAAAAAAAGCTGTTTTAATGAGCACRGATCTCAGCGCTTCAAAACGGGGCAGCCCACGAGGAGGGCTGGGAGCRGGGAGGGCTCTGGGCTGCCTTCCCCTGGGGATGGCCGTGCCTCCGGGGAGCACGGGGTGGACCCTCCAGGGCAGAGGAGACCTTCAGCGCGTGGGGGTGACCAGGGACACCTTGCTCAGGGGAGAGCAGGAGGGAGCGTGCAGGCGCAGAACACGGAGAAGTGGAAAGGTTCAAAGCCCGGATGGCCAAAGGATACTGCCTATTATTATTATTATTA
The DNA here is from genome assembly GCA_030449065.1 of Oceanodroma leucorhoa. Classification (NCBI taxonomy): domain Eukaryota; kingdom Metazoa; phylum Chordata; class Aves; order Procellariiformes; genus Oceanodroma; species Oceanodroma leucorhoa. The sequence continues at coordinate 3,738,349 of JASVER010000089.1, read as the reverse complement.
TTATTATTATTATTACTACTACTATTACTATTATTATTGCTATTATTATTATTATTATTCAACCTTCGGGAAAGCAGTATTACTGCATATTTTCAGCCTTCACTTCCTCAGCAGCCAACAGGTCGCTCCTAAAAATCCACATTTGTATCTGCTTTGTAACAGTCTCTCTAGGGGAAAGTTTTTAAAGAGATTGACCCTCCCCCCCAAAAAAATGGGGAGAGCCACCCTCCCGTCTGCATGACAAGCTGATGGGCACAGGCTTGGAAAGCCTGGCTGCAGGGGATTTGCATTTGCATCCGCCGGGGCTCTGAAGGCCGAATTTCATTCCCAAATAAGCTGAGTTTAGCACGGGAGGGAGYGGAGCAGGGAGGGGAGGCTGTGACTAAATTGATGGCAACAGAAAAAGCAGGCCGTACAAATGGCTTGAGAAAAGGCGTGATGAGATGTGACTGCCCTGGGTCCTGGGACTGGAAAGAGCAAAATGGGAAAAGACCACCTGGACGAAGAGAAAGTGCTTCTGATTGCTCGGGGAAAAATGGAGTTAAAGATCATTGGAACGGACAAGGCAATCTGGCGGCAGCGCGGCGCTTTGATTGCTTCCCGCGCGATGGCGGGGCGCGGGCGGGGGGTGCATCCCCCCCAAGGGCTGCCCGCTGCGGAGGCGGGACGGAGCCAGTCACCGCGCGGGGCATCGTCAGCCGGAGGGGGTGACGTGCGGGCGCAAGGCTCCTGCCGCACCCCCGTTTTGGGGGTGCACGAGTGCTGGCAGCCCCGGTTTTGCCAACTCCCCCGAGTCCTCTACAAACCAGAAAGCTCAGACCCAAGTCAGGCGCTGCGGGAAGCCGGGGCCACCCTGCCCAGCCCCTGGCTCCGGGTGGGAAGCAAAAGCGAACCGAAGCGTTACGGGGAAGCACCATTGAGGTGTAACTCAAAGCCCGGGCTGGGACGGACCCCCGCGYCTCCCCCGGTCCAAGGACCTTAACCCCAAGTGATGCCGCTGCGCATCCCGGGAGGACGTGTACCCTGGGCTTTGGATTCGTACAGCCAAAGATTTTCTAAAGGTTATGCAAAGGTTACCACACAATTAACGTGTTGGATCAGCACGCTAGCTCTGTTTGCCTAATTTCCAAAGTCTGAAGGCAACCGGGCAGCTCAACAGCACGGCCTGAAAGGCTCCAGTTCCCCCCATGCATTTGTACTGATACTTCGGTCCTAAACCGCATTCCAACACACAGGGTGATTGCAGTGATGAAGATAACAAGAAATAATGATGTATCCATTTCCCCTACYGTGGGCATTTTTAGGTTGTCTCATCTCAGAAATGAACCACTTTGAGGGTTTTGCATGACGACCTGTTGGACTCACTCTCAGTGACAGGCAGATGGTCGGGTTTGTATTCACACGATACCTCTTTTATCRTTAGACAGGCTGGTACCCCAATGCCTGCTCTATTTTAAATTCACGCATTGACCCAGCCTTCTCTAGCTAGTCTGCCTGAAGCCCTCCAAACTCCTGCGTTTCAACAGGGGAGGCAGAGCCCCAGGAAGATGGAGCATTGAGTTTGCTCTGGGTTACCGAATAAATCAGCAGCAGATTCAGGAGCCCGACCGCAGTCTCTAGCTGTAGGGTTAACATTATGTGCAGTACATGCAGAGACCGACGGTTTCAAAATAGACATAATATATATTTTTTCAAATGTCCCTATTCATGTTATTAATTATATGTCTCGGGTTACTAAACACAAGCAAATTAGGATGATTTCCTTCCCAACACCGCAAGCCTGTGGTTTGCTATTCCCTTTCACTCAGGAGTTTCATTAGCCTTTCTAGACCATTTCCCTGTCAGGCTTCCCACGTATGAGCACGCTTTCCCAGCTCCCAGCATTTAAATCCACCCAATCTATTCTCATTGCAACTCAAAGTGCTGCACAAACTCCTTTACTTGTATCGCAATTTCACATTCCTAAATACTGGGTTTAATAGCAGTAGCAGTGCTCCTAACGCTGCTTCAAAATTAAATGAGCCAGAAGAAAAAACATTCGGAAACGTTTTCACTTGGGCTTTTATATTTTGAAGGGCATTTTAAAGACAGAGAACAAACCTGRCTCCTGCTGATGTTCAGGAGGATTTCGTCATTTACTTGAATGAGGAATAACAGGCGGGTGTCAGAGTGCAGCAAGGAAAGGAGGTGAAGTTTGATATGACACGAAGAAGATGCAACTTTTACTTTTCCAATCACCCCAGAAGTCCCACGGAGCAGGGCGGGCTGGCGGTCTTGGYTGTACTTTTGGAGGTCCTGTGCTGAGAAAATAAAGAGCCGTTAGCAGCAGAAGATGGAGACCAAGTAACCTTGCTYATACCAAGAAACTGCAAAAGCACATACATTATTTAAGAGCTGCTCTTTTGGAGGGCTCCACCATRAAGCCACACATGAAGTACCTCGAGAAGCAGCTGCGGCACTAATGAGACATTCCCAAAATAAGGAACAAAAATGCCACTGGACCCATGGTGGGAAGGACGCTGCAGGCACGTGAAGGCAAACTGGATCTCAGCCTGGACACCAAACTTTTCTTCCCTCCCAGGAGGTGACACAGGAGAGCCTGGATTTCCTTTCCGCAAACTTCCAAGGGTTTCCCAGGCTGTGGAAGCCACGTGAACAGAGTGGGACTGTGAGGCAGCAAAAAAAAAAAAGGAGATATTGAATAAAAGAGTTTGCAAACATCCGATGGTCAGTCCAGGATGAAATCCAGACCGCGACGCGCAGCRGCAGGAACACCTCCGCCTTCTCCAGCTCACCCAGGGGAATTCATACACGTGCGAAGGCACCTCTTTCTTAGATATTTCTTAGATATTACAGCTGGTTGATGAGGGTATTCATGTTGGGTAGGTTTGGTTTCCTTCCAACACCGCTTGCTAACACCTGAAAACTGGTGGGTGCTGGTGGGTGCTGGGGGTGCACCCCTGCCCGCGCCCACAGCCCCCCGGGACCCCTCGTGCGCCCGCCCTGCCCCGCAGAGCCAGAAAGCAAAACAAACAGGGGCAGAAAGCGGAAAACTTTCTGTCTCTCTCCTGTTAATTATGATCTTATTTTGCACAGAGAACCTGTCATTCAGCCTCCTGTAATGGATAGTTTCTATTTCAATTCTCCCTCCACCCTATTATCTTTTATAAAATTCAGCCGGGCCGGGTGATGGATTGATAAGGGACAGTCCCGGCGGGAGCCGGCTCGCTTAGAATGGCTCTCACGCGCGCCCAACTTCTGTATCTTTTTAAATATTTCAGTTGTTTGAGATCTTTATTTCACATTTCGATTTCCTGTAGTACAGTAAATTTATCTTAGTCACCCAGTCAAGTTCTCTCCAAGCCCCTTATCTTCTCCTCCTCTGTACAACTGAAAGCACCTACATTATCTGTGCCGCCGATAAAGCCGGCTGTGGCAATCCACAGATCGCGCCGACGGGGCGATGCCCCAGCCGAAAGGAGACCTTGGAAGCCCCACGCTCATCACCAGCTTGACGTTCATCACTCAAACCCGGCCCCGGCTCCTGCCAAGGTAAAAGGCATCTCCTGCTCGGCCGGAGGAGAAGCGCCCGGAGCTGCCTGCGGACCCGAGGGATGGGGGGGCGAGGGCAGCTGCTCCCTGGGCTGCAGTCCGRGGGATGCTGGTCCCCATCCCAGGCACGGCTGAAGAGGCCGAGCTACGTCCTCCTCCTCCCGCTGCTCACCAGCACCTGCCGCCTCCCCGACCTCTGCGCGGGAACGGCTGCAATGCCTCATTCCTTGTCCCGATTATTCTGAAAGCAAACGCTGGCCTCGGTTTTTAAGTCTATCGTAAAGCTGCACAACCACCTCCTGATTTTACTGTCTATTTGCATGACCAGAAACAACACCAGAGCTTCCCCCGGGCTTGGGAGAACTGGATCAGGACCCGGGAGGGCTTCCTGGGAGACCCGGCTACAGAAACCGGAGCCGGGGCTGAGAAGAGCCGTGCAGCGGCTGTGCACGCAGACCAAGAGGGTCTGGTTTCGGYGTGCTCCGGGGAGTCCAGGCACAGGGCTCTGAACGCCGGGACGCCCTGGAAGAGCAGCACCGCAGCACCGGGGCTGCCCGCGCCGGGGAAAGGGCTGGGGCAGCTTCTCCGGTGGCGCGGGCTGGCAGCTCTGCGGCTGTGCCGGGTGGCAGCCCTGCCAGCACGGAGCATCGCACGGCACCGACAGCTGTGCAGAAGCCTCCGCGTCACAGCTGACATTTGAGAGTATATAAAAATCCTGAGACATGTGGTTCCTTTGTGCTCCCTCTGCCCAGCCCTCGCCTCCCTCCCCTGGCCTGGAAGGTCCCACGGGCAGCTCCGCGCAAAGGGACCAAACAAGGAGGACACAGTGCCGGGGACCCCGCGCCGAGCCTTCCCCTCCCTGCTGGCACCCGGAGGGGTTCGGCGTCACCTCCGTCCCTGCAGCCCCGCGGGGCAGCAGCCGCAAGGAAAAGCCCAGCTGGGGCCATTTGGGATGCCCTCAACGGAGCGGCTCCAACGGGGCTGCTCCCAGCGGAGCGCTCTGCGCCAGCCAGCGGCCCTGCGCGGGTGGGCAGAGGCCGTGAGCACAAGGACGTATTTTCCCCCACTAGACCACAGAAGTTTAAATATCTCGACAGCAAGGAGCAGGGAGAGCATCCCACACAGCCGTGGGAAACCCCCTCCTAACAGCATCTTCATCATCCCCAGGAGTTAGGAGCAATCAAATAAAAAAAATAATAAAAAAACCCAACAAAGAGGTAAAATAAAGTCACCTTCTCGCCATTCCCACTKGGGCACCGGCAGCGCCCAGCCGCGATCAGGCAGCACCCCCTGGTGCCACCGCCGCTGCCCGGGGCCGCCGGCTCCCCTCGGGCTCTGCCCGTGGGGCACCCCACGCCACGGGGAGAGGAGCTGGACCAGGCTRGGGTGGGGGACGGCAAACCCACAAACGGACAAACCGCCTGGTAAAACCTCAGCGAGCCGTAAGAGGAATTAAACCTCCTGTTTTCTGACACACAAACATATGCCCAGATGAATGCTTCAGAGAGGTGCAAACTGATGAACGAGATGAGGCAGGCAGGCAAACCTCGCCCGCCCAGCTCCGAGCACAGAACACGYTGGTTTGGGACCGTCCCCATCCCGACCGCCAGGATCCAGGAGATCTAGCTGGTTTTCTTCCCGGGGAAGAAGGGGGTTCCAGCTCCAGCGGTGCCAGCTCCYACCTTGCTGGTTGCAGCCAGACAAAGAGCTGGGGTCCTGTCCTCRCTGTGCTGCTGTGGTCATCAGCGACCCATGCAATGGCTCCGGGTCTTTTATCCGGATTAAAAAAAAAATAGGGATGCGCACACGTCCTGTTAACAGCGTCACAGAGCTGCACGGGGCGAGTCTGCAAAGAGCATGCTGGAACCCAGCTGTGGTTATGGAAAAAGAAACTTCTGCTGTGTTTGGTGAACAGGGGGTTCTGCACACTTCAGGGAGATGTTTGTCGCAGTGGGAAGAGGCAAGTGGACTTCGCTTTCAGTCTGCTATCTGCTTCCCAGCCCCGACATGGCAGAAATGCGGAGAGAAAAACTGACCTCGTCCTAATCAACTGACACCGACTAATAATCAATAAGGGAAGAAACCCGCCCTGACTCCGAGTGGGGAGTGTAATCACCAAACTCCTGTCTTTCTGACTTGTTGGTCTCTGCCTTTGGAGTCYGTCAGAAGGAGCATTTGGTCTCGTGCCAGCCAGGGCTGCAGCACGCCGAAGCTGCCCCAGGAGAAGGCTAACAAAAGGGCTCCCGCCTGCTTGCCCGAGGAACTGCAAGTGCTTCTTGATACTCACTTTGCTAAAAAAAAAAAAAACACTTTTTGAAAGAAAACACTCCAATCTTGCAGGCAATGCAAYGCACAACCTTTAATACTCACAACAAAAGAGAAGCTGAGAGAAAGAGAGGAGGTCTGTATCCCAGCCCCTGCCCTAGACTTTCTTCAGTGCTCGTCTCCCCTAAAGGCACCCTTCTGCCCAGCCTGGCCGCCAGCGCGAGCCCGGGGGTGACCCGAGTGAGTCCTCATGGACTCTTGGGAATACAGGACCAGGACCAAAAGCTGCTCGCACACCAGCCAGCAGCCAAATGCAACTTTTAGGCAGGCTAGACTCAAACCAGCAGCCTGGAAGTGAGGTGCTCGCTAGCCTCTTACCAGCTCTTGGAGTGATTTTGTCCCCTGGGATGAAACGCAGCAGCAGGGCACCCAATAAATACGTCTGCAGAGGGGTGATTTATCTTCAGGGGAAGCCATGGAAATTCCCAAACCCTCTTAAATATCCGCTTCCTGGCTCTAAACAGTCAATAACTTGCCAACYGGGGAATGTATTTGTCTGCTCCCCTCCATATATTTTCTGCTTTTCATTATAATTTGCTAAATAATACATTACAATGAGTTATTTATCACACTCGGCAGCTTCGTGATCCCCCCTCCATCCGGAGGAATTTTGCCCATAAATCAGTCGCACAAATATCTGCCGGCATTGCCGCGGCGCCGAGCGCCTTTTCCCCCCGCGCGCCCAGCGCCTGCCCCAGCCGGCCCCCAGGCTCTGCCAAGAGCCATCACCTGAATTAAACAGCATTTCTTCGCCCAGGACGGCCGCCTCTCTCTCTCTCTCTCTGTGGCTCCTCTCCTTGTGTTCCTCCTCTGGACACCTGCCAAAGGGCAAAGGGGGAATAGAAATAATAAAAGACACAAACCCAGCAGATAAGGAAAGCGGAGGAGGAAGCTTTGCTGGGAGCTCCGTTTCTCCCGCTCCTGTTGTTGCGACTATATTGGTGGGAGAAGCAAAAGTGGCACCAAGAGGTAAACGAGAGTAAAACTCATTGAAATAAGTGCTCTGAGGATGCAAAGGGACCCTGGCAGGGAGGCTGGATATTTCTGGCCCTCGAGCGCGGGGCTCCTCCAGGAGATCACACGCGGGGATCCAGAGGATGCAGCTTTCCCAGCGAGGCCAGGCGAGCCTGGAGCTGCYGCGGATGGGGCAGCGTCGGCAGCGCTGATGGCCGGGAGCCGCCAGCCTGAGCTGAGCTCTTGGTGAACAGGGCACATTTACCTGCTCATCTCATTCAACTTGGGAAAGGCTCAAGGCTGCAACGCCTTAGATCTGGAGCATGCACCGAAAAACGCGCTCCGTCCCGGCTCTCGGGGACCCGCTGCTCCTCCGCCCCTGCACTAGCCAGCCCGGGGCGTACAGACCCCGGCCGTACAGACCCCTGCACCGCAGGACTGCACGGCGGCCACCGAGCACATCTCTGCACAAGCCAAAACTGCTGCTGGCCTCCAGGCGACCACCCACACCGCATCCGAATCGGTGACCCAGAGGGAAYGGTCCCGGCAGAGACCCTCTCACCCCGCCTGCCGTCAGACCCRACGCGCACCCGTCCCTACGCCCCGCTTTGCTGCATTTTGCAGATGGCAACTATGGGAAGGGAGAGGCCAGCGCCGTGAGTAGGGCACGAGCCTGATCGCTCCTGGACACGCCAGGTAGCTGATAAATGGGCTGAGACCTGATCGTTTCGTTGGAGTGCTGGAAAGCTCACAGGCGTTGGCACTCGTCTGCCAGGCACATACCAATGGAGAAAAATCCTAGGCACCTGTAAATATATAAATACTTTAAATGCTCCTAAAAAGGGAAGAGCAAAGGGGCTGCTGGTTTGCTCTTCTTTGTTTGATTTTCAAGCTGCAGGAACTCCAGCCTGAGCACCTTGGAAGAGCCCACTTCACAGGGTGGAGCAGCCACAAGGGAAAAATAATCTGGGTGCTTTGGGCTGCGCTTCGGGCTCCGGCTGGCACGGCCCTCCCAGCCCTGCTGCCCTCCGAGCGGGACCGGCCGAAGCTGGCACACCAGCTCAACCCRGCGTCTGCCGGTGCCGGCTCGCCACGTGCGCGCGTGAAGAAGAGGGGCTGTATTTGCCGGGGTACTGCGCCCAGAGGAACCACTGCAGCTCTCCCGCAGCCGGGCAGTACTCCGACAGCTCCCAGCCACGCGTTCCGGTGAATCTGGTCACGTCCATTAACTCCTTGAGCACTCGTCTTTGAACCTGCACCATCGGCTGGCAGGAGTCCCAGGAACGAGCGAAGGGAAGCCGGGATGGAGGATTTGAGCACGCGGCGGCGGATCCAGCCGGCACGAGGGCTGYGCCAGCGCCCAAGGCAGGTTTGCCCATGCACGGGACCGGCAGCCGGGGTTCAGGAGATGGCTGGCGCGATGGCAGGCACGACATGAAGGGATGCAGACCCGATGGAGAGCCAGGAAGAGAGAAAAGTGATGTGGGGAATGGGAACTTGGCGCTGAGGCTGAGCCGACGCCGGAGAATTGCAGCGTTTGCGAGCGAAGGGGCTGGCCAGAAGCGGTTGGAGCATCGCTGCATTGCCGCCCCAAGAGCCACGCTGGGCCAGGCAAAYGCGGCCATTTACACAGCCAGGTACTGTCACCTCCCCTCCCGCGTGCCGGCGTCACCGAGCGACTGTCGCAGCAACACGGGAGGGTGGGCGAGGACGGCACCTCGGCGGCTTTTCGGCGCTCGGCTCCGGCAGTGGGTTGTGTAAGGGTTGCAGAGGGATCCACAGCACGCAGGGAGCTGGTAGTTTTCCAGAGTGGGTGGCTGGGGAATTCCAGCCCGAGTCACGCAGCAGGAAAAAGAAATCAGTTTATTCAAATTAGCGTTACTCCCTCCCCCAAACTTGTGCGAGAGCAGGACTCTTCTTTCTCCCTCCGCCTTGCGAAGCGATGCGGCACCGACCCTCTGCCCAGGTGCCCTCGGGACACAGCAAAGGGTGAGTAAGTGCCCACACACGTACCACCTATAGYAAGGAGGGAAGTGAGCAGATGGGTGCTCCTAACCCCTCCTCCGAACTGACACCCAGCCCAGGGAAAAGGGGAAAACTCCCACAGGCTCTACTTACTTATCTACCACRATCTCCTGGTGCTCTTGGGCAACAGCAGCGGCGTTTGGGTAACGGGACAAGAGGTGCTGTCAAAACACCGTTTACATTCTGGTAACGAGCGCGAGCCCCRGTTCAGAGCTCAGCCCTGCTGCACCGAGCGGTGTCTAGTCAGCGCCCGGCAATTCTTGACCCATTATTATTACAAGCTCTTCTGATATAAAAAGGAAATGCAATTTGGGCATGGCAAGAGTGCATCTTCTATAATGAATTTTTTCCAGCTCAGCAGCAGTGGCACTGGCCTGTCAGCACACATCACCCTCTGCACCCGCCGGGCTCTGCCCCCACCGCACCCCCAGCCCCCTCCGCAGCCGAGCAAACCGGGCTCGGCCCCAAAGAGTTCAAAACGGCTGCCGCAGAGCACCAGCAAACCCAGAGCACCAGCAAACCCAGAGCACCCACCTCTCACGAACAAGCAGCGGAGAAGCGCAAGGCCGTCCCCTCGGCACCGGTGCACCCCGCAGCAGCGCARGGATTTTTATCGGACGAAAGCTGCTCTTGTCTCCCCGCAACCCAGAATAGGGGAAGAAAGAAGAAACCAAGGTTTTAACACAAATCATACATTCTCACACCATTTTACCACCCGAGATGCTCAAAATGCTTCGGAAACCTTTTCTTTGAGCCGTTGCCTTCCCACGCTATGCAGATCCCCGCAGAGAGGGCTGCGACCTGCTCTCACGGAGCTGCAGCCCCGAGCCCGGGCTCCGCACCCGGGGGTCCCGGCTCGCCCCRCAGACAGGCACGGCCCCCCCTGAACGGCTGCGCCCCATCCCACCCCGGTACCCACCCCGCGATGCTCACACAGCATGGCTGCGGATTACCCCCTCGGTTGGCTCCAGCCCTAAACGAGAGGGAGCCTCGCGTGCGGGGGGTTGTACGGACGCCCCGCGAGCAGGGATCCAGCTGGTGGGATGCGCATCCCCCCCCCGCAAGCCTCGGCTTTTGGTTATAAYTCCCATCGCTGGAGGAGAACCTGGGAAGTGGCCGGTGATGCACACGAGTGGCAGCCGGACACTTGATGAACCTCCAGACCTCCTCCTCCCGGTGAACGCGAGGTGAGGAGCTTGGCCAACGGCGGGTTTCCATTGCTGGGAAATGCAAYGCCGACCGGTGCTCGGCTTCAGTCCCAGCAGGGACAACGGGAGGGAAAAGTTATGATTCCTCAGGTTTAACCTTCCTTTTCAAGTTGCTGCACCCTACCTTTGAAGCAAATTGCTTTGCAAATACTGATTAATTTAACTTTACAACATCCATCTTAAATAAACAGTATCTTGGCTTACAGATGGGGAAATCAAGGCGTGGAAGGGAAAAAAAAGCAGAACCAGGAACAAAACCCTCTCTCTGTGCTTTAACTACAAAATCATCTTTCCTCATTAGCAGCTAATCAGAACTACCAGAGGGGAAGAGATTACAGACAGGGCGGAGAGGGGAGTAACTGAAAGAAATACAGACATCAAAACAGATTTTCATTTATTTACTCATTTATCACAGTGAGTCACAGGCTTCGAGTTCATTCGAGTCTGCATTAGCCTTGCAGTATTTTGGGATGCCATCTCCAAAATCTAAAAAGTTAATAGGTCACAACCACACACCATCTCAGGAAGGAGAAAATCTGTAGTTTTGGGTTGGTCTTGGGAAGTCAGATATTGCTTTGCCTGCTAGATTATAAGAAACCACTAATCTTCCCTCGCCAGCCTCCTAATCTTTATGGGAACCCAGATACCTTATCTGAAACTTGCTTATTGAAAAGCACCCCAGCTTGCGTGGCAGGAGCTTGGGCGATGGTTTGCAGCAGCTCTCGGACCCAGGGAACGGCAGGCGGGGAGCCGAGGTGGGTTTTGGCACCCGGCTGCCGTGCCGCAGCSGGCGCAGGGTGCCCCGTGCCGTGCCAGCCAGCGGTGCTGCCGGCGGGAGCAAATCCGCCAGCGCGGGAGCAGTTTGGTGAAGGCCAACGCAGACGTCAAACGTCAGATGTTTGTTCTTTATCTCGGCTGCGTCTGGGCTGAGCAGCTCCAGAACGAGAGGGTCCAGCTGGGCTCAGGGTCCCTGGGCAGAGCCCACGCATCCCTTCCGCTCCTCTGAACGTCTCTGCGCACACTCCTACCCGCCTTTGTATATTCAGACACCAAATAAACCCTCAGCAGTTTGGGGGGGTTTCCCCCCCCATTTTTGCCCAAAAATTATTTGCAAGATGCCAAGTGTTTTATTTACTGCAGGCAGAGAATGCCTCATCTTCAAACTTCCCTTTCTCTCCTTATTTCATCCTGACTTTCCAGAAGTGAGGAGGCAGACGGGGTCCATGACTTACTCATCTGACCACAACCCGCAGCCACCGCGYCGGGCTGGCTCCGAGGTCTCCGGAGGGGACGAGCCTCCGTAACTCGCACCAGYCCCAGGATGCTCAAAGGGGTCGCTACCTGCACAGCGCATTTCCTCCGGCTTTTCCAGCCYCGCGCACGAGCCCACACTGGGAAATGAGGAACATATTTTTAAATAAGAGGAGGAAATGGTGTCTTTGTGTCAGGCAAGTGGAAGAAATCCAGGACCAAGAGACTGCAGAGCCTTTCCACTTCAGACAGCAGGTGCTCTCCAAGATGTGGTTATGGCAACAAAATAAATGATGGATAATTGCTTTTGTGACAACTTGCCAATTAAATTAGACTCAGCAGAATAACATAATGACAATTTGTTATGCTCTGGTGGGCACTAACACACCAATCATAATTAAATGCTATGACTGAAATAGAATGCTGCTGTACACAGGAATATATAACCCCAATTCCCTCCCAGTGAAACATTATAGGTTCAGACTTGATTTCAATTTCTGGAGGATAATAGCATTAGCGCACATCAGAATGAGCTTGCAATATGCATACAGGCAGCAGCAGCACAGGGAGACAGACAGAGCCAAGGACAGCTGAGCCGCCGGGGCTCCTGCGGGGACCCTCCCGAGCATCTCTGATGCTCCGGGCTTCAAGGCAGCGGGGGACATCCCRAATCACTGCCATGCCCCGGGAAGATTTCAAATCCCCACCCTGGGGGAGCAGGCAGGGGAGTGACTGTCCCCGAGGGACCAGCCCCGCTGCCGGCACCGGGGCGAGAGCTCACCGGGACGGGGCCGCGGGGATTTCTCGTGGCTGTGCCAACGCTGCGCATCGCGCTCCGCCAGCAAAGCCCTCGCGCTCCTGAGCGGTTCCCTCGCAGGCCAGACAGAGCCATGGGACACGATGCCGCCTGCTCTTCCTTGAATGATTATTAAAATGTTCATTAGAATGTATCTGCAGTGCCCAACAGTGCGCTCGCCCCGCAGCCAGGGTCCCTCTGGGGCTCAGCCCTTCCAGCTGACCCCGCCACAAGCAAGCTGGTTAGCCAAACTGGCGGTGGTTTGCATCAACTGATCAAAAAACTGAACAAGGAGTGGGTCAGGTCCTGCAAGTACTTAATATTTACTGGTAAAACAGCAGCCAGCTTCTTCACCCCGAGCCACCGCTGAGCTCAACCTGCTGTTCTCGCAGGGATGCCATGACCGCCGCGCTGTTCCTCCCTCCTGCCCTGCATCTTATCCATCCTGCAACTGCTGGGCCAGGAATTACTATTGCATGGGCATTTCTGGCGCTGCAGAAGCAAAACACTAAAGACAGCACCAATCCCAACTGTTAAAAAAGTGTTCATTTAAAAACAAAACCAGGCAGATGGCAGGAACCGATGCTGCCAAGGTTTTGCAAACCCCTCTCGAACGCAGAAGCCACCTGTGTGCCATCCCCTCTCCCGGTGTGGAAATTCAACACGGCGCAACCTGCAGCGCTCCCCGAGCAGGCAGTGCCTTGCTCCGATGCCGCATACATTTTCCTGACAAATGAGCGCAAAATGCCCGGCGCGTCCGCCTGGCCGCCCCAGCAGCCCTAAGGAACGGCAGCCGCAGAGCCCCATCGCGGCGGGCTGCTCCCCAGGAAAGCAGCACCAAGCCCTGGTCCTTTAGGAGAGCCAGCAATTTACCCAAAGAAGAGCTTTCTAAATTCAGGTGATGCAAAGACGACTATTGCCTTGATTCAAGTGCCAAGCAATGAGACTGCCTCGTCCCTGGGTTCAAAGGCCATCATACTCCTTGATAGATCTCAGAATATCTTTTATCAGGTATTGTATAATAAGGCAAGTATAAAAACACAATAAAATCAAGCCAAGATCCTAACAGGTACAGATTTCTGGAACATTCCAAAGCTCAAAATGGGGCAGATTTGAAGACCAAACGCGCACGTGTGTGTGTAAGTGCGTGCGCAGGCAAGGGTGGGCAGAGGGAAAATCACAGAAGAATTCTACAGTGTGGCAACGCCAACATGTTAATATCTTACTTGGAGGCACATTTTTAAAACATTAAATGCTTTATTACCTGCCTCGAGGAAGCTTGGCACTGGCAAGGTCAGATCACCTGGTTTTCCAGCAAAGCTGATGAGTTATTTTGGCTGCTCCAGACATAAGACCTGATCCTATTAAATCCCCAGTTCCCCTGCCCTCAACACGTAGCAGCGGATAATCTGCCCACGCGTGACCAGCAGCGTGGTCAGGGGCGCGTTACCGCACGGGGCCCGGCTCTGCCGCGTGGGCRACCCGCTGAAGGGCTTGTGCATCGCTGCGGGGGGCAGCTGCCCGCGGGTAAAACCAGCGCCCAAGCTCGGGGCCCGATCCGACAGCCCTGAACTGTGGGACCAGGGGGGCTCGCTCCGGCGGGACACATCCTGCACACAAGCACTGACGCTGTTTGGTAAAGCACCAGTCTGAGGAATGCTATGGCATCCCCAGGAACCTTCTTTCCGATCATTCGCTGCACCAATATACCTGCATTTTTGCTGCCTCTTTAGTGATTTACCATCGGTGCAGGACCCGTTTGCAACACAGCACCACACAAGACGCCGTCGCCCAGGGTCAGAAGCAGCCCTGAGTGACAGCCCCCCCCCCCGAATTTCCAAACGGGCAGAGGGCCTGCGTTTCCCCTCCCAGCACTTTGGACAAACACTGCAGCTGCAGCCCAGCTGCTTTACCCGTTTTATTGCTAACGCTCCTGGGGCAAGTTAACCTGGGCATGGGTGCACATGTGGGCTAATCACAAAAGCAGCAGACTTTGCAAGCAAGACTTCTAGATCCTATGATAGGACCTGCTAGAGAGCAGGCAGAGCCCTTCATCCTAAAATTTTCAGGCGAGGCCCACAATTTTAGGAATTGACCTTGGAAAACCTTCAGCCTGGCTTTCAGAGCTGTAGAAGGGGTTACCGACTGCCTGCGATTGTCTTGTCTTTTTGATGCCTCAAGGAGTAAAGAACCTTGTAATTGATACTTTGGCATTTATTGTCACTTAAAAATAGCCTGGCGATCAGAGAGAGGAACTGCTACACCCCCCCCCTCATCTGGCAGGAGGAAGGAGGTCAGCAATTTAGCCCAGAAAAGGTCATGCAGCCGCTCCATGACGGGGTGTAGGATCGCGAGCCAGCGAGAGCTTCGCCCCAGTCGTTAAGGAGCGTTGCAGTGGCAGAGGACAGGAGAGGTTTGCCCAGGCAGAAGGAAATCGCTCGACTGCGCCAGCCGCCCCGCCACGGCAAAGGGCAGGCGACAAGGTCACATCTGCGTCCCTCGCCTGCGATCCCCGGGAGCAGCCTTTGCCTTCCCCAGGGCCGGCCTGAAGCTCAGCGCTGGGTTCCACCGTACCCCCCCCCCCGCCGCCCCAATTCCCGCGGTGCCTCTTGCATCCCACCAGCTGCGTACCCCCAGAGCAACGGAGATATTGCTTTTCAAGTATTTTTGGTGACAGCTCAGCCTTCTCCCCAYGCTAGCACCAGCCCGAAGGAGAAGGTGCCGTTACCGTCGCACACATTTTTCACGCTGCTGGGTGCCAGCTCTCCGCCCCGGCCGGGCACCCCCCCCCCAGCACCGCTCGTCCCCCGCGGCGGGACCGGCCACGGAGGGGGGGGGGCTCAGGGAGAGGGGGGGGAACGGGACGGACCGACCGCCTCCGGCCCCGGCCCCCCGGAGCCCCCCTCCCTCCACCCGCGGGGCCAGCGGCAGAGCGCGGCTCCCACCTAGCGGGGAGCCCCGGCCGGGCCCCGGGTGGTTCCCATCGGAGCTCCCCAACAAACCCCCCTCCCGCCAAGCCGCTGACCTTTTGCTGGCGGCTGGAGGGTATCCGCTTGATAAATAATGAATGGCTCACCCCAGGGTCCTGCCCAGAGCCCTTTAATTAAAGCAGTTGAGTTACTCTAAGGTCACGGTGATTGGCGTTTCAATCCCAGCCCAGCAAATGCATCCATCAAACAAACACGGTCTGGTCTTAATTGTGTTTTCTCCTAATTGCACGAAATACTTAAGCTCACGTCCTTTACCCAATAGGTTCCCCGTTGCCCACAGACCCGCAGTGCAGCACGTCCCTAACTGCTTCCGCACCCGGAGCCGCTGGCTGGAAGCGTCCCCACCGCRGCCGCCAGCCAACAGCCTGCCCGAGCCCTGACGGCTGGCTCTGCCCTGCGAGCTTCCAGGAAAGAACTTCCTGATCTACACCWTGCGAGGGCTCCCACCCTCGCCTGCTGCCCCACTGAAAGCGTGCGCTCCTTCATGTATTTCCAGGTTTTCCCGCTAATCTGGCCACATACCTGCTTCAGAGTAATAGCATGGGCACATCAGYGGGGTACACAACTGCTGTATACGGGAGTTTGGCCAGGCGTGGAGCACAACTCCCATCCGACAGCCAGGTTACGCCGCCRCTGCACAAATCCAAGTTTCTTCGCGCTTTCCAAGTCACAGTTTGGCTTCCCCGGCGCGCCAGGTTTGGGCTATGCGCAGAAGGGCAAGTTGCAATGAACCTCTCACATGCAATCGTGAAAACAAATGGTTAAGAAGCTGGACAGTCACCGCCATTTCAGATGCAGAAGGGGAAGAAAAAAACAGGAGGGGTCTCTTACTCCCACCCCTCAGGCCACAGCTGCACCTGAGGGTAAATSCGACCGCTCCCCGGCCAAGCCCACGGCAGAACAGCGGGTCCAGCTGGGAGTGCTCTGCCCGGGGGAGCCACCCCAGGGACTTTTTCCAACAGAAATGAATTCCAACTTTCTTCTTGTCTGCTCTGCACAGGAACTCACTCAGGGCACACTGCAAGGCTGCCGCTCTAGTCTGTGTTCTAAATTTAATACGTTACTGCTCAATATGACTAAAGGAAGACACAGCCAAGCCCCGTAAAGATGCAAGGATGAAGCTAGTTACAGCAGGTGATAGCGGGAAAAGCTCTTTAAGCAACGTTGGCAACTTTTTAGAGAAGTGACAACAAACAGGAGACCACCGAGCTGTGAATGAAGCGAGTGAGAAATCCCCCATGTGTTATTGCATTCAACTTCATAGCGCTTCTCCTTCTGAAGCACTTCCATTTGCAGTTTTTGGCAAGCTAAGAGCATCATCAACAGTTAAAAATGCGAAACAGCATGCTCAAAATAAAATTTTTCCCTCTGTAAAAATCCACGAAAGACACAAAGCTGCAGCGTAGGAGACACGGAGCTGCTGGTCTCTCTTCCCTTGGGCTGGCGATAATCATTTGGCCCAAGCGAGAGAACCAGGCACAAGGAGGGAAACTCACACCCCAGCTGCCAGGGGYTGCCTAAGGAGGGCAGCTCGCCTTGGTCCTCCGCCGGACGGGAGACCCCTGCCACGGAGGGAACCCCCACCCACAGGCTGGCTGCGGACGAGCGGAGGCCTCGCTTCCATTTACTCTCAGTGACGTCTCCTCTCCAGCGCCCTTTCAGGCTGAACCCCCTTTTAASGGATTTTTGTCATCCGTTTACATTAACATTTCTCCTACCCTTGACCCAGCGCAATGGTTCCGAAACTTGGATAYTGGAGGAGGGTGCATCCATTATACTCACCGCTGTAAGGGGCTGCTTGGATGGATTCAGTGAGTCAGGCCGGAATTCCGGCTCCAGGCAGAAGAACCTCTCTCAGGCAGGCGTGTGCGCCAGCAAGGTCAGCTCTGGGARCAGATCCTCCCGAGGATACGGCTGCAGCAGTGCTAAGACAGAGGGCTTTTCGCTCTCTGTAAGAAAATCTTGCACTCCTCCAGAATTGCAGAGCAGAATTAGGAATAAAGTTTGACCTTCCAAGGATAACGGAGTAATTCTACTGTAATTACACTGCTACCAGGAAGTGAATCCAGCCACACAAAACCAAACCACGGGCATTTTTAAATCCTTTTTAGTGCCACACAACACAGATTCCTAAGAGAGTTTTCTTGCGTCACACACAGCAGCAGTGTCACAAAATTGCGTTGCGGAGAACGTGTCTGGGAGGGAGGTACAAMACCAAAAGGAAATCCCCCCCCTGCTCCTTGTAGGGGAGAGCCAGACAAGGAGGGACAGAAGAGATTTGTTTGACATGATTTACACCTGGTGGTGGTGGTAGTGGTTTGCTTTTTTTAAAAAAGAAAACACAAACAAAAAAGAAAAAAAACACAAAAAAAAAAAAGCAAAAAAAAAACAAACAAAAAAGGCAAAAAAAAAAACACAAACAAAAAAAGGAAAACATAAACAAAAAAGGAAAAACACAAACAAAAACTGAAAAAAACAAACAAAAAAGGAAAAACCACAAACAAAAGAGGAAAAAAAACCAGTTAATTGTTTTTCATATTGCCCAAAGCCAAAATCTTTAATAAAAAATAARCTAGGCCCTGGAGTTTGCAGGCATGGGAAGAATGAAATCCTAATCAGCTCCRCATCCTAGCAAGATTGTTATTTTCTTACATTGCTCTATGCCAAAGTTTCTGTGACTATTTCTGTAACAGCGCTCGACTTTCCCTTCAGCAAACAGCTGTAACGTTGCATCTTTCACACTGCTGAGGTGACCGATTTCATTAGAGTCACTAAAAAACTGCAAAGGTCCAAATTACCTGGTATTGTTACACTTTATCCTATCCTGAATTTAAGCAAATGATGGAATAGGAAGAGCATATTGTTATGTTTATATAAATAGCAACTCTTCTCAATTAGCTATAAAAAGATGACACTTCAGACGGCTGTTACAAGGCGTCAGGCAAGCGGTGCCTGCCATTTCAGGCAGGACTGTCACAAGGCCTGTACCACTGAGTGCGAGAAGAAACATCTTTACTACTGGAAATAACACACCTGAAGAGACAAAACTGCCCATTTTTAAAGAAAATGTTTAATTTTCCACTTTTATACTCCTATTTTCCAACTCACAATTTGAGATAACATTCTTGAACCTCCAAAAAGGGGATTATCTCCAATTTTACAAATGGGGAGACGGAAGAAGAAGAACGCGTGCCCCACACATGACGACAGAAGGCACTGGAGCCGGATAACTGAGGCCTACTCCCCCAAAGAAAACGCCTCATGACCATGAGATGTGGAGGCAGAAATGCTGGCTCCTGAGCAGGTGACTGCCACAGCCAGGGCCCATCCTGCAGCCGAGCGTTACAGGACGGCAGCACGGCCGTTAGGAGGGCAAGGGATTTCCCTTCTGCGCGTCCGCCAGCTCTGGCATCTGCTCCTCCTGATCTTTCTTCTTTTCCTGTATCTCTGCCAACACAGTTTGAAGCTGCAGGTGTAACACAGAATCCCTGGTTTCAACATCCTGATGATCCTGTTGTGCTACCTATAGTTAAAGACAGACGATCACCAAAAAAATGCTGTAAAAAGTTTCTGTCGAAGCGTGACTGAAGAGAGCAATAGAAATCAATGGCCCCAGTTTGTATGTCCAAAAAAGCTGATAGAAAAGTTCTAACTCATGCTTAGATTATTCTGAAGGTACAATACAGCGTCAAGGTATCGCCAGGGCAAGAAATTTAAAATGAGACTGCTGACCTCGAGCTAAAAGATGAAGGAAAGTCAGCCGATTTCTCACATGCTCACTGGACAGTGCACTTTCAGCAGAACCAATTTCTGTTTCTTTTCAGCCCCTTTTATTGGGGAAAGCACTATGGACGCTCGGCCCAGAGATCACTGGATAACGGGGAGAATGGAGAGCATATTACAAAAGAGAATAATAAATTAATTTAGCTAACAGCTTAAAACTGCAGCTTTTATAAACAGCTCTTCTCCCTTCTTTTTGAGGGCGTTCAACTAAAAGGACAGCATTCTCAGAAGAAATGGTAATCAGTTAGGAACAAGGTAAAAGATTTCTAAGCATCATAGAGCAGCCATGTTCTACTCTACCTGACGTGCTGTTCTAGAAGCATCTTCAGTTTGATTTTTTACCCCAGTTTTTAAGAGTTACATGACAATTGCCTGCAGTAATGAGGAAGTAGACTCCACATGCCCAGGAGCCATTTCCCCTCTTGTACGTCAGGGAAAACAAAAAGCAGAGGCAGGACACTTTGGACAGTTGTTATTTTCTTGGCAAAAATATAAGTAAACAACTCCCAGACTACAAAACTTTATTTCAATACTTTAAAAAAAAAAAAAAATCAAACCAGCAAGATTTATGCAAAAATTTTCTAGTTCAGGATCAAGATTAAAGAACAAGAGTGAGAGTGCATTAGACTAAACTATTAAAAAGGGATGGAAAAGTGCGTTAGTTATCTTCGAACCAGAAGAGGTTCTAATTTAGCCCCTGCTGTATACAGTAACCCATATACATATTTCCAAATGGTTTAYATAGACACACCAATGGATGATTTGAAAGCACTGAAGACTTAAATCTTCCATCACCAAAACAAGCAGATCTCTTTTCTGTCCCACAAGAAGTACCKTACCCTTGGCTAGTCACATTCATGACTAAGAGAAAAGTTTACTCTCCACAGCAAAGACATTTCATTAGCAGGTGTGTGACTGGCTTGCTGAGAATTTAATTTGGATTAACTCRACATTAAGGGCCTGGAAGTGAAGTTTTCTGAATCCACCGGCCAAGTAACTCTGTGAATACTTAATACTTACCTTATCTGTTCCTCTTCGCTGTAAAATAATCCCACTGGCTAAAAGGGCTTTTCCTGTTTCTTCAAACAATTTTTCCTCTTCAATTTTTCCTTCTTCTTTCAGTTCATTGAATTTCTCAACAAACCTAGATTTCAAGGTCATATTTTYACTCTCACAAATAACGTTTTGGTTCGCTGACTTAAGAGGAGAAAGGGACAAGTTTCAGAAATATTTCTAGTTTAACTATAAATAAGTCTTACCTCTGGCAAGTAGATTTGTAGTTTGATTGCGACAGGTCGAAAGGTCTTGGACCGCTGCCATAAATTCTGTAAAATCTCCTATTCAAAAAATAAGAGTTTAATTTTTCAAACCATCAAAAAGGGTTATGTTTTGGAGTAAATAAACAACATCAGAGTCAGTTAATTTAGGCTACAATAAAAAGCATTCACGTAACTATTTCTCCTTTTTCCATTAGCTATTATGTTATACAGAAATAGCCCTTCCGGAATTTTTTTAACTGTTTTCAGAAATTCCTCCCCCCGAAGCGATGCCTTTTGCCCCTCCGCCAGCGGTTATAAATAGGTGGGAGGCAGCACGGTACAAACGCCTAATGCAGTTTCTCTGCGATATAAACAAGCAGAGAAAACGCTGCCCGAAGGGCCGGTGACAGTAAGGGCAGCGGCATTCCCTCCGCAGGGCTAGTGACCGGGGGCAGAGGAACGTCTCCGGTGCACGGCGGAGCTCAGGCACCCCTCGGCGGCCGCCCAGGGAGGGAAAGCGGTAACTCACGCTCGCACTTCGTCCTCCTGGTAGAAGATGGGAGGGACGACATCCTTCACCTTGCCGTAGCGGGGCCGCGGCACCCGGTAGACGGGCTCCCTCAGCGGGGGGAAGGCCGCGTAGACGTCGAACCACAGCGGCTTCTCGATCACCCCGATGCGGAGCAGGTTGCGGGTCCTGCCGGGGGAGAGGAGCGGCGCGGGGAGCTCAGGGGACACCCGCCGCGCCCCGGCCTTGCGCCTCCCTCCCGCGGGACCCCGGCCCTCCCGGCTCGCTCTCCCCGCGCCCCCCCAGGCCCCCGCCCCGCCCGGCAGCAGGGGACCCCGCGCCCGGCCGCCCGCCCTCCGCACCGGCTGAACACGCTCCCTATCTTCTGCATGCGGTTGCCCGCCATGGCGGCGCCGGCGGCCGGGCCTCCCCTAGCAACGCCGCCCCCCTAGCAACGGCCTGCCCTTCCACCCGGAAGCGGAAACGCGCGCCCGCTCCGCCGCCGGCAGGGCCGCTGCCAGGGCACGCAGCCAACAGCCGAAAGACGGCGGCGGAAGGTGGCGCCCAGGCAGCGCCAGCCGATGGCCGAGCGGGGGCTCAGCCGGATCGTGCCCCCCCCCCCCCCCCCCCCCCCCCCGATTTAAAGGGCCAGCGCCGCTGTCCCCCACGGCCCCCCCCTGCCCTAACGCGAACACGCGGGGCCGGGGCTGGTCTCCCCACAGGGGATGGCGGGGCCGTGTCTCCCCGGGCGCGATGGCCGCCCTCAGCCCCAGCGGAGGAAGGACCCGGAGTCCCGAGGCCTGTGGAAAGCCGCATCTCCACAGGAGGCCTCTGCCGCCATGTCATGCACCTGAGGAGATGAAGGCAGCGGCATGGGGGACACACCCCCCCCCCAGCCCGGGCCTTGCCCCCACCGAGGGCTCGGGTCCGTCCCCAGCTGGGGGGTCTGCCCCGCACCCCACCGTGCCCACGCCGGCTCCCCCCGAGCRGCTCGGGAGGCCGGTGCCCCAGGAGAGCAGGGGCCGGGGAGCGCTGGGCCCGACCCCCCCAGCCAGCACTAAACCCCTCGCCTTCCCCCCAGCCTTCAGACACGCACCGCCGGCAGCTCCGAGCGTCCATCCTCTGCTTCCCAACAATACCCTTTTCTCCGGGGCCAAAGCACAGCTCCAGGGACTTGGGGGGGGAATGAGGGGGTGCAGCAGCAGGGTTTGGGGTCGCAGCCCTCCAGGAGGTTCTGTGGACATGCAAAAGGGAAGGGCCACGTCCAAAAATACCGGGGTCCTCCTTAGCACCAACCCTGCAATGAGATGACACCGGTTGTGCTTCCCTGCAGCCCCCCCRGCCTTAGGGGGCTTGGTTTGCTTTGAGCGCCGGCAAACCAAGAGGGCGGATAAATCCCAGCCGCGAAGGCAGCAGCCGGCCCCCCGTTACGCCGGCTGAACGCGGGCAGACCCTGGCAGGGCGGCCTGGCTGCCGTCCCCGGTTTCTGACGGAGCCGTTGGGGCTGCCCCGCTGCCGACTGCTGCGGGTGACGGGAAGGACAGTGCCCTGCACGGAGGACACCGTCGGCCACGCTGGCCGGTCGCACGAGGAGGGGACACATCAGAGACTGCTGCTGCGTGCCGCGCCTGTGCCTCCTCAGTGAAGTCGTTTCTCTCCGTACGGCAGGAATGATGTCTCCAGAGGCCGGGGCTCGTCTTCTCCACCGGCGGGCACTTTACACCTGCCCTGTCTGCTGTCCCTCAAGCTGAGCACCGCTGTGTCCCCACAGCAGCCAGGGAGCTTGGGGACCAGTGGTGACATTGGGCTGCAAACCATCACTGGCAGCAGGATGCGGGGAGGATCGGTCTCGCCCCGGTTGCCTTTTGGTGTTGGGTGTCACCCAGACGTGGAACGAACGGTGGGATTTGCCACCGTGGTTTGCACAAGCCCTGTCCGGGGGTTGCACCATGGCCTGATCCTGCCCTGGGCAGCCCCAGCACCGCTTGCTGGGCCCAGGAGGTGGCAGCAGACGGTATACAGAGCCCCAGTCTGTATTTTTTACCTTGATTTAGAAAATCCAGCAGCTACACCCAGGCTATTTGCCCTGTGTAAACAGGGTTTACAGTTTTTCCCAGTCAGCGTTTCCACCAACCTTGGGAGACGTGCGTGGCAGCGAGCGGTGCCTGGTCACTAGGTGCAGCCCTTAGCTTGGGAATGAGCTGATGGGGAAAAAAAAATACGTCCCTCCTTCCATCTTCCAGCCTTGGGAAGGAAGGGGGCAGTAAATTTCCACCGCAGACTGACAGCCAGCAGGTACTCGATGCCAGACTAAGACACCTCTAGCATTCATCGTCATCTGACCACAGTTTTCAGTCCTGGGCTTTTCTCAGCTGCTGGTTTTCTTAAAACACGGTTTTGAAAGAAAGACCTTTGCCCCCATAGAGCAAAAGAATTCAAAGGGAAGTTGCTGGGACCGCTCCAGGGCTGCATCTGAGCTGCTCAAAGGACTGGGCAGGCCCTGGTCTTTTCAGCTCTTTGAAAAAGCCCTGGCTCCCCTGTGCGCTCGCGACAGCTTGCTTGGCCGCCGCAGGAAGGCAACATCCAGGGTTTCTCCAGCATTTTCGGTGCTTTTGACATTTAAGGCAAGAATGCCTCGACTTTTTCCAGCATCTTCTTTCACGGGGAAGGTTTCCAAGCCACACGTGAGGCTAGGGAGCTCTAATCCTGCCAGCAACCGAAAGCTGCTCCCGGACAGCTGGCGCAGGGCAAGCAGACTCCAGCCCCGTCCCTTGCGGGTGCACGGCCCCGGCCCCGCAGAGGGGGATGCTCCATGTGCCCCCCGGCCCTGCCGCTGCCGCCCAGGGCTGCCCACGAAGCTCCACGCCCCGCAGCCTCTGCGGCTCCCCGCCACCGGGAAATAACCCTCCTGCTGCGAGCCGCGGGCTGCCCACGGCAAGGGGAGGTGGAGGCGTGGAGCCGTCCCCGTGGTTCACAGCCCCGCTGGCGAGACACTGCCTTGCTAAGGCTGCCCCGGGAGGTGTTTCTCACGGACAGCACAGCCTGGACAGGCCAAAAGTCCTACTCTTCCCCAAAACGAAGGGCTTGAGATGGAGGTTTTGGGTGCTGGCTGGGGACACAGGGGGCCAGCTCCTCTAAGTGGGCCTTGACAAGCACCTGCCCTTCCCTAGCACAGACCCTCCCTCACTTTTGGGTCCATGTGCTGCTTTTTGAGCCTCCAAGGAGTTTCTCACCAAAAGTTTTCCTCCTCTAGCCTGTTGCAGGGAACATGAAAGGAAGGGGAAGCCAAGGCCRGCGCCGACGAGGCTGTTCCCTATGGGAGTGATGCTGGGACCAGCCCCTTCGGGAGCAAKTCCACCAACGCTGTCCAGCTTCGCACTCTCCAACTTCGCAAACCCGGCTATCCTGCCAGCTCGGCACGGTGCGGAAACGTGCAGGGCTGGAGATGAATAACACGTATTTCAGAAATAATTCATTATAATAACATATTTCCATTCCGCCAGGAGACAACGCGAAGGAGCCAGACTGCCTGCGTGACAGACGCAGAGGAGTTGCTGTGCGATAGCTAATGAAACAGATTAAAGAAAACTCACACRCCCCGTCCCCGAGAGGCTTGTTGTTTTCAGAATAAAGTGGGTAAGCCACAGCATTTTTCCTTTTCCGCTCTTTCCTGAAAGGCAGGTCCCCACACGTCGCTGGCCACGGGCGTGCTGGGAGCTTCCACGAGGACCCGCGGGCACAGCCCCCCCGGCCAGCGTGGGTCGGCAGTTCTGCTCCCCAACACTCGGTGCCAGGACGGTTTCCCCGGTGCAGAGCCCACCCTCGCAGCCTCTGACCCCGGCGGAGCCCTTTGCGTTGGGCCCCATCCTCAACCCCGGCGCGCACCGTGCTTCGGGGTGCCGTTGCTTTGCCTGCCGAGGTGAAGCGGGGAGGAACGGGGACGGGGCGTCCCCAAAGCATCCTTGCCCGTGCCAGGGCTTCCCCCGCGTCCTGGGCTCTTGCTGCCGCTCACTCACCGTGAGCTCCCGCTGCTCTTCTCACACTCTCCCCCACCAGGCACCGGAGGGGACCTGCTCCCGAACCAAACGTCCTGCYGGGTGGAAGCAGAAATTGCTCCTGGATGGAGACAGGAGCTCACCAGCCATGGGTCTCCCACGGCGCTCGCTTTCTCAAGAAAATAATCGGATGCAAATTCTGCACCGCCGTGAGCAGGGAGGCAACGAGCCAGGGCGGCTTTTGGGCACCTGCAGCATGAGGGGTGGTACAGGGAGAGCTGGGCTGGAGCTGGCATTTCCCTCCCCACCCTGTTTTCTGTCTTCTTCCCCCTGTAAAGAAATGGGAGCAAAAAAGCAAAATACACTCAAGTGTGAAAGTACAACAGGACTTTATTATATGAACTACTATTAAACATCTTTAAGAAAAAAATCACTTATGTAAATAAATTCTAAAATAGCAACACTCACAAACGTCACAGGTTKTTTTGTTTTGTTTTGTTCTTTTTAAACCTTTTTGTATAGAAGTGATACAAACGTCACTGAGAATTGTACATTTTCATGTAAGAAAAGCATTTTGGCTTCCAAGCCRGTTTTAGTGGCCTTTCTACTCATTAGACCTGATTATTTTTTTTTAGAGGACCTAAAAATAAGCACTCTTCATCCTCCATTAAAATGATGCTTTGTGCCTCCAAGATATTTTGAAATGGCTACCGAGTGACATCACTGAGACAGGCTTTGCCTAGCCTGGGATATTTAAGCGCAAGTTGTTAGTGTTAGGAAGGACGTCCCCAAGCCCCKGCGAAGCGTACGCTGCCAGCCCGCTGCCAACCCCGCGTGCTYGCGGGTGCGGTGCCCGCTTTCGGCGCAGAACCCTTCGTGGTTAGCGCGCGTTGCCGGACCCAGCCAACACAAAACCTTTGCTGGCCGGGTAGCCAGAGCCAGCGCGGCCGGGGGGTTCGCACCCACCGCGTGCAGCGAGCGGAGGTTGCACAGTGACACCCATCCCCTCCCCAGGCCCCCGCGCTCCGGCTCGCAGCCCCCAAGCTGCCCTTCCTCTCCCCATTTTCTCACAGGACTGCAGCCCCGCTCCCCGGCAGGCAGCCCCGCACGGGCTCCGTCGGCTCCCGGGCAGCATCGCAGGGAGCAGAGGATGCCGGACGCCTCCGGGACGTGCTCGGCCAGACCAGCCCGAAGCGAAAGCAGGAGGCAGCCTGCTGCCTCGGGGCTCCCCTCCACCAGCAAACTACATCTGGGTTCCAAAGATGACTCGGAGACAACGTGTCAACTAACGTGCAGGCTGAGCAGACGGGGAAGAGGAGGAACAGCGGCATTTACCACTACGCCACTTGCTGCTGTTAAAGCCAAGCGGTTCCAGCAGGACTGACCTGTGACGGGATGCAAAACACGGCTTGCCCAGCGCTAGACTGCCAAAGAGAGCTCAACGCGATCCTCCGCAGCCACGGCACAACGCAGCCCATCATCCAGCAAGGCCAAGGAGAAGAGCAAACCCTCCAAGGGCTCGGCAGCAGGAAGACATGGACAASTGCTTCGCTGCCTCTCCTCCCCGCGCGCCAGACCAGCCCCCCAGTAACAACCTCCTCGGCTGGGAGAAGCAGAATTTCCTTCCTGCAAGAGCCTGAGCTCCTGCCCGACTGCCTGTCAGTGCTTCCTGCGTTCATGGAAACTTTGCTGAAAGTTAAGCCCTCAGTAGCTAAGAGGCGCTGGAACGTTGACAAGCTGATCCGGTTCCAAACTTGATTTTCTTCCAAATATGCAGAGAGCTGCTTTGGACTGGGAGGGGAGTAACGGCAGCCTCCTTCGGGCCCCAGTGCCAGCGGAGGGTAGGAAAGGAGCCCCTCCTCTCTCTCCACCAGTCTCAGGCTGGGAATAAAAGTCCCACCCAGGGACTAAAGGACCTTCTGTTCCCAGCAGCAAAGCCCCAGCTTCACACTTAGCCCCTGCAGACACGCTTGCACCCCGAGCCAGGYGGGGGGGACACCTGCCCCTCCAGACACCCATCTTACCCCGCAGGGTGCAGAGCAGCCCAGTGCAAAGCACRCCGTGCCCCCCCAGCAGCTCCCTCCACCCGACAGCCGGGCACGCAGCAGGGAGCGGGGCGGGCTCGGAGCCTGCCCGYGTCGAGGCAAGGCCAGCGTGCCTTGGGACGGCCGGGCTGCCACGACTCAAGGGATGGTCCTCTCTCCTTCCTTCAGAAGAAAAGGAGCAGACACCGAAGCTGGGATCGGCTCGGTGGGGGTGCTTCTGCTGCTACTTTGMTTTTAGGAACCCAAAGCTCGCTGGCGTCATGGGGTGCTTCCAGCCCGCTGCAAACAGCCGGCCCTCGCCCTCGCCACCCCGGGCTTCGGCCGAGCCCCGGTGCTGCCGGGAGCGCTTCGTCCGTGCTAACGGGACGCTACCCGGACCCTGCAGCCCCAGGCCCCTCGAAGCGGCCCCGGTCCTGGCCAGGGAGGGGGCGAAGCGCRCGGGTCCCCCCCGATCCCCGCCGCAGCTGCGGGGGTGACGGCGGCGGCGCTCAACAGGTGCACGGGCTGCGCCGCGCGCGGGGAAAGAAATCTTGGCGTCCACTTCAAAGGCGTGCGGGCTCCGGGCGGGTTTGAAAAGGAGCCTGTCGGGAGCCAGCGCCTGCAATGTGGGCTTTTGTTACCAAACCCCGCGGAGAGGCAGGGAAAACAGTTGCGTGTGTGTTTGATGGCTGGGGTTTCTGCGTCTGCCGCCTTCGCAGCTCCAATCTTGCAACATTTGTGCCGGTTCGCAGGAGCCAGAAAGTGAAACAGGCACGTCTATAGCCATCTCCTGCATTTAGCAGTAAACAGATTATGCCGATAAAGGAGAAGAAAATGTGCTGGCGGGAGCGATTTCTGACTTTACGCTTATCACTCATTACTTACACAGGGAAGGAATTTGTTTACGTAATTATTTTTAGCCTGCCAGCATCTCCAAAAGCTGCAATGATTCAAGCGCTGCCTGCCAGCCCCCCCAGCCCTCCACCGTCCCCGGTGAAACGAGCCCCCGGGGCGAGGAAGGGTGTTCTGCTCCCGCCGCACCAAACCCGGCAGCGCTCACAAGCCCTTGTGCAAACTCTCCGTGCCGAAAACGCCTCCGCCGGCCTCAGCTGCAAACCCCCAGCTCGGGCTTTGCATCTTGCCTAYGGCGAGGGGCATCCCCGGAGCCGCTGAGCCCCCTGCCCGGCAGCCGGGACCACCAGCGGCACGCCGCCCCCGGCGGGACGTGTCCTGCTTCGGCAGTGAGGGTTAAATTGATGTGAAATCCAGCCCTTGGTGCTGCCTCGCCGTCCTGCCCCGCGGCGGCACCGTGGCCCGGCCGGGAGGTGAGCCGCACCGCAGCCCACAAAGCGTCCGGACTTCAAGGCAGTTTTAGCAATGCCGAAGGCAAAGGTTTAATTCAAAGTGAAACGCCTAGGAAAAGAAGGCCTTTCCTTTTATAAACAATTTATATTATTTGACTATTACCTGATCTGAATCTCTGCTCATTACTCCTAGCAATAGTAGACAGCAGCTGTTAGGTTCTCCTCCTCACGTGGGTTCTTTTTTTTCCTGTGTGCGCAGAGTAAAGTTACATCAGATCGCTACAGAGATATGTTCAGGAGTGCTCCGGCCAAGCAGATCCCACATGTGAATGCATCCTCGTTAGTACAGCTGATTTTCATTCCTCCTGCGACGCCGCTCGGACCGAGAGAGCAGGCGGGACGCTGCTCCTCCCAAGTCTGAGCTCCACTGGCTCCTCCACAGCAGCTTGCATCAGCTGCCAGCTTTTTTTTTCCCTTTTTTTTTTTTCCTTTTTGGCTGATTTGCTAGATAGGAGAAGTTGTTTTCAAACCACTGGTAAGAAAACATTGTGCCTCACTTCAATACTTGTACTTCAGAGGAGTACAACAGCAGAGGGGGAACAGCCAAAACACTGGGTTATTTGTTGGGTGGTTTTTTTTTTCCTTTTTCAGCCATCTTCTTATGAAGCCTTGTGCACGTTCTGTGCCAGCAATAAACCCCAGCGCTGGGTCCTGGAGGGGAGGAGAAGGGGCGGGAAGGAGAATGGCACGTGSTCAGCCTCAGTCGCGCCGTGGCCAGCACCGGCCCGTCGTGGCACCCAGGGCTGTTACCAGCTGCAGCACCCACAGCCACCAACGGGGCTTGTCCCCACCCGGACACCGCTCTGGACCTGACCCAGAGCACCCGGCTCCCTCCTCCAGCCAGGACGGACGGACGGACGGACAGGGCCGTTTGCACGCTCACCGGGAAGCGTACGTCCCCAGGTGCCTCTCACCGTTTACTGCCCTTCCTTCAACGTCTCCTCCTCCCGGAGCTGCTGCCTCCGTGCTTGGAAGTCTTCATCTGAAAGGCAGAGGCAGGTGGGGGCTGGCGGGGGCTGCTGCCACTTCCACGCCGGGACGCCAGCCACCGCACCACAGGCCCAGCCCCAGCGGGGAGGCAGCCCAGCCCCTGCCCCAGGGCAGAGATTTCCTCGCCCAGAGAGACAATTTCCAGGGACTGGGACGTGGGGAGTCTGCCAGAACGCGTCTGAGAACACTGGAAGGAGGTTTTGGCCCACGGGGGCATTTCTGCCACGTGGTCGCACCTGAACCAGCCCCGGGGGGGTCCGGGCTGGCACAAAACCCACTGCCAAGACCCACCTCTGTGCGAATCTGGCTGATGACAGATTTGCCAGGACTGTGCCCTGACCCCACGCTACACACCCTGCAGGGCTGCACATCCCAGCTGCAAGCCCCGAGGCTCCCCAAAAGAGGAGATCCCGTCCCCGGTCACCCCAACAAGCACAGGCTCACAGGAGAGCCGTGTGGGACCAGGGGCAAGCCCACTTCACGGGTGGCCATGCCCCAGCACGGACCTGACGGGAGCCATCCCCAAGCAGGGCGATGGTGTGGGGCAGGATGGGGCCGGGCACCGCGAGACCTCAGCTAGCCGCGCTGAGCACAGCACGCACGGCACAGCGTGGCACGGCACGGCACGGCACRGCGTTTCTTACCGCATGAATGTCCTTCGACATCGTCGAGAAGATTTGCCGTGGAAGCCGCCGTCCCCAGCCTGCACCCTCCGCTAAGAAAAACCACTCGTGGGGCCAGGACGTGGCCGCAGCACAACAATTGCCCTTCCCAGCCCACAGCCCAGCCGTGAGAGGCAGCTGGAAGGCTCCAGCCAGACCACGGCCTTGGGGAGTCCCCGGGAGCACCCGAGCCAGGCCGCTCTGACAGCCCCCCRCCCCCCCGCAGCTCCCCAGCCCCTTTTAGGATACACCTGGTGCTTCAACAAGTGTTTTCTTTTCGATTTCCTCATCTTCGTCTTCTCGGAGAAGGCTCTGGCAAGTTCAAACAGCTTCTTGCGCGTGGCTGGAAGGAAGCAGCCGGGTGAGGGTCTCACCCCAAAACTCTTCTCAAGGCTGCCACGGGCGATGGAGGGGCAGCGAAGCGAGAGCCACCCGCGCCCCGATGCCCCGCGGCAATACCCTGGGTTTGCCTGGGAACACCAGGGCTGCGCAAGGCTGCCAGGCTCGGAGAGCCGGGTCCTGCAACCAACAGGGACACGCTGGTCCCTGGCRGGGAGTGCTGACGTTTCTACCCTTTCACTGGGATGTTCATGACCTTCCCTACCCACGACTGACCCACGTATCCCCYGTGTCTCAGCTGGCTGCAGCCCGACTCAAGCCGCCCAAAGACCTCGGTCTATTTTGCGACGGRAGAAGCGGGCTGTGACTTGCTAAGAGGAAAGGATTGGAAAAGGGAGAGTTACAGCAAACCCTCTGCTTGCTTTTCTAGGATTCACAGAAACCCTGCTCAGAAATTCCTCTATTCCCCAACACCACCTGCATCCTCGACTCACGCCACAACCCACACGTGCACCAGGGACAGACGGACAGTGCAGAGCTGGGGCATCAAGACCCAGGTTTCTGTCTCCTGCCCGTCGTGCTGGCACCCAGCTCTGGCGTGGTGAGGGCCAGGAGGAGAGCACCAGCCCAGGACTGCAAAATGCAGATAGAAACTCAACCCCAAAGCACCGCTGCCGGGCTGAGCCCTGAGCACAATGTGCCACCGCAGCGTGCAACAGCCCGTGCCTTGCCCCCCAACGTGCCAGCCCCTCTGTGTGACTCGTGGGATAACGGGGACGCGTGTGCCCAGCTGCCAGGGGAGGTGACAGAAACCCCCACGCACCCATGCTAGCAGACGTGTGCGTGCTGGCTGACGTGCCCACGCAGGCACACGCACGCAGAGCAGACACGCTTGGGCAAGSGCCAGGCAGCGCTGCCGGCTCTTCCCTGCCCGCCCCGCTCCCACCTCCCCCCCGGCCMTCGCAGGCATCCCGCTGCCAACACGGAGCCTGCAAACCCACTCACATTTTCCCATGTGTTTCAATTTGTCTCTGAATAAGGCATCGTCAGACACGGCACCGCCGGCCTCGCTGGTTACAGAGGGGGCTACGTCACCTGGAAGGCAAACATCTGGTCACCGGGAGTGCGTGCGCGGCGAGGGGAGGCTCAAGACAAGTAATTTCCGTGACCCAATTCCAGCGCTAGCGAAACGCAGCCCTGCCACCAGCAGAGCTGAGCAAGAGCAGACAGGACGAGGGCACTGGCACGCCGGGGCTGGCTCTGGACGAGGACCACCTGCAGATATATCCCCCGAGACCGTGGGTGCAGAGACATCAGCTTGCAGCACACCCTCAGCCCCGTGGGGCTGCTCACCTTGAGCAGGAGGCTCCCTCTGTGCTGCTCCAGGGACAGTAGCCCCARATTACCCCGGGCACTAATTGCACTCTGCGTATTACATCATGCCCATGCTCAGTACCCGGGAYGGCAGGGCCACCGGATCAGGAGCAGAAGTTCAGGCATCCCAGCGACTTGGTCAGGTGGACCAGAGACCCCAACAGCCATGTCCTTGTGCCCCCTCCCCTCAGCCCATGCCCCTTCCCCAGGTCTGGGTGCCCTCGAAGCGCCGTGCACCCAGCCGGAGCTCCGCCGTGCCGCCCAGCCACCGCGTCTCGCCCGCCCCCGCCCGGGGACATCGACAGACACCAGCTCTAATTCTGAACCCGGGCAGCTGCTCCGCTCCCCGAGGTTAATCAGGATTACCGGGGAACAGTCATTACGCCTCCCGGGCACAATCCTCCGCTCAGGCCAAGACAAGGGAAGGCTTTGTCTCCCCTGGGAACCGGATCCCAGCTCCCGCCCGCAGGGACGGACGGAGGCAGGACGCAGGAGCACCTCCACGTGGGGAGGGCAGGGAGGGCAGCAGCACCCATCCCCATCACCCACCAGCTCCTCTGCCGCGCCGGGGGGCAGCGGGCAGTGGCAGAGGGCTGGGAACACAGGAGCCGCTGAGAGGCGATGCTCATCGGCATCTTGGAAGTTACCTGATATTACAGAGGAGAAACCAAAGTCRTTGCTGACAGCAACACTGGTCGACTTGGATTTTTTTGACTCATATTTCAATCGATCTGAAAAACAAAAAGCCCGGCGCCCCGCTCGATCAGACCCTCGAGGCAGCGCACACAGCTCCGCTCCCCTCTCCCCTCACGGCCCCCGCGGCTGCGGAGGGACAGGCTGATGGCAAGGSAGGGAGCTCGGGCTTCGCTTCAACACAGCGACCACAAGCACTTTGGTGGAGCCCGCAACAGCAGGCGGGAGCCTCTCGCCGCAAGCACGCGGCGAGCACACCGGTGGTTTTCCAGCCGTGGGGGCCGGGGGCGAGCCCTGCGGTGAAGGTGCTGCCAGGACCCTGCAAACCACCAGCGAGACCTCTGAGGGAGACGGTCCCTCGGCCGGGGGGCTCGGAGCCGGCGGCAGCGCGAGGGAGGGGAAGGGCAGCTCTTTGCTCAGTGGCAGCAAAACCACCGACGCTCTCGAGCCCTCCCCGCGGCACCGGGCGAGCAGCCGGCTGCCGGCTCCCCGGGAAGGAGCGTGGTGACAGGGAAGGAGCAATCATGGCAAAGCTGCTCTCCAGCTCAGACCCGGCCAGCACCTGGGAAGGGCACACGGCCGGGGAGGGGGCACTGGCCGGGCTGGGCTCGGAGGGCATTTCCGAGGCTCCTTGCTATGGATTTTGCTGGGCTTTGCCAGAGACGCCGCAGAGGGGTGGGCAGCGGGAGGAGAGCCTCGCGGCAGGCGGCTGAGCACCAGGAGCCCCGGGAGCAGCCCGCTGCCCGGTGTCAGGACCCTCTGCCACCAGCCAGGCCGCATCCTGCGCCGGCTCTGCTTTGGCACGAGCCACGATGCCTCGGGCAGGGCAATGCTGCCGGCAGCCAGTGTCACAGGGTGGGCACGCACCCGAAAAGCGGAGGCAGAGGTTTCTGAAGGCGCTTCTCACCTCTCTCCAAGGCGAGGAGGAAATCCCGGTTCCTCTGGAGCTCCTTCATGAACTCTTCGTTCTGCAGGAAGAGCGCGATCCGCTCGTCCTCCAGGTACTGCTTCCACCGCCGCTCCTGCTCCAGGGAGCCCTGGCCCCGCGGGGCAAGCCGGCAGCCGTGGGAGCCCTGGGCAGGAGGCAAACACGGCAGAGGTCGGTCGGTGGTCTCGGTGCCGGCGCACGCAGGAGGCTCCCTGCAGCAGCGCCTCAGGCTGCGCTTGGCCTTTTGCTCCTCCGTTATGCTGCTGCACCCCCAGCCCCGACAGCCATTGACTGCTGCTCCCCAGCACRGGCCCTCCCTACGCCCAGCGCCCGACAGCCCGGGGCACCGTCCCCCCCGGCCGGGCTGCGCTCTGGACGGTGCTGCTGCAGAGGGGACAGAGAGGGACAGGGTGTCACCGCCTCTGCCCGGCGGGAAGGGGGACGGGGAGGAGGCAGAAGGGGACAGACATCGCACGCGGGAACGGGGACCTCGGTCTGGGGTCAGCGTGGCACAGGGAGGAGCCGGTGCCTCCGAAGAGCTCCTCTGCAGAGCGCAGACTTGCAAAGATTTTTAACTTTAAACCGTGAGGTTGACCCAAGACAGAACCTGGTGTGGAGGCAAGGGAGAAGGGTCTCTGCCAGCGTCGCTGCTTTTATTTCCCCCATCTAAAAAGCAGAGACTGCAATTTCCCACTGACAAACGTCCCTGCACGAGGCACCTCACGCTCTCCCCAGCTCCCGGTGCGGTCGCACCTGGGGAGCAGCAGAGCTGCACTCTACAGCCRCAACCTCGTCCTCACCCACAGTATTTATCTGATTTGTAGCTGCTCTCAGAGAGCCATAAAAAGCAAAAGCACACAATTACCGGGGAAAGAAAAGGGCAGCTGCTCCTCTCCTCCCCCTGAGCCCAAATGAATTGGCACGTTCCTATTCCCAGAAAGGTAATATAGCCCGCGAAGCTCAACTTGCAGGGCAATCATTTATGAAAACGTGGCAGGCTGCCTTTGGAGCCAAAAAGGGAGGCAGGAGCCGATGCACCGGGAAGGCAGGGTGCCTGCAGCCCCCCCAGCCCCTTGCCATGCCAGGGGGGAGCTGGCCCCGTTTGCGGGCTGGCTGCTGTGTCAGCAAAGGGGCCGAGGGATGCGGCGTGCCTGGAGGASAGCTGGGTGCCCAGCGCGGCCTTTGCTGGGGCTGCTTGTTCCCCACGGGGTGCTGCCCACTGCCTGCCCCGCTGTGGGCAGAAAGGCACCCACAGTCCCAAGCCTTGTGACTCCGAAACCACCACGAAGCACATGGGGACTCTGATTTCCCAGGGGCAAATCCTCTGGTTTGCACTAGATTTTCCACCCAAGTTCCACTGCACCAGCCCCCCAGCGCCCTGGCAGTGCCGCTCTCCCCAAGAGCGTATGCTGGTCCTGCTGCTCCTCACCAGGGTAGCAGGTAAGATTTTCAAATAATTTAAAATATTAGGTGCTTATTGCAAGTGGCATTTCTGGCACTAACCGCTGGGCTAATGGCAGGAAAAAGATCAAAGCCTCGCTGGAATATTCCCCTTTCACACCTTGCTCACTTCAGTCTCGCCTTGAACAACAAGACGTGCTCCAAGACTTTCGGTTTAGTCCGCACCCGGTACCCAGATGCTTTCAGAGCACTGACGCTGGAAGCTCAGGGTGGCCAAGGACCGGGTCTGGTGCTCCATGCCACAYCGTGGAGCCGGGGCACGGGCTAGAAGGGGCACAAGCCTCACCTGTGTGCCGGCGGTCTGCTGGGGCAGGATGCGGAGGAAATCCTCGGGGAGGTTGCCCAGGAGCGGCGGGTTCCAGTTCCTGTAGCGCCCGGACGCCGGAGTGCTGCCGGGCCCCGGCACGTCCGTCCTGCGAGGCAAGCACAGACAGCACCTTCGGCAAGGGAGAAACCTCTGACGTCTGCCGCAGCAGCGGGGCACAGCAGCCCCCTGCCCAACTCCACCGGCGGTCCTGGGAACCAAGAAACTACAGCACACTTCCCAAACCCACGGCGTTAGCGTTCGCTCTGAGAGTGAAAGGCTTTCCTAAAGAGTTTGAAATCTTTGGGAGCTGCTTTTCAAGCCTTGCCCCGCAACTGCGCGGGCTGGATTTCCCTTCTCCTCCCCATTTTGCGCAGACTCCCAGAAAACAGCCCTGGGGAACCCCTAGCACTGCAGGATTTTGCTTACGAAGCTGATGAACGTCTCCCACCAAATGTCACACCCAGCCCGCACGGCCGGCAGCACCTTTGTCCGAGGGGGCTGGCACAGAGGCGGCCAGCGCACCCGCGCTTGCTTTTCCGCAAGTCCCGAGCCTACGGCCAAGGCGGTGCTGCCGGGGGGAGCCCGCACCCCGCAGGGCCAGAGACCCCCCGGGCTCAGCGACCCGGCGACAGCAAGTCAAACCGACCCGAGGTCTCTGGTGCGAGAGCCACGATGCGCGGGGCCCCRGCCGCCCAGCACCTGGTGTTTTCGAGCGGAGGCGAGCGCTCCCCGCCTCCAGTAGCTGATTTTTGCCATTCCACGCGCTGCCGGAGCGGCTTTCCGGGCCCTTCAGCTGTTCACTTTTAAGGGCCTCTCAGGGATTTTTTARCCAGCTGTGAGCTTCATTCATCTCCCTTGGCTTCGTCTCACCCAGCCCTCACGAACTGATGCCAGATGCCCCTTGCCGGGGCCAGCTAACGCACAGCAAGGTCCCCCGGGCGCCGGCGCAGGGTGCTTTGCCGGCCACCACGAGCAGAAGGCGCGGTGCAGCCGCGGCGTGGGGCTGGGGGCTCACCTGGGCGGCGGGGTGGGCGGCGCGCGGGGGTAGCGGCTGCCGAACACCTGGCTCTCGTAGGCGGGAGGGGAATAGACGGGAGGGGGCTCCTCATCCGAGCTGTCCGGCTCCAGGGTCCGCTCCAAGATCTGCAGGGCGAGAGGACAGGGTGAGGGCGAGCCGGGGAAATGCTCCCCACCGGGCCGGACCCCCGCAGGCAGCAGCAAAGTGGGGCCGGGRCCGGCTGAACGCCGCTGCAGAGAGGATGGGGGCAAGCTCCCGGCACCGGTCCCCCTGCACCGGGGGGCTTTTGGCGGGGTTTGGAGGTGCTGCTCTCGAGGGATGAGGCRCCACATTTTGGGTGGGCGGGTGAGCCTGCCCCTGGGTGCACACCACCCTTGGGGGCCCTCCAACAGCAGCAGAAGGGTCTCCGTTGGGTTTTGGSGTGGGAGGGAGGGAGGAGAGCGCTTTGGCTTGAGCCTCAAGCACTGTCCAAGACAAACCAGCCAGGCTGCTCGCTCCAGATCAGCCGAATCGGGCACTCCAATCTCTGCCCGTCCGCAGCAGCCGAGCAGCCCCATGCCCAGGCAGAAACGAGGCAGGATGAGACTGAGCTGCCCACTCACAATGAGCCAGCCATGGCGGCCAGGAGTCCAGGCAGGGCACCCCCACCCATAGCCATGTGCCGGGGACCACCGGCGGGGGTTACCTCCGGGGGGATGCTGTCCTCCGAGTCCGAGCTGTCATCACAACCGCTGCCATCCAGGTTCATCTGCAGGAGCTGGTCGATGGTGGCATCCACGGCGCCGTTGTTGGCCCTCAAGACGCACTCGATGATGTCGTAGTCCATGTTGGGGAACATGGTCTTGAAGTCCTCCATGGCCTGGTTGAACTCCAGCCGGCGGACCTGCCTGGCGGGGCGGCTGTTGTTGAGCTCCTGGGCCGAGGAGCCGCCGCGTGAGCTGCCGTTGCTGCTGCTCCGACGGA
The DNA here is from genome assembly GCA_030449065.1 of Oceanodroma leucorhoa. Lineage (NCBI taxonomy): Eukaryota > Metazoa > Chordata > Aves > Procellariiformes > Oceanodroma > Oceanodroma leucorhoa. Next base: position 3,701,580 of record JASVER010000089.1, on the reverse strand, counting down.
AGAGGCTCGTCATGGCGGGACGGCTGGCACGGGGGCACGGCGGCTGCGGTCCCGGCCGCGGCGAGGCGGGTGCCCGTCGCCGCTCGTCACGGGGCGCTGCCCCGGCAGCTGGTGGGGAGCATGGGCGGGCGGTGGGGGTCCCGCTCCCCGCGGCCGGCAGCACCGCACGTCAGCCCCCGGCACGCTGCAGCATCCTCCCACCTGCGGAGGGGAGAGGGGAGAAAGTCACTCGCGAGACAGAGCACCCAGAGGTACCGCGAGATCCCCGCCTCAGCGGGGGACATTCGATTTAATTCGACCCATCCAACTGCGTCCCCATGGGACCGGMCCGGCCCCGCAGCGGGCACGGCATGCCGGAGCTCGGGTGTGCCRTGCCAGGTGCTGTACAAACAAAACRCAAGGTAAGAAAAAATGACATGACTCCCCAGATTTAACATTTCCAGGTTTGACATGTATTTATAACCACAGTACAATCTCTCTTTAAAATAAAAAATGGAGTCAGCTCAGAGAGTTTCAGAGCAGGGGGCTAAAATACTCCGCAGCACAGCAAATCGACCCTTGGGAAAAGCCACCAAATCCAAGATTAACATTCACTTTAAAACCATAAACAGATTATACAGCTACTGCTTCTCATTTGGAAATGCAGGGCCAAATTCAGTTCTGGATTAACTCCACTCTTGAAACAGAATTACCTCAGGAACACTTTTGATCCATAATATCATTTTCAAAGGCTTTTTCCTAAGCGGTAGGCAGAGAGTTCAAGATAACTGTCCCTAAAATGGCATTTAATTCAGAAGAACGTGCCAAGCACATTTCTTAGCAAAACAGGCTATAATCAGATTCAAAGCCATTAAGCGGAGCAGTCACCTCTGAAGGTCACCCGGGCTGTYCCCTGCCCATAGCGAGGCCGTGCACGCCAGCCACGTCCCCAGCGCTCGCCCGGCCTCGGCCGCYGCACCGGCTCGCAGCCCTGAGCTGCTCCAAGGGGCTTCCAGAGGCTGCCGAGAGCAAAACCCACTTGCAAAACCTGGGACACTTGGCCCAAACTCTGGGAGGTTTATTTTGGCAATGCTGGTTAACCCCCGGTTTTGTCCCCAGAGACAGCCCTGCTCTGGCTCAGTACCCAGAGGAATCGCTGACGCCTCCGGAGGACAGGGGGGTGATTCCTGCTCCACGGACACACTCTGCTCTCCCTCCCTGGCTTTTTTGCAATCCTGGCTGCATTGGCATTCAGATGCACTCAGCGTGCCACTGAGCCCCGCGAGCGGCAGCCCCGTGCAAACACCGGCACCGGCGCCTGGCCAGACCCTGCACCCGGCTCAGGGCAGCAGCCCCCGGGCTGAACACGGTGCCACGGGGCCCTCCAGCCGATGCTCCCAAGGGACACAGTGTGCCCACACCGCAAACAGACCTCTCCGTGCGGGAAAGGCAGCTGGAGACCCCAGGCACGCACCGACGGCCCCGCAGGGATCCCACATTCCCCACGGCATTCGCTCGCCCCGCGGGACAGGACCCATGGAGAAGCGTCAGGAGGTTCACTGGCTCGAGGGGCCGTTTCCAAACAGCACCGGGARCCCCCAGCTCGCTCCCCGCTCGCTAACAAAATGCATTTAACGGATCGCTCAGCCGAGAACYGTCTCCATCCCCGCAGTCGCTCTCTGTCCCCAGGATCTGCTCCTGCTTCCCAGGAGCCAGGCGCGGAGCAGCGATGTGTGAGCGGAGCAGGAACAATTCTGACAGCCCTGCCCGGCTCTATTCACCGAAGACAAATAAATCTGCTGGAGTCAATTAATAAAATACTGCTTCTTGGGTCCTCCTCTGCTATCATGACTCATTCATAGCAAAAAGCCGGCATTGTTCACACCTCTGGTATTATACTTTAATTGCAATATTGCATGGCTGGTTTAGTCACGTATTAAATAGAGTTATAACACATTCACAGGGTACACACACTCCTTAGAAGATTTGGCTACTCCGAGAGGATGGGGAAAGAGCCTGGACATCAAGGGGAAAACAGGCTACATAGGATATACTGCAAACACACACATTATCCAAATATGAAGACGAGAGCTTCTGCAGAGAACCATTAGCTCAGCAATGCCCTGCTAGCCCATAAACCTCAAATAGTAAAATCAGCCCCCAAAATCAGGAAATGGGCTTGGAAATTCCCAGATCTATTTCAAAATCCTACGATCTATAAAGAAAGAAGAAGAGCCTGTGGTTGGGGGTCTTTGTCTCCCAGCGTTTGACCTTTGAGTGTATATTTAAGGTCTTCTCTGTAACCACGAAGGCTGGGAAATCCCATTTACCGGAGCCGAAGCCCCCAGCCCGCCAGGCGCTGGCAATCCCCCTGCAATCCCTCAGCCCCGCCGGGGAGGGACCGGCCCCTCCGTTCTGGGGAAGGCGTTAGGCAACGCGACACGAGAGCCTGGGACAACTCGCTGAAATGGCAGCCCACGCTGGATAGCGTGACCGAGCGCAGCAACGCGCCGAGTAACTGAAAGCTTCTGGTCAGAAGATGAACTAAATTAGGGATGGGRACAAGATATTTATATGCCAGAAAGGCTCTGCTGCACATCTGGCTTCAAACAACCCTGAGGGATGGCGGATTCCCAGCCCCTGCAATACGGCTGGAGGCAGGAGGCTGCCGCGAAGGGCACGTTCGGCAAAACCCAGGTGCAGCCGGTGCCCCTGGCACAGACCASGGCCACTCCACGTGCCCCTCGGGCAAACACCGCTGCAGGCAGGCGACRGTGGGGAAACACTGCAAATGCAGGCTTTTAAACCCATTTTTTAAAGTCCTGCTGCTAATCCAGAGAAATGCAAACCACTACACTGGCATGAGTTAAAATCCAGAGAAAAGCAAGTCACGACATCGCAGGAGTTAATTTAAAAGATAAACCGGTAGTTGTATTTGCAGGATCCTCCCCAATCCCTGCTTGTCCACATCAGCATCTTCAGGTGAGCAGTGGGAGGGCAGCGGGACCCCCAGCGTGGGGAAGGGGCTCGGCGCGTTTCTRGCCCTTACTTCTGTGATGTCAGCGAGGGGCTGGGAAGATGCCAGGAAAAGCAAAATCCTTCGGATTTCCCAAAAAGGAAAGAAGGAAGCTGGTGTCCGATTGCCAGCCCAGGCATGAGCATGGGCTCGCTCGGGGCACGGTGGGGTGCGGGCTGGGCTTCTCTTTGCCTCGTGGCCCCCGTTTGCAGAATTAGGCTGTGATGACTCRTTTAGCTGTTGCCTGATCAACTTTCTTCCTGCTTTAAAATAGTTCTTGCTCTGCTATCATGCAAAAAGGACCCTGAATGCTGCTATTCATCCACCCAAACCCAGGCACAGGTGTAATCCTTTGCCCTTCCGTGCACCCATCACAGGAGGAGCTTAAAGGCTCCGCAAGCTCTGGGTTCACATGTCCCCGGGTTGCGGGGAGCTGCGAGGCGGCAGCAGGGACCCTGGTGGGGCTGGCACTGCCCCCGTGCCCCCCACCAGCCCCAGCAGCACGGGGTAAAACCTCCCGTCCCGGCAGGGTCGGCAGCTGCGCGGGCAGTGCCCGGTCCCGGCTCGCCCCAGGGACGCGGCGGCGGAGCCGCCTCCGCACCCAGCGGCAGTCCCGGTGCTGACCTGCGCCGCAGAGAAAGTGCCGGGTGACGTCCCAGCGCCAGGCCGGGGGCCAGGCGCAGAGCGTTTGACACGCCGCTGTAGCATCAAACCCGCAGGAAAAGCTGCCACGTTGTCACTTCCACACCAGCTTTCATCCGAGCGGCTCTGCGCTCCGGGATGGGGGTGAGCACAGAAAATGCCCAGGGGGGTTTTGCCATCACTGCCTAGCCGGGACAGCGCGGGATGCTCTCCCGCACACGACCACGGTTSCTTTCTCACTGCACGCTGCGCTCGGGCACTGGCACGCCTTCGGGTCCAGCTCCTGCCATTAGCTCACCACTTAAAAAACATAAAATAACACCAAAGAAAAGCTGACCTTCGGGGAGGAGGCTCACCCCTGCGAGCCCATGGGTGCACCCTGCCTTTTCTCCCGCCCGAGCTGCTAACGACTTGCACAATTCAGATCCGCCATCACCTGAGCCGGAGCCAAGAACAAGACCTCGGCAGCCACGGAGAAACCCTTAATTACGCTCATCGGGGAGCAGATAAGGCACGCACAGCCTGGGGGAGCACGTCCTCCTGCGCTGGCCGGCATCCCGCCTCTACAAAGCTGGTCCTCACCCGGCCCTGGGCGCGGGGCACCCCACAGCTCGCAGAAATGGACTTTTCACATCAGGGCCCCCCGCGGCCCCGGGATGGTCCGAGACGCTGCTCCGGCCGGGAGCAAGCRCAGCGCAAGGCAGGGAGGAGGCTGCCCGCAGCTCGGCCGTCAGCCATCCGGGAACGGCGCAGAGGAGCAGCTGGATCATCCCGGGGGTTGGTCGAACCGGTAATGTCACGCTGGAAACAACAGTTGCTCAGCTCTGCGAGGAACGCAGCCCGAACGGAGGAGCGAACAGCTGTAAAAGCACTGGGACTGATCGCTCGCAGCCCTYGCAGCTCAGGGAAGAGCCTTGGCACCAAGTGCAAATGCGAATATTCCCTTCCCCAGTGTCTGCTGCAGCTCAGACAACAGATGGGATTGCTCAAACACCGCTAAACCAGCCCAGCCCTTTTTCCCCTGCTATTGCCACGCTGTGTTTGTAGATCATCCCGGCGAACACGCCGGAAGCGTGACCCCCTGTTTGCAGCCGGGATGGGGGTGACACCATCGAGTGCTTGTSCCCCCCAGCCCGGCGCTCCCCCGAGGGCACCCATGGCTCGGCGGTGGCTGCAAGCCCAGGCCTGTAATAACTCGCCTGGGGGATGCGGAGCAGAAGTGCAGRAGGCATTTCCATGCACGGGATTATCTAGAGACAAGGGCTGCCAGCGCCCGGGCTTCTGGAGGGAAGACTCTCAGAGGAAGTCTCAAAACTAGGGATATTAAACCAGGAATAACRGCTTTGCCCAGAGCAGATTTGCCGAGCTCTGCCAGCAGCCAGGCCCCTGCAAAGGGATTGCTCGATACAGGAACGGGAAGTCCAGGAACGTGACTGYTTGGCGGCTGAAAGTGTGACTATAATAGGATTGAAACTGGGATGAAAAGTAAATGATCAGGAACAAAAATTACAGTAGTGTCTACCAGCAAACTGAAAGGCAGAGCACAGGATGTGCAGGATGRGGCCTCACCAGTCCCTCCAAAATCCCCTCCGTCACCTTTCTGTCCGCCTCGGGGGATGCACATGCACAGCTCCCGGGGCCGCAGCCTGGGAAAACTGCTTGCGAGCAAATCCTTTTTCACGGAAACTAATAAGCACCTTAGGATCCCCTTTAATACTTGTTCTACCACGTATTAAAATGGCTGGGTTTAAGCCCTTTTCAAAGTAAAAAGCAATCGGGGAGGAGAGCTGAAGTAAGCCCTGTTTGAGAACCTGTGCAGCACGTACCTCTCTGCAAAACGAAATTCCCCTCTTGGCTCCGAGAGTAGCGTTCAAAGCCAGAGGAGCAGCCGAGAGGGGACCGGGGAGAGCCATGGAGCGATTCTGGTCCCGCCGTCGGGCATCGTCAGCGTTACCGCTCAGGCGCTCTCGCCCGACGCCTTTACTGGGGAGCCCACGGCCAGGCCTGAGCTCGGACGTGCACGATGACCACATTTAAGAGGAGAAGCGGCAGCTGCTGCTGCCTCGTGGCACCCATTGCTTGCCCAGCCGTGGCCGGCCATGCCACCCTCCCRGACAGATTTATGAGGGTCCTTTGTGAGCCGACCAGATGTCAGCTCTCCACCGCACCCAGCCGCTCACAAACCAGCTAGAACTTGGGGGGCCGCACTCAGCCAGGACAGGAAAGCCAGGCAGGGCTCGGCCGGGGACCCCTCACCGCCCACAGAGCAGCACCCAAAGCACCCACCTTCCCCCCACCAGTGCCGGGGTGCAGCGGGATCCGCAGGGCTGCAAGGGGGCTGCCCAGCCCCGGGGGTCCCGGCACTGCCGGCCACGTCGGGATGCCCCCAGCCCTCTCTGCCAAGCGAGGGCAGAGCCACCCCCCTGCCCTTCGGCATTGTGCCGCACTAATCCCCAGCTTTCACACATTTGCCATGCCAGAATTACAGCCCCCGCCCCGAACTAAGCCTATATTAATGAGGTAGCACTAGATCTTAATCAAAAAGTCGCCTGCCTTGCACTGGTTTCATTGAAGGTAATTTGATCTTGGTAGGACGACATTCCTAAAATAGTTGAGGGAATTCAAACATGAAATAAGGTTTCCAGGAAGGGATTAAAAAAAAAAAATAGGTCAAGCAAGTGTGAGCGATTAAAGTAACCCAGCATCCCTTTGTATGGTTTAACTGCATCTCTGTTCAACTCTATCTTGTATCAACATGTAATAAATTAGATGCAAGAGGTTGCCTAAAGCAGAGAGTCCAATATAAGATTATTCCACGAGGTGGCTGAACATCAGTGACCTTTCCTCCTCCGGCTTTCACCRCCGACATCAAAACACACATGTCCCAGCTGAAAAAAAATCAGCTTAGAGCTTGTTTGAAACRGCTACAAGGAGCAAACCCTGCCCGGTGCAAAGGCGCACGCGCCAGCAGCAAGGTCCGGGTGCCAGCACTGCCTCCATCCCGCGGGAAAGCCCTGCGCCCATCGCCGAATTCCCTGCCTCAGTTTACCCATCCATCTCGAGCCTCGCAGGAGGGAAGCCCAGGCACCCCTGTGCCCGCTCGCGTCCCCCCCGGGGCCGGCCGCAGCCGTCACGCAAAGCCCTCGCGCCATATGTCACACGAGCCCGTCYTTAACCGCTTACCCCTTCTTCTCCCTTTGTGCTCCCAGCTCRGCACAAAAGCACCGGGAAGCAGCGGGGAGTGAAAGAAAATAAAAATTCCTGCAGAGACAAAGGTGTGCGGCTCTCCCCGGGGCCTGACCCAGGTCAGGGCATGCGGAGTCACCTCCAGGCAATTTTCAGGTTAGATTTGGTCAGCGAGCACCTAACGGGGAGCGGGCAAAAGGGAACCCAGGCTGGGGGCAGAGCCGGCCCCGCTCCCCGGCTAATTAGCRCGGCTGATTCACAAATGCTAATTTGCCATTTTAGGTCAAGGGTCAAAGAAATTAAAGGACAGGAGGGAAAAAACGGAGGAAGAGCCTGAGCAGAGGCAGCCCCTTCCCCTCCAGCTCTTTGCAGAGCAGGAACATACTGGGAATGGACTGGAATGGACTGGGACCCTGCCCCAGCCCAGTGGTGCAGAACATCTCTGCAGGATCTGGCCCTGGGCATCCCCCAAAGCCAGGCAGGGACAGGCAGGGACAGGCAGGGCAGASCAGGGCCAACGCAGGCGAAAGGCAGCACCGAGGGCCGCCCAGCCACCAGCATCTCCGGCTGCTGCTCTCCTGCCGTCAGGGTTTAAGGGCCATCGCTTAACATGCAAAAGAAAAAGAAAAAACCCCGTATCGATTCGCCCGAGGCTCYGTGGAGCAGCGAGACCGCACCAGTTTCTATGGAAACAAAATTAGTCGAGTAAAATTCTCACTGACGGCACGGTGAATTATTTACCAGGACAGGCCCCTGGCCATTAGGGTCTGGTAAAAAGATTTAAAGGTGATCACCGTGCGGGCTGCTGGCAACCCCTTCCCTCGGGGCACTAAACCACAGCCGAGGAGGAGGAGGAGGAAAGCCCCTGGGGCACTAAACCACAGCCGAGGAGGAGGAAAGCCCCTGGGTTTCCACGCCATGTGTGCGGTGAAGCCCACCGGGGAGGCCGGGGGGACCTGGGCGGGAAGGTCCTGCACCTCCATCACCACGTCTGCAGCTTCAGGTGTCCCCGGGGAGGGGACGAGGGCGGCACGGGGGGGGGGACGACAGGGAGCTGCAGCAACCGGGAGATTGTGATGAGCAGACAGGAATAAGCTGGCGTGAAAGAGGAGAGCCGCAGGCATCCGAAGCCGTCTCCTTCCTGGGGTTTTGCTTTTTTACGACGATTTGGCCATACCGACGAGCAGGCGCGCGAGCGCAGGGACTCTGCCAGGCTGCTCATCGGCTGATCCTGCCTGCCCTCCGGGAAGGCGAGCGGGCGCAGACGCCCTGGCAGAACCTCTCCCGGGAAGCCGAGGGAGCCCTGGGTCACCCTGCAGGTATTTTGGGTGCAGAGGTAAAGCAGAAGCCACCAGTCTGCCCTCCCAAGCAGGACCCCTCGCCTCTCCCTTGCCCCCCAGCCCCTTGCTGCATGGCACGGCAGCGACGCATGGCATAAAGCCAGTGAAAAGGCTCCTGCCCGACGCCCGTGCCAGCCCCCGGCACGGTCGCCCATCCCTCGGCATCCAGGACGAGCCCGCGCTGCCGCCGCGCCGAAGGCAGGAGCCGGCCGCAGCCCCACGCTGCCCGCGGTGCCTCTCAGCACCGCGCTTACAAGTCGGGATCGCTGCAAGCCAAGACTCGGGGGAAGAAAGGGACTAATTAAGTTGCAAATGGAGGAGCTCTTTTTTTTTTTTTTTTTTTTTTTATATGAGTCACTAAGCCATATGGCTGATGCAAGCTATCCCGTGAAAGCGCCGAGCCGGCAATTCGGACGCTGTCCATGTCCTCGTTGTCCTGGGACACGCCGTCACACTGTAATTGTGCCGGTCTTTTGTCCTCCCTCGCACCGGGTGACATTGCTCATCAGAGGAGAACCTGCTTGAAACGCTACACCTCGCCAGGGACAGATATTTAATTAACGCCAATACGTCAGGCCCCTCCTGCAGAAGCGTTTCCAGCCAGCCTCAAGAACAGGCTCCTCCATCCCCAGCACAACTGGGCTCACGGGGGAGAGAAAAGCCCTCGGAAATCGAAGTATCGAGTTTGCTCCATTCCTTCTGCTCCATCACAGCACATCACGGATTTATATGGAAATTATACAGGATGCTAACCTGGATTTGAAACCAGGCMAACGCTCAGATAAGCTCTCAGCCTGCTTCCAAGCTCAGCAGCAGAGTCTGCTCCCCTKCCAGCCCCGTTTCTCCGTGGTGAGAGAAACCCGGAGCCCCCGAGCAACAGATCTGCCCAGTGCCCCCCTCACCCGCTGGCCGCTTGCTGTGCCCGGCCACCCAACTAGGTCACGTTCTTCTTCAAAATCCCATCTCACTTCTGTTTCGTTATTTTTAAGTTTGCATAATTAATTCATGTACAATCCCATCGCCGTCCCATCCCAGTTGCTTTGCACTGGCCTGACCGTGGCAATTGCCAGCCAGGGAGGTTCAAAGCCACAAGGATTTTATAAGCAACAGTTTAGGCTCCAGGAGGCCGGGAATCCTCCCCGAGGGCCGYCCCCCATCCCCACCGCTGCCTTATGGCCCCGGCACGTGGTCCCACGCGACCCATCGTCACCGGCCAGGGCTCCGGCCACCATTCCCCCCATGCCCAGCCCGGCTCTGCAAAGGTGTGAGGGGAGCGCTGGCAGGGTCCCGCCCGTGAGCTGTGCCCAGGCTCCTGGTCCCCCCGTCCCCCCTCTCCCCTCACAGACGGCACCTGGAGGCGAAGGCAGGGCTGTGCCCGACGGAGGAGGGTACCAGTGCAGCCCACGGTGCCTCCCAGTGCTCCCCAGTGCTCCCCGGCCGCTGCAAAGGTTGCACTTGTGTGCGTTCAACCGCTGCCTGGAAGCGCGGTGGCAAAGAAAAAACCCACTGTTACAACTGACTCCGTAACCGAGGCAAATATTAAAATCAGCTTTGAGCCTGAATGTCCCTGTAACCCATCTAGCAGTGTGCCATGCTCCATTTTCCGCAGACGACCTGCCTATTTTCTCCCCGCTCAAGCTCTGCTTTCCTCGCCAAGGACGGCGGCAAGGCTCCATCGCCAGCGTGCTTGCGTGCCCGGCTGCGTGCACCTTCCCTGGGGAAGGGCAGGGATCGACAAGCTGTCAGGCAGAAGGAAGAAATACCACTTCCAGGAGTCAGAGCTCATTTCCCAGCAATAAAAGCAGACTGGGGCTAGAGGAAAGCACCGCTAATGGGGATGCACATCCCACACCACTTCAGCTGCCGATAGGAGAGGACCCAGGGGCTGCAGCTTGGAAAAATAACAGCCATCAACATATGCTTGGTTTTAAGCAGTTTAGCCCTAGATTGGGTTCAGATCGGCACWTAAAGGATCTGCCCTTCCCAACACGCGTTACCGCTGTGGACAATGCCCTCCACGTGCCAACCTCGTCTCCCCGGCTCCAAGCTACAGCTCCTCCAGCAAATAGGAAAAGAAAACGTTAACGCTTCCTCCCAGGGAGGGGAATTGCTCAAAGCAGCATCTCCCCTTCCCCTCCACACAATCCCCTTCATCCTCTTCAGCCCCATTATCCCCACTCCACCAACACACACTCCTCTGGAGACCCGAGCAAGGGCCAGAGTATCCATTGCTCATAAATGCCACCTAGAAATGAAGATCTGAAGCTTTTGTGCTTCCCGGAGTTGTTTGTGGGTGGATTTTATCTCCTATTCCATCTATTCTTGGTGCACTTTGGCAAGAGGGTCCTTACCGGCGAGCCGGCAGCCTGCCTTCCCTCTGCTGGGCTCACACACCGCAGCTGCAAAGGATGCGAGAAAGACAGTTATCTCCCCAAAACAAACCCCCGAAGATACAGGCAGAACCACCAGCGATGGGGACACGCTGGAGCCCAGCCACATACAACCGTGGCAGGAGGCGACAGTTCCTGCAAGGCAGTTAGTTTGGGTTTTAAGACATTTGTTTGTTTGTTTGTTGCTGGGCAACCAAGAGGATGGAAAAAAATATCAATGTCATATTGTCACCTATGAGTCACCGCTCAGCACAGGCTGAGATGCCCCGTTCCTCCCGCCGCCAAGCACGGGGCGGCCGGGGAAGAGCCCAGGGCACCCCAAAAGCGCCTCACCCTGGCTCTTGCTTCCTGTCTGGTCCTGCCCCGATGCCTTCCCCATCCCTGCAGCTGGGGACACCAGTGGCCCGGGGACATCGGTGGCCCAGGGACAACTTTCCAGGCCCTGGAAGGCGGTGCAGGAATTTGCATTTATATTTGCATTTCCTAATTGCGCCTGCGGGTTTCCTGGGGCAGCGGCTGGCTTTGGTTTCCATGGCAGGTTTTGTGCGGACCCCGAGAACMGAGGGAGGCACAAAGGGGCCACAATGGACCTGCCACTCACCCGCATCAAAGGCGGCCGGCGGGACGGGGGCACCGCGGACGGGGGCACCGCAGCCTGCCGCCCCCGGCACCGCCAGCACCGGGGCGGACGCGGGGAGCCCCCCTGGGCAGGGGAAGAGGCTGGCTGGTGGCCGACGGGACGCTGGTGGTTTCGGCACTGCCAGAGCAGCAGCGGGGACAGGATGCCGGCGGGGCTGCTCGACAGAGGAGCCGAGTCCCAACCGCCATCGCCCGGAGGCGGCAGCCGCCCYGCGCCCGTCGGAAGTGGTGCACGAGCCGGACCCAGATGTTCCCCCTGTTCTCGTTTCCCATTATTTTCAGCCAGCTTTCCATCCAGCTGGGGTGGGTTTCTTTCCCCTTCCAACTTCCCTATTCCATTTAGGGACCCTCTTGCCGGCGAGGCTCCCCGCCCCGGCTCGCCTCGCACACCGCGGTGCCTGCTCGGCTCCTGCGGTGACCCCGGGGAACCGGCAGACCAGTCAAAACCGGGACCGAGGCCTGGGAAAACCTGGTCCCCAAACCATTGCTGCAAGCCCAGTGCCGCCGAGCAGAGACAARGCTCTGGCCAACGTCCCTCCACACCCTGGGCACGGCGACAGAGACGCTGCCGCCCCAGCCACACCACAAGAGAGGGACCATTACAGCCTTGCACACCTGCGAGGGGCTCCRTGTTATTACTTCAAGCATTTTTCTTACTTTATAGTATACAATTATCATCATCATCATTAACTCGTGCTGCCCAAAAGCTTCCCAGCTCTGACCACGAGCACCCCGCGATGCTGGCCAGCAAGAGCACCCAGAGGGTTACAGCAGCAGCCCCCTCCCCGCGAGTCCCCCCCTGGGATTTTACCCTCACGGCACAGCCACCGGGCGCAAATAACCCTCCGGCTCCTCTCCCGGACGTTCCCCTCCGAACACCACCGTCCGCAGCACGCAGCATCCCCCCTTATCTTTGTCCCTGCAGAGGGTGTTTGCGCAGGCAGATAAGTACCAAGCGCTCGCTATCGCGCTGGGAAGCCCTGCTCGCTCCCCGCGCGCTCTCATCAGCCCGGGGCGGAGGGGGACCGCAGCGCCCACGCCGCCGCCACGGCAAAGCCCGCTCAGCCACGCCGCGGATCCGGTCAGGGGAAAAGGTTAGGTGTCGGTGCGCGGGTTAGATGCTRTTTTGTTAGGTTTTTTTGAAAGCTTTTTTTTTAATAAAATGCTGAAAAAGTCAAAACTTTCCTGGGAACTTTGTGGCTGCGAAGAGGATAAGCACCTTTGACCTGTCTTTGAAGGAAACGCTTTTGACAGTCAGAGGCTCTGGCAGCGGGAAGGGGCTGTGGGCACCGAGGGATCGGCGTGTAAGGCTCTGCCRGCATCAGGCACATCCTCACTGCGGYGGAGACGGGCACTGCCGGGGTSRTCGGCCATCGTGGCGGGGAAGGCCACAGGAGCGGGGTGCACGACGACAGGGAGCAACGAGAAAGGCACAGCGAGCCGACGACGGGCTGGGTCTCCTCTGCCGCGAGCACCGCCGAAAGCTTTCCTCTAGCCCCACCGCCGGCTCCGGCCGATCTCCCCTCCCAGAGGTGCACAGCTCCCCTGGGRTCTCGCTGCCCCAGCGCCAGGCTCCAGCCGGGCACTTCCACGGGAAAATCTTCGTGAAAATCATAAAAAGCTTCGCAGCGGAGCAGATGCTGCTTCAGCCTGTGTCATTAGAGATGAACGAGGAGGAGGAGGAGGCGAGGAGAGCCACAGTGTCCCCGGATGCAGGGCAGCCCCGCCAGCAAAGCCCCAGTCGCAGCCTCAGGGGTCAGCCCAGGACGGCGGCGTTCCCGCGCGGATATCCTCACCACTCCGTCCCCCACGTTTGTTGTCGGTGGTAGCAGCAGGAGGAGGTGTGAGGAGGAGGTGCGACTCCACTGCTTTTYAAAAAAATAATAAAAAGGAGCCTTTCCAACCCGCCTGACGAGACAGACAGTGCATGAGAGCTGCTTTGAACAGTGATTTCCACAGGCAAGGCAGCTCTCAAAGCCTTCTCCATCGGCGTTTGCCCACCACCCATCGGTGGCAATCTCAGTGCTGGCCGGGAACCCCYGGCGAGGAGCAGCCTGGCAGGACGGTGACCTCCATCCTTACGGGGAGATGTGGCTGGGCACCTGGCCGGGGGTCCACAAATAACCCCGAACCCAGGAGGGGACCCCAGACGTCCCAAGTAACCCCCAATCGCCAACGCCTTGGCACGCCAGGGCCCTGCCGCGGTTCCTACGCTGAGCTGTGACCCACCCCGGCAGAGATGACAGGGGTGTAAAGCGCATCGCTCCGCGAACCAGGCGCAGAGGAAGGGGACGACATCCTGCAGCGGGAAGCCACCAAAACCCAAACCCTGCCCGCGCACCCCGCGCTCCGGAGGGGTTACGCTCGGGGAGCGGCGATGCTCCGGGGGCAGCGRGGGACGCGGGTGCTGCCAACAGCCTGGTCCTGCCCCAGGGCTGGGGTCTGCCGTCCCGCTCCCGGCCCCACGCAGGGATGGGGACGCTCCACCCTGCGCCCCCACCCGCGCCGTGGCAGTGGGCTCAGCCGCACCCACCCCCCCAAGGGCTCTCCCCGCACGGGACGGCCCCCGCGGGACCCTCCCGGTGCCCGGCGGGAGCGGGGCCCCAGGCACGGCCGAGGGGCTCCGGCGGGGCGCAAGGAGCCGGGAGAAGCGGCGGGGCCAGGCCGCTGGGCTGCGGCCCCGACCGCCCGGTTCCCAGCCCGGCTCCGGAGGGGGCGGCCGGGCAGCCGCAACAGGCGCGGCCCCGCTCCGGGGACCGGGACCGGGACCGGCCGCAGCCGCCGGGCGCCCCC